>NC_061156.1:50749410-50837356 GCF_022113875.1 Hydra vulgaris | reverse complement strand
CTGCAATAATGCAGGTGTAAAGACTATGAAGTCAATCCTAATCAACTCATAAGATGAGCGTTTCAAAGGCATTGAGGAGAAACCTTTTTAGATTGAAAAAAATTTAGAAAATCCAGCAAAACAATCCCGGCTAGATAATTCTTATACATTATCACCATTACAATGGCAATATATATAGATGAAATTATTCAGTCTACGCCCGCTTGTGGCACAGCACATGAACAACAATTACCAACAGGCATTGACACTCAGCTAAGCCAATATCTGGAAGAATCAGAAATATATAGAAACGCTGATTCACTACAGTGGCGGAGTGACAACATCCCGGGAAAAAAAGTTCTGTAGAATTTCTGTAAATTTTTGAAACATATGGCCTATTGAAACTCTATAAAATTTATATAAAATGTCTATAAATTTCTATAGAAATTGCTATAAAACTTTTAAACAACAAAAATGATGTTTAATAGAAAACAACCCGACAAGATTTATTTTTAAAAGTTTCGTTCTGAATGTGTTTTAAATGTCTTTAAAACGTCTTTTAAACATTAATGTTTTGAAGACATTTAAAAGACATTTAAAATACATTTAGATCGTAACTTTTAAAAAGAAATGCCCGTCGGGAACTGTCACTTGGTGATCTCAATAGTCAACATTGTTGACCATTTTCAACACCAAGTAGGATTATACAGGATTTTGGTTCCTGTAGTTTTGCTTCAAAAATCCGGCTCCGATTCCGGCCGGATCTGTTAGTAAAAATCCGGCTTCGGCCGGATTTGGAAAAATTAAATCCGGTACAGCCCTAGTTTATATATATATATAATATTTATATATATATATATATATATATATATATATATATATATATATATATATATATATATATATATATATATATATATATGTATATATATATATATATATATATATATATATATATTTATATATATATATATATGTATATATATATATATATATATATATATATATATATATATATATATATATATATATGTGTATATATATGTATATATATGTATATATATGTATATATATATATATATGTATATATATATATAGATATATATAGATATATATATATATATATATATATATATATATATATATATATATAATATACATATATATATATATATATATATATATATATATATATATATATATATATATATATATATATATATATATACATATATGTATATATATATATATATATATATATACATATATATATATATATATATATATATATATATATATATATATACATATATATATACATATATATATATATATATATATATATATATATATATACATATATATATATATATATATGTATATATATGTATATATATATATATATATATATATATATATAGATATATATATAGATATATATATATATATATATATATATATATATATATATATATATATATATATATATATATATGTATATATATATATATATATATATATATATATATATATATGTATATATATATATATATATATATATATATATATATATATGTATATATATATATATATATATATATATGTATATATATATATATATATATATATACATATATATATATATATATATGTATATATATGTATATATATATATATATATATATATATATAGATATATATATAGATATATATATATATATATATATATATATATATATATATATATATATATATATATATATATATATATATATAATATACATATATATATATATATATATATATATATATATATATATATATGTATATATATATATATATATATATATATATATATGTATACATATATATATATATATATATATATATATATATATATATACATATATATATACATATATATATATATATATATATATATATATATATATATATATATATATATATATATATATATATACATATATATATATATATATATATATATATATATATATATATATACATATATATATATATATATATATATATATATATATATATATATATATATATATATATATGTATATTATATATATATATATATATATATATATATATATATATATATATATATATATATATATATATATATATTTATGTTAGGGTGGGTCTTTAATTTTTTTTTTTTTATGTTACAGGCTAGAAAGTTTTTTCTTGTTACATTGCTAGAAAGTTAGTTTTTTATGTACTTATTTAGGAAAGTATTTACTTTTACGGATTGAACAATGTCTTCCACCTGCAACTATAATTACAAAAATTAGCAGGCAGGGTTTCAGATGGAGAATTCTAATTTGATTCGACTTTTTTTAATAACATTTTTATAAAGATACTTTTCTAGTTCGCTTGGAAAAATATACGAGCAATCTGAAAAAGTCGCACAAAAATGATCACCGGCTTCTGAGTTTTTGTCCTGCGAAAAAAATACTTTTTTAAAAATATCAAACGCAAGAGATTTAAAACTATTTAACGCAGCCATGATTGTTTTATGTATGCTAAAATAATTCTTTTTTAATTCGTTTACTTTTTTTCTATTGTTATCATTAATAGAATTTTTAAAATAAATATTGTTATTATAAACAAATAATGTTATCACCCCAAACCGCAACATTCTCTCTGTATAAGCGTCTTCCTTTTACGTCAGTAAACATTTTTTTTCCTAATCGCAGTGGTTTCCAGTAAAAAGTCTTCGTTAATGAAAAAACTTGTTCCTTTTAATTTTTGATTTTGTTCTTATAGTATTTTCACTTTATCTTTGAAGGTTGAGAATTATTGTCCGAGATCTTCCGTTTTTCTTTTGTCCTATCTTTAACACCAAATTTAACACTTGGTGTTAAAGATAACTTGGTGTTATCTTTAACACCAAGTTTTTGTTTGAAAAATAAATGGACTTTTTCTTCTGTTTGTCCCCAAGTTTCTTTTTCGTCTTCCTTTAAACCATCTATTCTTAAATCATTTCTACGTGAACGATCTTCAAGTTTTAGATGTTTTTCTTTTGAAATTTCGTTTGCGAAAAGTTCCTTTTCTAATAGTTTGCTATTGTATTCGGTTTTCAATAATGTTTTCATGAAAGTTTATGCTTTTGCTAATTTCTTCAATTTCTTTTTTAATTTTTTTCAAATTTGATAATATTTTCATTCGCATTGGTCTTTAGCCTGTCCAACCTTTCGTTTATAATATTCAGATTTCCACTGATTATGTCTAACACTGTTTATTCGTGTTTTTTAAACATAGTTTGTTCGTGTTTTTTAAACATAGCTTCGTTTCTTTTTAAAACTCGTTAAACATTTCTTTTCTTGCCAAACTCACCAACATTTTTTCAAATATTTTCTTTATTTCATGAAGAGTCAATGCCGTATTGATTTAACCGACAAATTTGGATTTTTATATTTACACCTATTAAAATCATGAACTACTAATTTTTTAACATACTAAATCGTTGACCTAATGTATTTTTGACCTACTGAATATTCAACCTACTGTATATTCGTTTAAAACACAGACTAAATAAACATTTAAAACACAGACTACATAACTGGTTGAAAATTAATTAATCTCAAATCGATTTAAAATGAAAATCTACAAAAAAAGTCTAAAAATAAACCTCTTTTGATGTAGACCTACTATATATTACGATTATGACGTTAATTTAAAATTAAATTATAACTTTATATTAATAATATAAAGTTATTTAAAATCCTAGATCCGCCCCTGATATATATATATATATATATATATATATATATATATATATATATATATATATATATATAAATATATAGATATATAGATATAGATATATATATATAGATATATATATATAGATATATATATATACATATATATATATACATATATATATATACATATCTATATATATATATATATATATATATATACATATCTATATATATATATATATATATATATATATATATATATATATATATATATATATATATATATATATATATATATATATATATATATATATATATATATATATATCGTTTGATATATATAATTTTTGTAAAATATAAAACTTGTCGTTCGAACAGAGGTTTGCAAACCCTTCATGCTGGATTGTATGGTTTGCATTGTTTAACAATCTTCCGCGTGACACAGTTTCAAGTTTTTCTCTTTTAATTTTCATAATACTTTAGATGACTCTGTATCATTCTTCTCTCTCTCTCTCTCTCTCTCTCTCTCTCTCTCTCTCTCTCTCTTGGTTCCGGTAAATTATACGAACTTTCAGGCGTTTCGCCTGAACTAGTTTACTTCAAAAAGTGCCAGACGAATATAAACCTGAACTGCTCGTTAAAAAAAACATGTACAACGGCGACAGGTAACCTAAACTATCGTTAAGGAAAAAGTTCTTGTAAATTATACGAACTTCAGGCGTTTTGCCTGTACTAGTTTTCTTCAAAAGGTGCAAGACGAATACTCCGGTAATTTGCCTGAATTGAAACCTGAACAACCGCGATGGGTAAACTGAAATAATTCTCTACAAAAACTTGAACTGGGGCTGTACAAAATATGAATCCGAACTATTTATAAAAAAAATTAAACATATTAGAAAGTTACCTATAATGAGAAAATTCTAGTAGATTTTATATTTATTTGATAAATTATTTTATATTTGTTTGATAAAGATTATTTTTAGTATAAGATCTAGATGTGAAAAAGTATTTAATTACATTTTGAGATAATCAAAAATTTTTTTTTTTCCCAACTCCTTTGCAGTGACAAAAATGTCATATAGCTCAAGTATATTCAAATAAACATTTTTATAGTTATTACAATAGAATTACAAATATTATTACAATTAGAATTTACATGTCAGATATATTTACGGAAAACAAGTTAAAAGTTACGCTATTAAAAAAACGCTATTAAAAAACGCTATTAAAAAACGCTATTAAAAAAACGCTATTAAAAAAACTCCATTTTTGTAAATTAAGTTTTGATTTTTTAAACATAATGATTTTTAAACAAATCACGACATAAAATATAAGCTGTAACTTAATAGTTTGTTTATATGAAAATGCTTTCAATCTACAAGTATACACTTTGAGTAAGATAAAATAAACGTATAGTAATTAAAAGCGTAGTTTCAATAAACGGTCTACTTCACTTAACATGCCATTTCTAATCGAAATAACATTGTCTTCTATAAAAATAAATGACTTAATCAAGTTGCCTCTAGCCCGAAGTGTAATAACAAATGTCTATTTGCATAAATTATATTCTTCAAACTGTAGCGTCCCTTTTAAGAGTAAAAATATATAAAATACAATATAGAAGTGATATTATTATTGACCTAGTTTATAGCACATACTATTTAGCTAGAAATATTAAACTTAAAAATAAAAAACTTACAGGAAAGATTTGAATAAAGTGAGCGGCAACTTCAGCTGTAGACGGTCGCTTATTTCTCAGAGGCATTATAAGAATGTACGGAAGCAAGTGAAATGCAAATTCCATATTTCAATCTTTGATTTTCAAAAACATTTAAAAACTCAAACAATACATATTTCAAAATAAAGAAAATATTTTGAAATAGTTGGTGAAAGTTATAAAATATAAAAACAGTAATTAAAGAAGACGATGTGAAATACCATTAGCTGGTTGTCAAGCTCTAAAAGTAGTTTATGGTGGCCACAGTCCTGGAATGTCCTGGAATTTATCTTTTAAAGTTTAGTGGCCACCATGTAGTTGCTTTGCCATTGGGTTCACCTTAGTTCACATGAGTCTAAGTAATAACATGAGGAGCCATATTCTCCCATTGCATAAGCAAATCTAGAGCATTTTCAAGTTTTGCTGTAAACTTTCTCTGAAACTAATATATCAACAATCAAAAGTCCTTAAATGTTTTTAAACAAAAAATACATTTTACTCGACGAATATTCGTATAGCAGTAATCCAAGACATTAGGACATACACGGAAAATGTAAAAAACAGTACTGCTTACATCAAATGCAAAATCTTTAAATAGAGGAGATTTCCGAATAAACTCATAAAAAAGTGGTTTTGATGACATAATCCAGTTTCTTCCTGATATTCTAATATTTTCAAGAATAAATTGTTTTCGATCATACTGAATGTCATCAAATGACAACTCACTAATAATGTTTTGTTATTCATTTGAAAAAGGAACTAAATAAAATAGTTTAAGTTTACCAATAAACTTTTATTGTTATATATATATATATATATATATATATATATATATATATATATATATATATATATATATATATATATATATATATATATATATATATATATATAAACATGACTTACAGTTTTATTTTAACTTGCAGTTTTACCTGCAACATCAAAAGTTGTTGGCGAAATGGATTTACGTTTTTAAGTAGCTAAGGCGTGGATACCATTAAACTTCCTAATTATTATTAGCCGCTCCTTAATACGTCCTAGAGTTTTCTTTTATTTTTTTTTTTTTGCAATTCACTTCAACTTTTTTATAAGCACAATAGTAATTTTTCTAAATATCCAAGTAAGGATAATGCAGTATAACTAGCAAAAATATTACTTACAAAAAATATAAATACTTTTTTAAACTATTTTTTTCATATTTATATATTTTTTAAACTTTTGTTTTATTTCTATTTTTATTTACTATAAAATATATTATTTTGGTTATTTTTATTTATTTTATACTATATTTCACTTTTAACTGCATCTATTTACAAAAACGATTAATTACAATAATATAAACAATTTTAAACATTGCCGTAACCTTAACCCTAAACCTGACCTTGACGCCTGGTCTAACCAAACTCTCAGTCGATGTAGCAGCACTCCCTTGCAAACAATATGAGCTAACCCAGCAGGCACAAGACGTTAAAAAGACGTGTTATTTCTATCTTTAACATGTCTTATCTAGCGCAGATTCGAAAAAAATATTTTAAACGTCTTTCCTAATCGGTATATGATGTCATCTTTGCATTTTATTACGTTTTATTCCCAGCTGAGCTTGACAAGACGTTTTTTTGAAAGAAAAAACACGTCTATATTTAGTCATTCTAAAGACTTAAACGTAATTACGTACGTATACGTACGTAATTACGTTCAAGTAAATGCTTTGCATATTCGAAGTTAAAAAAATGCCGTTTATTTTTAAATGCTTTCGCAAGTTAGTTTTTAAACTTGAATTTTATAATTCAAGTTTAAAAATTATTTGTTATATAAACTATATACAAGTTTTATAAACTATATTTATATGCTATAGCGTATAGTTATATGTGGTAGAAAATTATAATGGTACCGTAAGTTGAATTTATTTATACTATGTTATCATGGGTGTTATCATAATACGTTATCATTGATAATACATTAACGATGTATTATATCATAATGTTATAATCTCTATCATAATGTCAATATAATAGATAAATGATAAATATTTATAGTACGATAATATCATACTGTAAATATAGTAAGCATGCTAATTTTTAATCATTATAACGATCGCTAAAATAATTATATAACTTATATAATTAATTTTAGCCATCAAAGTTAGTAAAAAATAGCATGCTTATATTACAGACTATTTTGCACTAATTAATAGCATAATAGTATAATCAGTCATTTAATAAAGTAGTTATTATGTTATCTCTTTATTTTTATAGCTACGTTATTGCATCATTAAATAAGTATGATTAAAAGTAAGGAATATTATTATGCCATAAAAAATCAACTCTTTTTTTTTAATTACTCTGTTAATTTTGTTTTAAAATTCAAACAAAAAAATTATATAAAACATGTATGCACAAATAAGTTTCTAATATTTTTATTTTAATATGTGTATTTGTAACAAAAAAAATAGTAACCCATGTTTAACATGTGTTGGTAATTTAATAATTTATATAAGATAATTTAATGTCAAATGATATTTGAAAGTTACTTATATTAATTTACTAATAAATTATCGAATCATATATATATATATATATATATATATATATAAAAATATATATATATATATATATATATATATATATATATATATATACATATATACATATATAATACATTATATATATAATATATATATTATATATATATTTATATATATATATATATATATATATATATATTTAACTTAACAATAAGAAAATTAGGTTATAAAAAATAAATTAAAAAAGTAAATTAATTAAAAGTATATGGCTTATTTTCGGAAGTACAAAAGAGTGCAAGGTGAACTAGCTGCTATTTTAAAAAATTAGTTTCAAGACCCAGTCACACCTATACTAAGCAGTGAACTCTCTCAAACAGAAAACAATTTCCTATTGATGATGCTGAAAATTTATTAAACTAAACTGTATGTCCTGAAGAAGAAAAAATCGATTATGTTTTTAACTTAAGTGAAGAAGACACGTCTTCAGATTTTGATATTTGTTATAGCAATGAAGAAATAGTTGACAGAAAAGATAACCAATTTCTAAGCCAAGATCTAGCTGTCATTGTAAGTAGATATAATCTTCCAAGACTTTGTACAAATGAGTTACTAGCCATGCTTAAAAAACATGAGCATATACTCCCAAAAGATGCTCGTACCTTACTAAAGACACCCAAACACTTTGAATGCGAGGAAAAGTGTGAAGATTGCTACATTTATTTTGGAATAAAAAATGGCATTAAAAAACAGTTGCAAGTAATACCTAACTACCTTAATAAAAACAGTAAAATAGAACTTTGTGTTAATGTTGATGGAGTTCCCATATTTAAATCATCTAAAGTTCAGATTTGGCCTATCCTTGTATTTAATGATGATGAAGATTTTGCACTTCGTAACACTACTGAATTTAACAATTTTAAATACAATATCAACATTTTTTGAGTTCTCTTGTTCGTACTCATGTAAGTTGTGTAAACGATTTTGTTTTGGATTATATGCATTTGGTATGTCTTGGTGTTGTAAAAAGATTATTCAATTTTCTAAAAAGCGGAGTAAGATCATGTAAACTATCGACCACGCAAGTAAAAGCTTTTTCAGATCGTCTTTTGGCATTAAATGGTAAACTACCATCAGAATTTGCAAGCCAACCAAGATCACTAGGTGACTTAAAATACTGGAAAGCTACTGAATTTAGACAGTTATTGTTTTACACTGGTTTGATTCTGCTCAAAGGAATTGTGTCTAAGAATATTTATCAACACTTTCTTGCCTTGAGTGCAGCTATGCGTATACTATTAAATGAGAATAAAGAACTTCGTATGCATTATCTTAATTTTGCTCATTCGTTGTTATCATGGTTTGTAAAAAATTCAAAGCATTTCAAAAGAATAAATTTTTTGTGTTTATAATGTACATAGTTTATTGCACATTCATGAAGATGTTATTAATATGCCGTGCTCACTTAATCAAGTTTCTGCATTTCCTTTTGAAAACTATATGAAGGTGTTGAAAAGTTTTATAAGAAATTTGAAAAAAAGGTAATGTTCAAGTGGCAAAACGTCAAGCTGAATTAAAGAGTATTACGAATCGAATTCAGTTTGGCAAAACTAATATTTCGTCTATACGCTTTCGTGATTCAGTCTTTTAAATTGATAATGGTTTTTGTTTTCTTAAAGAAAAACAAGATAATGGATACTATGTTTGTTCAACTTTCAAATTTGTTCAATCGGAATAGTTGTTTGAAATGCGTATATGCTCGAAAGATTTAAACATTGGATGTTTATCTAATTTTAAAAGCTTTAACATGACATCTAAAGTGTTGCATAGATCAGAACTCTTACAAAAACTAGTTGTCTTACCATATTAACTTTTTTCCCTTTAATTCATATGTAGTATCTTTATTGAAATTTTTATCTAATGTTTAATGTATTTTTTTAATGTTTGTAATGATTATTTTTACCTCATCCAAAAATTTAAAATTATAATAATTTTCGTTTTGAATGTGATTTATTTTAATTGTGCATTTTAAATTAAATATTACTAATGCTAATTTATAATCTGATTTAAAATGTAGATTTTTAATTAGCAATAGCATATAATATGTATATATATATATATATATATATATATATATATATATATATATATATATATATATATATATATATATATATATATATATATATATATATATATACAGTTTATATATAATAATGTTGTGGGCACGTGTTATTTAGAAATAGTTAGGTCCACGGATCTATGAAGATGTCATCCACAGAACTTGGGTAAACCGCGAAAAAAGTATAATTTATGGGTCTGATGGAATAAAAGATGAGAGAAAAGCAATGGAAGACAAATTGGAAATAAAAATGTGGAAAAAATTTACAATGATCAAGTTTTCAATTGAAAGCGGTAATATATTTTTCTGTTCAAACATATTTCATTTGAAAGGTATATTTAAAAGGCTTAGTAAATTTGAAAATTGCATCCTTTTTTTGTTTATAATTAGATGATGAGCAATTGTGTAAAGATTATGCATTTTCATCTGAAAGCGAAAGTGAGAAAATCACTATAAATGGTAAGTGATCAAGTGGAAATTTTGTTAATATATGTAATAAAGTTCTATACTTTGAATACTATATATAAGTTTGAACTATGATAATTTTATAGACAATGTATCAAATAAAGTTGTTGACTTTGCTGTTCAAAGTTTGCCATCTCCTCCTTCACCACTTAGAGGTGGAGTTTTAAAATTAGAGTTAGTTTAATTTATATTTAAGAAATATAAGATTATAAGAGAATAAAATTTATCTTAAAAAACAATGAATATCAATTTAAGTTCTGTTTTTAAATCTTATTTTATAGGCTCATCATCATGTCATGTTGCTCCTCGAACTCAGTTTTTCTTGTCAATCAAAACCCTCACTAGACTTGTTTAGAATGCCTTCTTCTGAATCAGGTACATTGAACATTGTTACATTAGAATTCTATTTTCATTTAAAAATGAGAAATTACATAATTAACTAATGAATTTGAAATTAAGATAAATTGATTATATATTCATATCAAGGGTTGCGTAGTCCAAATCAAGGAAATATAAATAAAGGCATTAAATCACAGAAAATTTGGAAAATACTTCATCTAAGCGATGTCTAGAACTAGATGCTGAATCAGGTGGGAGTTCTCACTTTGAAGAGCGTCTTACGTCAACTGCTAGTACGTTTTGTATAGTTTATTGAGTTTAATTTATATCTCAATGTATTGTGTTAGAGTTTATATTATTAAAAAAAAACCTTTCAATACTAATTGAGATTCGAGATGGAATAATTTCATTATTAAAAGTTAATAACAATAGTGGGAGTCCAAATGAAATAAATATGATAATGGATGTTGAAGCAATGGAAAAAGAAAATAATTCACTAAAGGACATAAATGAAAAGAAGATTTTGGTATTTTATGTGATTTTATTATGTACAAATAAAATATATTTAAAAAATTTAAAAAAGTATATTTTATTATGTACAAATAAAATAAACTTTTAAAATTTAAATAAGTAACACACTGATTTTAATTTGCACACACAAAAGTGAAGAGCATCCACCAACATGCTATTTTTCTATTTATGTTTTTAAATCATCTTGTAGATTTTTTCTGGAATTTAAATGATTTATTTAATTTTTCTCTGAATTATGATATCTGGACATAATGAATTGATTGAAATTTATGAATTTATTTAATTTTGTTTTTATTTTACTTGCAGTTGGAAAAGCTAAAAAGTATTGATGGCGATAATTTTGAACAACTTTTCCGAAACATACTAACAAATTTAAAAAAGTAAATTTATAACTAGTGCACCTTTTAGATAATTTTATTTGGGTTTGTAACAATTTTAATTTTTTTGATTTTAGTTGTTTCTTGAATATGATTTTCAATACTTGTTAATTATGTTTATATATATATATATATATATATATATATATATATATATATATATATATATATATATATATATATATATATATATATATAATTTTTACATATCGTTTGATTTTTCAGATTATTTAGCGTTGAGCTACGATCGAAAATGAATTTGAAGGAAAACGACCGAAAAAGTTCTTTAGAAGTAAAGATTTCCTTTGACAAATTAGAATACAGTAGTGCAATTTACGGTAAGATCTGTTATACTTAACTGTCATAACTGTTTTACATGATATGTACATATATGTAATGTATTTAATAATGTTAATAAAATCTTAGTTGCTGTTATGGCCAAATGGTCAAATGCTGATCACAGATCTATACAAAAAATTGTAGGAAACAAGTTAAAAAATGCACCTGCTGAGTTAAAACTTTCGCCAAAATACAACTAATTCCATTTTATATTTATAATGTAATACATATATATAAAATTTATTATATACTATTTATTAAACAGTTGTATATATTATTTAAACAGAAACTTATAACTCGACATTTATTTTTCGTTGTTTATGGTTTAGATTTGTTAAAAAGAGGGGATTTAGCGGTTTAAAATAACATCTTCAAACACGTATTTTGAGATTAGCGTTTTATGCTAAAAAAAAAACGCAATTTAGAAATTAAATTAGGTTTAAAATACGTTTAAAACACGTTTTTTTACTAGGAATAATAAACGTATTTTCTAGATGCATTATTACCGTCTTTTTTTTCGATTACCGTCTTTTTTTTGGATTTGCGTTCTATACTATAAAAACACGTATTACAAGCGACTTTAATATGCTATAAAACATTTTAAAACATTTAATATGCTATTAATTGTTTTAAACGCGTATTTTTGTCTGCTGGGAATCTTTTAGAAAAATTATGTTTGGCTTTATACCTTACAACAATCATGTGAAGAAGTCAACTTCGTTTTATAAAAATTTCGTTAGGAATTATTTTCCGATACTTATAAAGATGTTTTTACTCAGAAAAAAATTCTTTCATCAATGAGTTATTTTCCATGACTAGTTTAGTTACTCAATACATGTGATTTATGAACAATTTAAATTTGGAGATAAAATTCATCACGCATTATGCATTATGTCATGCAATATCATGCATTATGTCTGCAAATATCATATCGAAGCAGGATGATAATTTGGCAATTCAGTTCAACAACCAAACCGTTTAGTTCCAAAATTTTTATTACAAATTTCCCCACTTTGCATCTGCTAAACTTGAAAGTTGTATAAAATATCTGTTCTTAGAGCTTGTTTGTCTTCTTTAAAATCATGCTGGATGTCAACTTTTGATATCATGCACATGTAACACGGTAATGAAATAGTACTGAAATTTTCCATATATTCTAATATAGTGCAGACGTAAATTGTTTCCAACAATTCGGGTTAGTAACATCTAATGTTAGTTTTTTTGCCTTCAATAAAAATATCAAATTCTTCGCCATGAAGTTTTTGCAATTCATTTACAATCACTATTATCAATGGCTCTGCTGAATATTTTTTTATGTCTTTAGCGTGAGTTAATGGTAACATATGAATGTTGTTCAAGGATGAGTTTGCTGCGTGAGGAAAGTTCTTTATCACGAAATAAAAGACGCGAGTTTTATGCCTGATTTTGATCCAAGAGGATTTGTGGTCTCTACTTCATCAAATTATATTTGAATAAATAAAGGGAAATTTTTAGGAAATTTAAATTTGTCATATGCCATTAAATTTTTACCATTTTCACCATAAACCAATCCTCAACAAATGCAAAATTAGATATTTGCTTTACTTTTAACATAGTCATGTCTTCTGGCTGTAGCAACACAGCTTTATTGTGCTTTTATTAGATAGGTAATAAACAAATCCTTTACTTTGACTTGTACTTACTTTTAAGTCTTTCTGTCACGTTTTGTATCCTATTATTTATCTATTGAATGTGGTACTGGTTCAACATATAGGCCTTTATTTTTCAAATATAATAATATTTGATGTTGTAAGTCAATTCCACTAGAAGATATTTTTCATCTGTTAAACTCTATTGTTAAGTTGTCTACTACATGCTTCTCACATCTACATGTTTCCACTATTGAATCTGTTTTACCTAGTAAATAATTAAGTATTTAATAAGGTTTTGTAAACAGTTCCAACAACATCTGAAGTACTTAAAGGAATAGAACTGGAAAACATTAAAGCTATAATAAATTTTAATGCTGCTTGTGATACCATACTTATCAACAATAAGTAAGGCAACATCTCTCACATCCTATGTCTATTTTAATTTTACTTTTAGCTTTTAGAATTAGGTTTTACTGGATTTTCACAACTTATTTTAAATCTTCAATCAATATCAATTACAAATCCGGCATGATCTGTATTTATATATTTTCTCAGCATATTAATATTATAAAATATTTTTATTATATTTAATATATTTAGTAAACAATTGTATTAACCACCGACATTGCATCGAATTTGACAACACTCAAATCAAAGATGAACATTCCTCAAGTAATATATGTAAAAAGCAACAGTTTAAAAATCTTTGTGGCAAAGGTAACAACACATTGACATCCCTATAAAAAGTACATAATATTAAGTTCGCTTTTTCTGCTGCAATGACAGACTAAAACTTTATAGCTGGACCCATTTTTATTCAAATACAATGAAACAAAATAGAGTTCATTTTCACAAATACATCCCTGTCAATATCTTCACCTTTAAATATCAAGTTTATGATTAAATAACTTTTATAAAGTTCAACTAGTTAAATTTGTTTTATGCATTAATGTTTTAAACTAAATTTATATGTAGTAATTACCTACTCAACAATTTCCACAGAAATTGTTTCCACAGTTTATCAACTTTCAGTTGTTTCCACAGATATTCCTTTTAAATTCAAACGATGAATTAACTCTTAAGTGCTTAACTCTTTCAGGACTGTTCAGAAATTGGTCACATGTCTGAACACGAAATATCAAGTTTTGACCTTAATTAGTTAAATGACTATAAAATATGAAGTACTAGTCAAAATTGGTCGAATGAGAGCTCTTTTTTTTTTATATAGTAAGCCGTATTTAAGAAAAAATTTATTTTTTTCTCTGGTAACGTGACCAAAACTGTGACATAGCCACAATGAACCACAGTGACCGCCAGGTTTGAAGTCTCCCCACATCAGATTTTTTTATATATATACTTAGTTGTATATATGAAATAAATATTTAGTTAGTTAAAACCTCTAGGGGAATGGAAAAATGTATGAAAATCAAAAAATGAAAAGTATTGTTTTTAGTTGAAAATACCCGCCATTTTCAACAAAATTGCCCGAATTTGCCAATCAAATACCGGCGTTTTTTACTCTGGTTCACAACGACTTGAGTTTTACAAAAGGGCGGTCAACAATTTATGCGCTGTTTGTTTTAAAATCTTTAGTAAAAAGTCAGCAAAGCTTGATGAAATAACTAAACCTATTGAAGAAAAAATAAAAACTTTTATTTAGGATAGTTATGATCAAAATTTAGCAAATCATCCTGAAATTATTTGTAGCAATTGTTATAAAACCTTTATTGTTTGGAAAAGATCATACAAAATACCTTGATAAGTGGCTAAAGCAAGTTTCTCAGGTTAGTTGATAAAATTAATAAAAAAACTTTATTTAAGACTTGGTGTTCAGAAGTTTTATTTTTAACATTTTTGTTAAAAGTAAGAGCCGTGTCTCAATGATTCATTGAGATTCAAAGAACCTTTATAAATTAATAAAATTTTAAACAACTTGTTATATATAACAAGCTGCTTAAAATTCCTATATAGAGGAGCTAATATTGATGTGTTTATTAATAATGTGTTATATTTTTTATATTACTAGTTTATATAGTTTTAGATATATATTTATGTGTGTGTATATATATATATATATATATATATATATATATATATATATATATATATATATATATATATATATATATATATATATATATATGTATATATATATATATATATATATATATATATATATATTATATATATATATATATATATATATATATATATATATATATATATATATATATATATATATTAGGGCTGTACCGGATTTCGGCTTCGGCTCCTGCTCCGGCAGAAATCTGGGCATTTTTACAAATCCGGCCTAAATCCGGCTCCGGCTAAAATTTTGCAAATCCGGCATAATTTTAGCCGGAGTTTTGAATTTTGTCAAGTATTTATTACATTTTTTTTGCCCGTGTTTACATGTATACCTAATATTTTATTTATAAAAATCAATTTTTTTTTTTATTCTATATTTTATTAACCTCATATTTGTTTCGGTATTTGTATTTATATTTCTTTATAATTTAATAAGCTTAGTCTAATTTCAAACAACAACGCAACAAAAAATTCTGAAGGGAAGACACGATATTCTACAATGATGCAGGTATAAAGACTATGATGTCAACCCTAATCAAGTGATTGGATGAGCGTTTTAAAAGCATTGAAAAAAGAAACCTCTTTATATACTGACTCACAATTTAAAACTAAATTCTCCTCATTACAGGCAACACTGACAGCTGAAAAAACGAGATTGAAGTCAATCTGAGCATGCTGAACAGAAAATTGACAAAACTGAAGAAAATTCACCAAAATAAGCCGGGCTTAATAATTTTTCTACATCATCATCATCATTACTCTGGCAATTTATTGATAAAATGATTCAGTCTACGTCCGCTGGTAGCAGGGCACATAAACAACAATTACTAAAAGGCATTAAAACTCAACTAAGGAAATATCCGAAAGAACCAGAAATAAATAGACACAATGATCCACTACAGTGGTGGAGTGACAAAATCCCGGAAAAAAAGTTCAACAGAATTACTATAAACTTTTGAAACATATGGCCTATAGAATTTCTTTAGAATTTCTATTAAGTTATATATAGAAATTGCTATAAAACTTTTTAAATAACAACAATGAAGCTTAACAGAAAACAGCAGTCACTTGGTATTCTGAATAGTCCACATTGTTGACCATGCTCAACACCAAGTATAGGATGTACAGGATTTTGGCTCCTGTAGTTTTGTTTTGAAATCCGGCTCCGAATCCGGCCGGATCTGTCAGTAGAAATCCGGCAAATCCGGCTCCGGCCGGATTTGAAAAAATTAAATCCGGTACAGCCCTAATATATATATATATATATATATATATATATATATATATATATATATATATATATATATATATATATATATATTTATTGTGATTTGTGTGGCCGTACCGCTTGTAAGTCATTATATTATGAATGTGTTGATCATAACCTATTTGCATGCGATATTTGGAATTTATGTGGGTGCACTGAAACTGTTCAATTTTTTATTATTATTACTTTCGATTATTACTTTCAAATATCCGAAGGGTTCAACATGAATCAAGCTCAGTTTAAACAAAATAAAGTTAACCCTAAAAAGTCGTTACAGGTCGCCCCTGGATGGGATAATCAAATATTTCCTACTCAACAATGAAAAGAATTTTAAAATCAAAGAAACTGCTCGTATTGCTGAATCAGATACTGGTTTGACTGGTGCTATTAACCCAAAAACTGTTGTTAATGTTATTAAAAATGTTAAAGCTGTTGCTGGTTTAGCTAAGGAGACTGTACCTTACATGCATATGCCTAATGTTCGTTAGATTTTGAAATCAGCCTTGTTGTCTAAGAATAATATGAGTAAAACAGAATGAAAAGGAAATGGGTAAAACTAGACCTACTAATATATTTGAAGATATGTTGTATTCTGATTCTGATTGGTCTCGTTCTAGTACGTCCACTACGAGTTCAGTTAATTCTAATTCAACTAAAGTAGGTAATGTTACTGATATGAGTACAGTGTCAGAAAGTGTAGAAGGTTGGAATTATGATCCCGATTATCAACCTGTTCCTCAGGATGATTTACCTGATTATATGAGACTTAAACCGGGTCAAACCGATATATATTATCCTAAGGAAATACCTTATATTAAAGAAGCAAAGATAGCTAAACAGTTGCATGAATATAGTTTTGAACCATATCAATTTCCTAAGTTTTATGATGAGTTACCTAAATATGCAATGCCATGGAGTGTTATGAAGGAGAGTCAGACTATATTAGAAAAGTTGTTTGGGAATTATTCATTTGATGTAGCAGCTGCTTATGGTGCGGACACACAGAAGAATATTCATTCATCCAAAAGGAAGAAACGGTTGGTCGCAGAGAGGTTGGTCACGTAACTAATGGCAGAGCAACCCCCGAATCACGAAGTCAGCGCGTCACCCGATTTCGTTATCGAAAGAGGATTTGATTGCAGTAAAGGTTATTATGATGAATTTTGTGTTGAACAATCTATTTATTGGTATGTTGATTGTACTACTGATACTGTGCAGAATATACATTACTTTTCTGTTGACCATCCTAATTTATGGGCTAATCCAGATCAATATTATATGGCTACCGGTGGTATTTATTATGTTGATAAGTCTGTTGAATGTGATGTTATGGATGTTCGTGTTAAAAATCAACTTAAGACAACACAGAATTCCTCTGTACCGTTGGAAATGTTAAATATTGGTTTGCGATTTTTTGATATTGAAGACGATCAATTAATATCTGATGTTATGTACCTTTCAGCTGATTTGGATGATTACGCGAAACTTTTAGAATTGAGGCTTAGTTCTGCTGATAAGAAACCTGCTCTCTTACCTACTGTCAAATTGTTGGAAAATTCTTTGTTTTTTAATGATAAAACTGGTAAACCTGTGACTACTCGATTTGCTAACGTTGTTAGTACTAAAGATCCCCGATTTTTTGAAAAGAACAATGTAGCTGAAAAGGTTATTCATAGTATTGTTTGGAAAAATGATATTGGATTACGTAAACCTATTAAGTTATTGGTAAATGATCCATTTGGTTCTAGGACATTCAAGTTTACAGATACCTCCTTAGATAAAGGTGGCTAATTTATTGATTCTACTGCTTCTATTGAACGTCAAAAGGCAAATGGATTTTTTGATGAGACCTGGAGTATTATTAATACATATCCCTGTGATTATCGGTTCGGTCATATTCATATGCCAAATTATGGACTTAAAAATCTTGTTGCTAGGTCTATTGTTGCTGAAGGAGATGATAGGCGTAAAAATATACGTTATCCTGTTCAATTAGATAGGTGGTATTTGCAGAGGGAGGGTATATCTGCTTATGAACAGTATAATACTGGTAATTTGTTTACTATTTATAATCCTATTACACCTTATTGTTCTGATTCAAGAGATCCTTATAATACGGGGCAATGTTTTGACGTTTATTTGCAACCTTATGATGAGTTTGATCACTCTGCAGTATTGTTTAAGAATCGTTCTAATTTTGATATTAGCGCAGGTGATAAGTCTACAGATAGTGTTAATAATACCTATTGGAATAATTTGCCTACTGTTATGCCATTTAGTGGTAATAAAAATTGTAAACGTTTTTATTTTTGTATTGATCCTGCTTATATTGGTAAGGAAAATATGCCTACTACAGTTAGAGGTCGTTTACGTCTTAGACATCGAATTCAAATATTTGAGAGAGATTGGACTTATGATCGTACTCGCGTTGATCCTGTTAATGATTTGTATAAACGTCCTACTATTAAACAATCATGTTTTGGTAAAGATGCTACCTATACTACTGTTTCTATGGCTAAACCTTTTATTAAAAACAATGCTAAAATAACATTTTTAAAAAGTTATCAAAAAATATATTATCCTGCCTTTAGTACTGTGTTTGTTGGTAAGGTTGATCTTAGGGAAGACGAGGAACCGCAAGAAAAGAAACAAAAGCTATTGAAAATATTATATTATTAATAAATTTATTACAAAAATGTGTAGTCTTGGAATTTGTCTAATACCCCTTCTGTGTTTTGGTATTTGTCTTGTTTATGCATGATTAACATATACAACAACTCAGGACCACAAGTATTGATTTCTCGTAGTTCTTTGTCATTGAATATGTTAAGTAGCGGTGTCCCAAGGAAGAGTATTGTTCATCTATTTTCAAATGCTTGGTATTCAGACGGATGCCATTTGAGTATGTCGAATTTAGATGATGCGTTCATTGCGATAAGAGTTGGATGTGGATCTATTGGCATTGCGTCTTTATACTTTACATCTGTTGTAAGTGTACTTGACCCTTCCAATAGTTGTTTCATCAACTGTATCACGCCTAGGTGTTCAAAAACCATTTCGTCGCATCTATATGCTAAGCAATTACTTAATGCTTGTAGTAGAAATGATGATGGATTTGGACCGGTAGGACAGTTGAAGTAACCAATTTTGTGAGGCCTAAAAGAAGAGTAAAGTAAGTTTGCAAGAAAGGTTTTACCTGAATCGGAAGGTCCACAAAGAATGAGTCCCCTCTTTTTATGGTTTAGATTGAAGATGAAGTTACAAAGTAATTGCTTTAGCCTATTGACGGAGATTTGATTTTGTAGTGCTATGTTTGATAAGAAGAACATTAGCGCACCTAAACGAGATTTGTTATTTGAAACAACTATTCTGGGTGTCAGTACGTCAACGTTACGTTGTTTTAGGTATATTTGTCGAAATATAGTTTTTTTATTATTTCCAAGTCCTTTAGTTGTATTGTAAATTCCAGTTTTTGTAATTCGTCACTCTTTGACAGTTCGTCGTCATATTGTCTTGAATTCATTATGTTGTGGTTGAATAAATAGTCAGCAAAGTTTTGTTTTAGTTGTGCCTTTAGTGGTTGTCTTTGCGTTATTGTTGTTTCTTCTTGTATATTGTCTACGTCAAATGTAATATGTGCTTTCACGTAGCTAATCACGCTTAAGCACGTAGATAATACTATTCTTGTAGTAAGGAGGGGTATTAACGTGCTTAACCGTAATTCGCGCGTTACACGTCGTGTAGTAGTGTCCGTACCGTTTTCTGTTGATGTCAGCACATCCTTTACAGACGTATTGTCGGGCTCTGAAGAATGCTCTTCTAATTCGGAGTTGTTCTCCTTCTGGTGATCGTTCTGCCCGTTCCAGAATATAGGAGGCGAGGATACAGTGTGTGTGAATATATATATATATATATATATACATATATATATATATATATATATATATATATTATATATATATATATATATATATATATATATATATATATATATATATATATATATATATATATATATATCAAGCCTTCCCAAGGTTCGCGTGCGGTCGAACACCTTGTACTTCCATGCTTAAACTTACTGACAACGGCAGTTTGCATCTTTTAACTTATAAAGTGTTTCAATAATTCGCTGCAAAAAGCAAACCTTATCTATTTAGAAAAAAAGTCCTTAAAAAAGGAAACAAAATTGTAACCAAATATCAATTTTAAATAAATAAACTACAAATCTTAATAATTAAAAAAAGAAACAAAAAAAAAAAGTTTTTATAAAATTTTCATAACTTTATTATTTTTTAGAGTCGTTGAAAAAAATATTATCTTTAATAACGATATACCAACAATTGAATGTTTCGATATGCAACTTATTCACGATTTTGATTAGTTCATATAATTTAGGAACTAATTTGCTATGTACGCTGGAACTATAAGAAATTTCCCAATTTTCAATGTTAATACGTTATAATGCTAATTTTTTACAATACGTTACAATGTTAATTTTTTCATTATAAGAAATTTCCCAATTTTCAATGTTAATACGAACCACTAGAGATAATGAATAAAGCAATTGCTCTATTTTAAAAAATGTATTTAAAAACTTCAAAAAAAAGTTTTAAATACCTAGTGGACACGGCAACGTCCATATGACGACGAAAAGACGTCTTTTTAGGACGTCCAGAACAATGCCTGCCAACTCCTGATAATCAAGATGTTGCTTTAAAGACATTTCATCAAAAACAAGACTACAGTTTCGTTCCAATTTTTTTTATGGTATTTACTCCCATTTTTAGTAAACACATAACCTTATTGGTTAAACTAGATTCGAGGGTCCCAAATGATTTTTCAAGAAACATTAAAATAGTGCTTCTAGAAGGTAACGAAAAGACTTTTCTAAACATTTTGAAAGCTTGTGGACTGCGATACATGATTCTTAAAGCTAAAATTTTATCTTCAATAGTCCAACGTTATCCCTGTTTGATAAGATTATTCAAACGCCAAATGACGTTTTTAAATGACCTAATTTAGCCGTCCTTATTTCGTCGTCTATAATACGTGTCTTTACATAGCTTTACTTAAACGTAAGGTTAAAACTAATGCTTTCACATAATTTTTGAGAATAAGTAAAAAATAAAAATTTCCGTAAACTTTTTAATATAATTTTGCAAAGTTTTATAAATTATAATTTTTTTAAACTTCTTCATCCACTTGTTAATTTCCAAAAATCGACTGTTCCAACACTTGACGTCGTTCACCTTTTTTTAGATCAGGTGTGGGTTTAGATTATTGCCAACATTATTTTAATGTTCTTTTTTGCTGTAGGAATCAGGTAAACAGTCTTGAACCTAAAAAAAATTGTCAAGATAAGTATGTAAAAATAAAGGAGAAAGGAATAAAGAGAACATTTATAATACACTTTATATACATACATATATATATATATATATATATATATATATATATATATATATATATATATATATATATATATATATATATATATATGTATATATATATATATATATATATATATATATATATATATATATATATATATATATATATATATATATATATATATATATATATATATATATATATAATCTTTAAAAGTCATTTTCTTGTTATACGATAATAATAAAACATGTAAAATTCATTAATATATATAAAATAATATAAACGCGTATAAACTTTTTAAAAAATATATATTTGTTTTTATTTTAATTTTTTTTTTTTTTTTTCGATATTTCGCTGATCTATTGTGATCAGCGTCATAAGGTGTAATAAATAAAAATCGTTACAAAGAAAATTGTTGTAATAAAAACTAACCGTTAAAAAGATAACATTAAAAAGAGCATAACAAAATACAAAATAGCTTTAAATGTTGACGTCATATAATCTAACAAAAAATGGCCCCCAAGTTTTTGTCGTTACGTAGTCACCATCATCCCTATTTAAAACTTTTTCATCACTTCCAAGTTTTTGTCGAACTTTTAGATCTGTTTACTTAGAGTGACTCTCGAATTTTCCGAATATGATACTCTGAAGCGATTGATATGGTTTTGGGATGTAACCAATCAAATGTACCCTGGCATGATTTGGAATGTTCGGTAGCACCTGAACTGGCCCATTTTCCTTTTACTCTATTTTTCTGGTGTTCAATACATCTCGATATAACTTTTTTCTTAGTTTCTCCAATGTATATAGAATTGCATGAACATTTTAGTTGGTAGACGCCTGGGTTTGTATTTGGAGGAAGTTTTGTCTTATTGTTGCATAAAATATTGTTGAAATTTGGAGCGGATGTAAATATAAATCAAAGTTTACACGCAGCCGTTTTTATTGAATTTTACATATTTTATATATATATATATATATATATATATATATATATATATATATATATATATATATATATATATATATATATATATATATATATATATATAATACTCACAAAGACACATATCACCAACATTTTATAACTTATATTTCAAAATTCAAAGAATAACACTAGTATAAGTGATGTGAGGCAATTTAGTGTAAGTTATATTGGGCATAGATAATTCATTAGTGTTTTGATCAATTCGATAATATTGTGTATGTATATTTACAAATCAAAATTTGTTATGTAATTTATGATAGCAATTTACCCTTATAAAAAAAACTAAACATTAAACCATAATAAATAAAATACTACTTTTTTTGCAACATTTTTATTAAAAAGTGATTGATCACATTCAAGTTACTCAGAGGTAAAATCGCATTGTAAAGATAAAAACTATTTTCAACTTTAAACGTTTTTTAAGCAATTAAATGAGCCTATATATTGGGCCGGGTGAATAAAAAAGAGCAATTGCTCTGAGTAAAAGTAAAAGCTCAAAGCAAATGCTCGCCGTAATAGCAATTGCTCAAAAATGTGTGAGTAAAGTTTTTCTAATGCTCGCAAGCAATTGCTTTTGTGTCGGAGTAAGAGCTATATGCCGTTGCAGATATAAGCTTTTTTAACTTTTAATATTTAACAATGGCTTCTTCAAACCAGATTTCAATTGAATCAAGTGAAAATAATATAGCTAGCCAAAGTTTTAACAAATGTAAAGATGAAGTTTTTATAAACATACTCTGCGAATTGCCAATTCTTCTACAAAAAAGCCAAGTTCCAAACGTTAAAATAAAGAAAAACAAAGCATTTTTTAAAATGCAAGGCTAAATATTCCAAGCAACAGAAACAAAAATTGATACAAAAACATTGGCGAAAAAGATTGCCAACATGAAGACAAGGTTAAAAAAAAGTCTGACATCCGTCGAACTGGAAACAAGCCTATAAAACTTTCAGCGAGTGAAGTCAAACTTGCTAATCTTTTAGATACAGAAAAGAATCCTACCTTCACACAAATTGATGGTTAGTAAAGACAACTTTATATATATATATATATATATATATATATATATATATATATATATATATATGTATATATATATATATATATATATATATATATATATATATATATATATATATATATATATATATATATATATATATATATATATATATATATATATATATATATATATATATAAGTAAAATAATTAGTCAACAAAATAAAAAATAAACGAAGTATTTTCTTCTTTTGATTTTACAAAAATTACTCTAATAATAAATTTTAGCACTAGAGGCCTTTCAAATAATCATCAGTAGTGCTGATTTTTTAAAAGGCCTCTTCTTCAAATATATATATATATATATATATATATATATATATATATATATATATATATATATATATATATATATATATATATATATATAAATACATATATTTTATATATATATGTATACGTATATACATATATATATATATATATATATATATATATATATATATATATATATATATATATATATATATATATATATAAATATACATATATATATATGTATACATATATATATATATATATATATATATATATATATATATATATATATATATATATATATATATATATATATATATATATATATATATATAAATATACATATATATATATGTATACATATATATATATATATATATATATATATATATATATATATATATATATATATATATATATATATATATATATATATATATATATATATATATATATATATATATATATATATATATGTAATATGCTTAGAGGCAATATCTGCAGGCATAGATCAAACTCCCACTTCAAGTGTTGCTGAAACAAATTCTGTATTGAGCAACTCATCAAAAAGTCAAACTATATTTTAATTGTCACCATCAGTTGAATTTTCTGGTAATGTTAAAAGTAGTTGCAGTAAGTTACTATTGTGGTTTTTTATTCTTTAATAGAGTATATTTGCAGGACACCTGTTTCCAATATAATTTTATTCTTTTAATATTTTATGTAAAACTATCAATATCTTGGAGATTTTAATCTACCAAAATTGATATTTTTTTCTCAGGGAACACATCTTCTCAAGCATCGAGGTTAATTCCAAAAAGATTAAAACTACCTGGTGAAACTAAATAAACTATAAAATAGACAAATACAGAGCTTTAGCGTGTGGTCATGCTGGAGCAGCTAAAATACTATCGGTTAAAAAGTTTAAAGTTGAAATATACTACTCCCCACCATATAAATGAAGAGGAGATTAACGTTGATGGAAATAAAACATAAAAACGTGAAAATAAATTTTGGTTACTGTTAAATGTACAAAAGTTTTAAGTTTACTTAAATTAATTTTTTTTACCATGCATTACATTTTCAACATTTTAAAATGTTATACATTTTAATAAAAATAAGGATGAATTAATTTAAATTAATTAATGTATCTTTATACATTTCACAGCAACTAAAACCTATTTTAAAATGTCACTTCTTTATGTTTTATTTCCAGTTAGTTTTTATGTTTCATTTTATTTCCTAAATGTCAGTTATAATCTGTTTAAAAATATTTCTAAAATTTATAGCATAATAAAAATGTATTGCCAATTAATGCATATTTTAATAAAATCCTAATAATGAACATTTACTACATAAAAGTATTATCAAATAAGTTGTTAAGTCATAAACATATTATAACTGACATTTGAGAAACTTTTGTTTATTTTACTGCAAATAAAACTTAAAAATGTTGTGTTAGCACATCTTAAAAATTCTTTAAAATAGTTATTTATCTAAGAAAACTTTGAAAGTATATTTTTAATAATATAAACAATACAATAAAATAAAAATTATGTTTGTTGTTTTTAGTTTGAAACAAAAAAAAGACATTGGACTTTTATAATTTTTATATTACAAAGTTGATAACAAAAAAAATGTTAATTACATAATTCTCTCTACATAAGTCTCTTAATTTAATATTGCCAAAGCAAATTTATTTCTGCGCTGCTGACCAAGTAAACGAAGTTGCTGTTCGTTTCCTTTTTCAATTACAGGAACAATTTCTTCGTCATCTTCTTCGACATCTTCATCCTCAAAATCTAAATCGTTTAAAGTTTTTGCAATATTGTGCAGTATAAGGCATGCAGTGATACATGTAGCTATCATCTCTGGCTTAATTCTTACCTGTAGAATTTTTACACCACAGTTACATTACATTAAAGTAGTGGTACAAAAATTACTCACGATTTATTTATTAGGAAAAATATATATATATATATATATATATATATATATATATATATATATATATATATATATATGTATATATATATATATATATATATATATATATATATATATATATATATATATATATATATATATATATGTATATATAATCTTTGGGAATAAAGTTACTTATGCCGTATCTGAGAATTGGAAAGTCTTTTTATTTGACTAAATGCATGTTCTACAATAACTCTGTTTTTAGCATGTTTTTTGTTAAAAATTTTTTCAAGTTCTGTTTGAGCATTTTCAAATGGAGTCATCAAAAATGGGGTTATACCATACCCTGCACCTCCTAGAAGATATCCTCTATTTTCCAAACCTTTTAATAGTGGATATATATTAGAGTTTTGAAATATTCTTGAGTCATGAACAGATCCGGGCCAACTAACATCAACACTGGTGAATATAGCCTTTTTATTTACAGTTGCCTATATATAAAAAATTTATTGAAAAAAAAACTATTGAGAAATATAAGTAAACAAACAAGAATCGATAAACCCTATTCTCCATAGGGTTTATCGATTCTTATTTGTGTGCAATCAATAGCTCCTATTGTACAGGGAAAGCATCTTTCGTTTGCCCATGCCAGTTTCGCTCTTAAAATTTGTTCTTCCGTATGTGGGAAACTATCCACTGAGAAGCCTTAGTCAAAACTTTTTGAAGTGTCAAAGCAACAGTTTTTGAAACAATACTGCGATGAATCCCAGTTTCGTTTGAAATTCCATTTTGCAAGCCAGGGTTTGCTAGATAAAGTAGTGTAACTTCCATTCTTTGTTTGGTTGTTAGTGATCCTCCCCGAGTTTCATCATTTACATCCAAAAAGTGTTTTGTTATCCACGTAACGTTATCATCCGTAAATCGAAATAATTTATGGTATTCGTTTGAAGCTATTATATACAATTTATCAAACGTGATAAATTTGCAAGTACTCTTTAACTACTTTTTAATTGTAAACGCGCACTCCATTCGTCGACATTTTTTATTTAATTATAATACTTAACGTATACAAAAAATACATATATTGAATTAAATACACACAAGCTTAGGAAGACAGCATGAGCAACTTCATTTTTGCCAAAATTATATTCCAAAAAGTAATTGTGTCAAAAACGTGCTAGTATAATTATAACTAAATGCATAACGTAAAAATAAAAACGTAAAAGTTATATATATACACACACACACACACACACATATATATATATATATATATATATATATATATATATATATATATATATATATATATATATATATATATATATATATATATATATATATATACATATATTTATATATTCATATATGTAAAAATAAAAACGTAAAAGTTATATATACACACACACACACACACATATATATATATATATATATATATATATATATATATATATATATATATATATATATATATATATATATATATATATATATATATATATATATATATATATATATATATATATATATATACATATATTTATATATTCATATATGTATATATATATATATATATAAATACATATATTTATATATTCATATATATATATATATATATATATATATATATATATATATATATATATATATATATATATATATATATATATATATATATATATATATATATATATATATATATAGTCAAAAAATAGTAAAATACATTAGTAAAATAATAAAATGTCCAATTATCAAAAAAAAAAAAAAAAAAAAAAACAACTACTATAGGTGCTCGTAAAATTAGAAGCAATTGTTCGCCGTTTTTTTGAGTTGTAGCTTTTTTATTCACGCACTTTTCTCATATGTGAGCAATCGCTAAATCTAAATCGCTAAATAAGCAAAAGCCCATGAGTAAAAGCTTTCGCGGAAAAAAGAGCAATTGCTCTAAATTTTTATTCACGTAAACTTGAGCAATTACTCCAAAAACGCTGAGTAAAAGCAATTGCTCTTTAATAGCTGATAAAAAAAATAGAAAATAAAAAATATGCTATTACATATATATATATATATATATATATATATATATATATATATATATATATATATATATATATATATATATATATATATATATATATATATATATATATATATATATATATATATATATATATATATATATATATATATATATACTAAATATATATGTAACTATACATATAACTTAAAATTTTGTAAACCGCGTCCTTCGAAAGGGAAATCTTAAATGATCTTTTTTTCTTACTGACTAGGTAGCTATTTTGAGTATTATGGAGTATTAAACAAATAAGTTTATAAAGAAAAAAACCTATATAATTAAAATAACTTTTAATATAATCATTACAAGAAATAATAATACAATAATCTTTGTAACTTGAAGATTTCTTTAACTTAAAGATAATCTTTGTAAACTTAAAGACTTTGATTTTTTAATTGACTTTATCAAAGCATAACTTTGATTTACAGACTATCCAATTCGAAGGATCTAAATGAATTAGAAAAGTTATTACTTATAAAAATTCTTCAGGCATATTACATAAGATGAACTATTTATACTATACCATTATATTATACTATAAAATAAGGTTATTTAAGGTTTTAAAGGAGGATTGGGAACCCTGAATATATACGGCAATAATCAAATGACTACATTTAAAACTTTATCAGCAAACATTGTTGAAGAGGATTTGCAGTTGACCTATAAAGACATTCTTAGTAGTTAAAGGGAGTTTAACTCATCATTTACTTAGTAAATTACTAAAGTGGGCAGCCGATAACATTCCAACAACTGAAATAGTGGTTACACGTGTTTTCCACTTTGGGCTGCTGTCACTAATAGTCCATTAAGTATATCATGACCAAAACTACAACCACCTTCAACGCATATGTAGGCCCACTGAATGTTCTCTTTAAATGTTTGCTATATTTTATATTTTTTTAGTAAATGTTAAAACTAAAAACCATGAATAATCAAATATATATCTTTACCAAATAATAGATATAAATATTGATTTTAATTATAATTATTTATTTGGAATTTTTAAGGAACGAAAAATAAAATAGCGAAATTAATTACATTTATCTTCAAAGGATTATTGCTTTTGATTTATCCGAATTGATGTCGAGTTTATAAGTATAGCACCACTCGGTAAATTTATTAAATGCTGACCTAAGTCTTTGTAATTGGATGATTTGTATTTGTATCACTTGTCATTAGAGTTGTATCATCTGCAAATAATATTGATTCAAACAGCGTTAGATAATCGAATAATGTTGATTCAAATAGCGTAGGACATTTATAAAAACCTAACAAAAAATAAGTCCTAAAATTGAACCCTGTGGTATACCGATATTAACTTGTTTTTCATTAGAGTATGTAACTATAACTTTTGTAAATATTTCTCTATTTTGAAAGTAGTTGCTTATTAAGTTCGAAGCATTAGTTGAAAAGCCATTATGCCTAAGTTTCATAATCAAAATTTGTAATCTACTAAGTCAAAAGCTTTTCTGAAATCGATAAATATTATTAATGTAAAGAGTTTTTTGGAGTTGCTTAGTTTTACTTTAGAGGTAAAAACGTGCAACGAAGTTTCGCATGAATAATTGCATCTGAAATCTGTTGATCATCATTGAATAAATCATTTTGTTCAAGGTATGTAGTTATTCTTTTAGCAATTATTCATTCAAACACTTTTGTTATTGGAGAGATTATAGTAATACTGCAATAACTATTAATATCGTAAATACCCCTTTTCTGTTTATAAAGTGGTATAACGCTACCTATTTGAAATTCACTTGAAATACAGCTTGTTTATAAACATTTGTTGAATATAATCGTAAATGGATCACCGATTGAATCATGATTTTATAATAATTTTCGTTGGAATATCTGAACAATCACAGCTACTTTTTTTTTTTAAAGTTTTTTATTGCATCGACAATTTCGTATTTATTAATAGGATAAAATGAAAAATATAATAATTTTTTTTTTAAATTATGAGTTATTTGAAGATTATCGAAGTGGTTGTTAATCATTTTGTATACAATCTATAAATACAATTTGAATCATTTTGTTTACAATCGGAATTAGATTAAAATGTACTAAATAATTTATTAAAAAATTTAAATCTAGTAATGGTTTGATTTCTGTGATGTATTTTGATTTTATTAAGTTAAAATTTAAAAGCAAAATCTATAGTATTTTTTTCATTGAGAAATCAAGAGAGAATAAAGTTAGCAAAGTTGTAAATTGTGATAATGTTGCTATTAAAGACATTTCTAACCGATTTGTTTGTATAAGCTTCAGATTGAATAAACAAATGATCATTTGGTTCAATGGTATCACTTGGTTTAATAAATATGAACTGTTTAAGTTGTGAATTTTCAAGAGTATGGTTATTACTAGTTAAGCTTGTATTGTTATTGCTTAGTTGATTTGGATAATTAAATGACCGTACATAATAAAGTCATTCTTTAATAAAAAATTTTTTCAATTGTTAATCCTTTATGCCGTAGTAGTATTTTTTATTTTCATGATTTGCGTCAATGTCATATCTTAATAATATTGTTGTCAATTGCGTATCTGAGTTTTTCATTAAGATCATTTCTTTTTTTTCTACGAGCACGTTTACATGGAATTTCATTTCGGACGAAACCAAAGTTAAAGTCATAGCGGAATGAAAGTCGTAATCGTTTACACAAGATTTCATTTCGGACGAAACTAAAAATAATTTCATTTCGGGGTGGCCATAGTAATGTGGTCCGTAAAGTTTAACTAAGCGCACATTTCATGCTTTATTTCAAAATGGCACCTTTAAACAATAATATATACATTGCTATATGCGTTGACCAGCTGTCTTATTTCAGCTTTAGGTAATATAGATATGGTTACAACATTGGTGTTGCCTCCTTTAATTAGTTTATATTGTAATCAAATGCAACTGATTTCTCTAATGAATTTAGACCTTCAAAAAATTTCTAAGCGTCACCAAAAAAATATTAAAAGGTTAGTAATAATACTTTTTATTATTCACAATAGTTTATATTAAAAATACATTTGGCTTCAATATAAACTGTTATAAATAAAAAAAGTATTATGGTTGTACACAATCTTAATAAACACAATTGTTACTATTTTTATTGAATTTAAATTTTTTTCATACTAATGCGAATTTTACATTTTATAAATACAATTTTCGATATGCTAATGAATAAAAATTAATTTATAATTATTGTAAACTACATAGGAAATATTATTAAAAATGTTTTTTTTATTAAATTATTTTATTTTTGAATGATATTATTTTAGATTAGTAAATCTAATCTAAAACCCTGGCTATAGTGATACTTGGTGGAGAAATCTGAAAACTGGTATTTTACTCCCTGAAGAATGGATTCTTAATTTATGAATAGATTTTTATATATTTATGAAACTGGTAGACTCTATAAGGCATCATATCTCTACAAGTCCAAGATTTGTAAGAAAAGATATTGCAAACCATTGCAACACGCTTTTCTCCTGAAAAGCGTGTTGCAATGGTTTTGTATTATCTAAAAGATGAAGGCTCATTTAGAATGGAGGCAAATACGTTTGGTGTTTCAAAAGCTACTTTGACTGTGTCACTGCGTCTTGTGTGTTGTGCCATAAACTTAGAACTAGGACCAAAGTTGATTAAATTCCCAAATACAAATGAGAAAATTAATTTTATGACTTACAAATTTGAAAAAAATTTGGTATTTCACTAGTTTTAGGTTGTATTGATGGTACTCACATCCCAATTCAACAACCGCAAGAAAACTGCCATGATTAGTTTTGTTACAAAATGAAATATTCATTAAATTGTCAAGCAGTTTGTGATAAAAAGGGAAGATTTACAGATGGCCAGGAAGTGTCCATGATGCTAGAATATATGCTAACAGTAATTTAAACAAAATGTTCCATTAATGTATCAAGAGCTTGTTCCTGGGTATTCTCCTATTATGGCATTTTTGTTAGGGGATTCTGCATATCCTCTGTTACCAAACCTTCTTTAAGAGTATCCACATTCTGAAAGTGATAAACATGCACTTTTCAATAACATGTTGCGTTCAGCTTGTAACCAAATTAAATGTGCTTTTGGAAGATTAAAAGCTCGTTGGAAAGTTCTTAATCGCTGCATCGATATTGATTTAGAACTTACCACTTCCCTAGTTTATACATGTTTTGTATTCCATAATTTTTGTGAAGATAATGAGGTTGAAATTCATAGTGAATTAATGCAAGCAGAAGTAGTTGCAGGCTGTCAAGTCGTCATTTTTTTTCATTTTTTTCATTTTTTTTGGGTTCTTTTTTTTTTCTTTATTTTTTTTTCATTTTTTTGTAAGTTTTTTTCATTTTTTCATTTTTTCTTGAATTTTTTACACTTCAAAGTTTTAAATACTTAGAATTGCTGTTTTTGATATTTTTAAGTTGTTTTAGACATTTTGTTACTTAGTTTTTTATTTAATTTTCAAAACTATTTTATAATAACAGTTACAATCTTTTATGTTCACATTTTAATTTTAATTATCCATTTGTATTGCTAAATTGGTGTTATTATTTTAAAAAATAAATCATTCTATAGTATAGAACTAGTATAGTTAGTGATTTTTATATTTAGTTTTTAGTATATTGATCAATAGATTATATAGTATAATGGTTAAGTGGAATGATGTGTGGTTGGAAAAGTTTGATAAAAATCTAGTGAAAATCTAATTATGGGCTGAAAAAAGAAACTCTGAATCTGTAAACTATGCAAAAGTGATTTAAAATTCAGTTCAGTTGGTTTCCAAGCACTATATCAGCATTCTTCAAAACCTAAACATAAGTCAGTGTCTGATCTAAGAGTTTCAAAAACTGCTCGTCATTTATATGTAGATTCTAACAAAAACTCGATTGGGGGAGAAAACGTTATACAATTAGAGTTTTCTATAAATGAAAAAATTTCTGCTGCAGAAGCCATGTGGCTTTTTAAAGTGGCAGATAATGATCTTGCCTTAAGACATTGTGACAACACACCAATATTGTTCCAAAGAATGTTTCCAGATAGTAAAATAAGTCAATGTTTTACTATGAGTCGGCAAAATCTTCATATATTTTGCAAGATGGCCTTGGGCCATTGTTGGAAAAGCGTTTATGTAATAGTATCGCGATAAGTCAAGGTGCATTCACTTTAATGTTTGATGAAACAACTACTTCACAACAAAGAAAACAAATGGATCTTTTATGTCGTTTTTGGTCAGAAGACGAAAACCAAGTTGTTACAAAATATTTAACATCGCTGTTCTTTGGCAGAGCAACAGCAGAAGATGTCAAAACAATGCTAGCAGATTTACGTCATAATGAAAGGTTTTATTTACCATGGGATCGTCTTTTTAATATTTCAGCAGATGGTCCTAATATTAACAAAGCCATTTGGAGATTAAATGCTGATCTTCATAGTAATGGTTTTAATGGCTTGTTACCATTTGTAAGTTGCACTTTGCACACAGTGCATAATGCTTTTCGAAAAGCAATTAATGTTGTCGGTGAGGATGCTGAGCAGCTTGCATTTGATTTACATAACTGGTTCAAGGTAATGATTTGTGTAATTTTATACAGTAGAATCCCATTAATTCAGACCCTGGATAAGTTGGATTTGTACTAAGTCGGACAGATTTTCAATTCCCTTTAAGCTTTCTGTACATACAAAAAGCTTAGCTTATTTGGACATTCGCTAAGTCAGACTATTTATCTATTCCCTGTGAGAGTCTAACTTAACGGGATTTTACTGCAGTTAATACTAAAAGAGAATTTTTTATTTTACCTATGAAGTTATTTTTCTTACATTATTATTATTTTTTATTCTAATAGTCTATTATACGACAAGCTAATAAAGTGTAGTGTCTCTATAATTTTTTTCTGTTTTAGAATGCACCCTGTAAAATAAAAGATTTTAAAAAACTATCAGATTGCATTTTTATTGAAGATGAAACATTGTTTCTTCGTTTTGTCAATACTAGATGGCTCACTCTTTCTTCTTCACTTATAAAGGTTCTATTAAGGTGGGAAGACACCAAGAAATATTTTTTGGAATATATTCCAAAACAAAAGGAGTATAAAAAGACACTGACAAACAATAAGCGTAATATTCGAATTCAAAGAAGTCTTAGGGAAACTGAAAATCTATTTAAAGTTATTCTTCTTCTTATTTTTTTTTGAATTATTACATATAATAGAGATTTGATTATTTTAGGAGTTACTTGTGTCCATCAAATTCCTTATTGGTTTAGCTCCCTTGTTTGAGAAATACTTGACAATATTTCAAGATGAAGGACCACTTGTTCATATTTTATTTTATAAAATGAAAAATCTTTTAATATCTTTAATGAAACGTTTCCTTCAACCGACTGCTGTTAATGGAAAGCTTTCTAAAGATTTTTTAAAAATTGATTCTTCTGATTCAACTATCCACCTTGATTTGAATAAAATGGACTTTGGCGAGGAAGCTAAAAACCAGGTAATTTGTGATAGGTACACATTTGATACATTTATCAGTTGCACATTTACTACCTGGTTAATGTGTACTTGGTAATTATGTATAAGTGTACTAGGCAATATAAACTATTTTGTTTATTGTATTATTCATTAGATATTTTATTATTAAAAATTAAGTTTTTTTATTCATTTTCATTGATGCAGATTTTCAATATAAATATGTTTTAGGTGAACAAAATATCATGTGAAAAAAAAAGATTTGTCTTCTTACAGCAAATGAGAGATGGATATATATCTGTTGTAAAACACTTGCAAAAAAAACTTCCACTTGATTTGCAGATATTAAAAGATATAACTTGTTTGGGTGCTCAAATGAGATCAGAACCTTGGACTGTTAATGCAATTGGGCGAATAGCAGTTAGGATGCCACATGTAATTATGGAAAAGGAGGTGAATATTTAAATAAATTTATATTAAATAACTGTAATAATATATATATATATATATATATATATATATAATATATATATATATACATATATATATATATATATATATATATATATATATATATATATATTTATATATATATATATATATAAACATAATTTCTGATTTGTAAATTAAACTAATAATTAAAAATGGTATAAGTATTTATATTGTTAACATAATCTACTATATAATTAAAATAGCAGAGTACATTAACCATATAAATATATTATTTAACATTTTCAAAATTTACTAATTATTATTTTAATTTACAAATCAGAAATTGTTGTTTGTAAATTATTAGTTAACGAACTATTTTAATTTTAATATAATTAAATTTTCCTTTAATTTTAAATGTTAACACTTTCTCCATAACAATTTTATCTTAATTTTTGTACAGGTATCATTTGTGAAAGATGAATGGAAATTATACCAAGCAGCTAATATATCAAAAGACTGGTATATAGATTTTGATACAAAAAAACTAAAAAGAGTAGACCATTATTGGGCTAAAATTTTTGAAAGTAACAATGAATATGGAAAAACAAAGTATGGGTATCTCAGTAAAGTTGTTAAGAGCTGTTTAACAATTCAGAATGGAAATGCCAGTGCTGAGCGAAGTTTATCTGATAACAAAAATACATTAACTCCTGAGAGTAAATCTAAATGATGAAACATTAATGGCTTTGAGAATATCAAAAGAATATGCAAGAAGTTGCAGAGGAGCATATAATGTTGATGCACTCTCCAAAGACTTTGTTCAAGCTGTTCAAAATGCTCATAAAATATATAAAAAAAGAAAAGCTGAAGAAGACGAAGAAAAAAGAAAAAATTATATTCATGAGCAAGAACTAATGAATAAAGAAAAAGAGCAGAAAGAAATGCTTGAAAAAGTTGAAAATCAAAATAAAAATTTAGATTAACAGGAAAAAAGTCTAAAGAATGATGAAAAAAATGCAGATCTTGAGTTTCAGCTTGCTCAGAGAATGCTCGATGAAGCAGCTGAAACTCAGGTTTTTGAAAGCAGGTTTTTATTTAATATTCTTCTTATGTATGTTTATAAATTATACATCCATGCAAAGTATGTGTATAAATTATACATAATATAATTTTGAAAATATTGGTAATTTTTTGTTTCTTTACACTAGAACTATTGTTACAAAGAATCTTTAATGTTGCTATTTTTTTAAATTATTGTTTATACTTGTATAATCTTTTATTTCTTTATGTTAAATTTTTGTGCTTCAAAGTTTAAAAGATTTTGAGTTTTGGTCTGCTTTTTATTAATTTTTTTTTAGTTGTACCAATGCCTTGTGTTTTAGTTGGCTTACTGTTAAAATATGGTGTTAACTTAGTCAAATTTCATGATATGAAATTTACTTTGTTAATCATTAGCTAACAGTAATGGAAAAAATTGAAATCAACACACAAAGGTGATAAATTTGTTATTATTTTTTGTGACACAGTTCTATTGTTTTTTTCTTCATATTAGCAGTATTTTTGTTATGATTATGTCTTTGTGTTATTTTTTTTTGTTTTTTGTTTTGATTATATCTACTTTGAACATGTTGCTCTCGAAAATAGTGTAATGAGGGCGTTATATTATTTTTGCACTTAATCAGTCGCCCTTTTTTTCTATACTCGCACCCCTTAAAAGAGATGGTACAAAATATGCCCCCTCCCCCCTATTTTAATCAAAAAAAAATTATAAAAAGTAAAAAACTCACACGTTTACATATTTACTATATTATTAAAATTGAAATAAGAAATCTATAAAGAGATGTCCTTTTCCAACAACCCCTTTTCCTCCTTTATCTACACTCCCTTCCCTTAATTGCATGACGCACTTTATGTTCCCTACACAAGACATCGCTACCAAATATATGAAAGTGTTACCGCTACCTTCCCTTTATTGGAAGCACAAACCGCTATTTTTGCGATATAGGACGACAAAAAAATATTTTTTATAAATGTGATAAAATATTTACTGTCATATAAGTAAATTACAAGTTTCTCCCAGCACATTTTTGTTTCTACAATTTTGAGCTTAATGAGGCCTTAGTTACTTTTCAGTATTATTTATTTCGGAACATTTGTTTATGTGTTATAATAGTATTGAGAGAATCATTTATGCGTAAATACTATGTTTGCATCAATAACTTTGTTAACTTTAAAAAATTTCAACTTGATTAGGGAACATATACAAACTAATTATGTAGTAAAACTACTGCGCGCATACACATTGTTTATTATTAAAATATTTCATAACATTAAAAACAACAGATCGCAATTTTTTTTTAATTCTACTTTTTTAATTATTTAAACAAAACAAAATCAAGATAATGTTATTATCAATAAGATTACTGACACAGAAAACAGTGTTACAGTGGTTTTGGAAACGATGGTGATGAAAAGCTATTGGACATTGTTGGCAAACTTGCATGAACTAAATTGTAGTTTGGCCACTGCATTTGTTGAATTTGCATAAAAGAATTAGCTAAGATGGAAAGGCTCTCTTTTATATTGTCACCAATGGAGCTTACTGAATTAGGCATCGCTTCAATAGCATTTTGAGTTCGTTTTAAAGATTGTTCTAATGCTTGTATTTATGTTATTTCCTTTCTTGCTAGATCTAATTGCATAATGTCCCGTTGGTATGCAGACAGTTTCTTTTTCATTTTTTTTCGCTTTGTATCTTTGATAACCATATGGTCTATTTTTGATTCACTCGTAAGATTTAAACTGGAATGACCATGGGGTATAGCTCCAACAGAAGGTGAACCACTCCATATTTTTTTTAACTTTTCAAAATGTTCTTGAACCAAACGACCACTTCCAGATCGTGTTCCTTTATCGATGGCTGTTTTGTTACCAGATTTTAACTCATTTATTTTTGATTTAATTCTATTGTAACCTTCCTTTTTTTGTTTTTCTTGATTATCAATTTTTCGTTTTAAGACCAAAAGCTCTTCTGTTGAAATATGATTACTTTCTATTGGTTGTATTTTAAAAGGCCCAAAATCCTCTGGTGGATAGATCTGTCCCATCATTTCTCGAACAAAACTATACATGGCAGGCAAATCATTTTCAAAGTCTAAACCTTCATAATCCATATCAGTTTTATAATTTACTACGTTTTCCAATAAAACTTCTATCATTTCATTACTCCAAGTCCATCTTGGAGATTTCTCTTTATCTATTTTATAGCGACTTTTTAAACAGAAATGTGACTGGCAGATTTAATACTAATAGGATTACTAGTGCAGGTTTTAGCGTTGTTAAAAGTTTGAAAATCAATGTCTTTAAAATTTATTGTAGGATGTGGTTCTTCGCGTAATTTCAGTTTCATCGAACGTAAATAAGGTACCTTGTAGTTAACTTTGTATTACTAATACAACTATTATAAATACTATTATAATATTATATTTCACTACAAAGTTTGTATATAAATTGTTATTTAGTAATTAGAAATTAAATAATATTATATAACAAATGTAGCCAGACATAGAATTGTAATTATAAAGAGCTAATTTACGTGAAAATTTTATTTTTTACATTTTAGTGCAGTATTTAAATTATACTTAGTAATAATAATAATAATAATAATAATAATAATAATAATAATAATAATAATAATAATAATAATAATAATGACTTTAATTACCTTTTTATAAATCTTTTCGGAAAATTGCAACTTAAATCGTCCATTATTTATTTCAACTAGTTTTGCGCGTTAAAGGTGACAGTTTTACATCATAATAAACAATATTTTTCGATTGTTTGAAATTAACCAATACCGCGTTAAAGAAAAACTAATATGTCAATCATGTAATTTTTAAGCATGCGCGTTTCGATTAAAAACTGTTTACATGGTAAAACCATAACCGAAACGAAATTTCATATCGGTCAAAATGAAATTCTCACCGAAATGAAATTTATTTCGTCTATTAAATGTAAACAGATATGCGTGTTTTATTGAAGACCGAAACGAAAATATTTCATTTCTCCCCGACATTAAAAGCTATGTAAACGCGCTCTAAGATTTTTTTGTGAATTCTTTCGTTTTCTATTAAATCTTTATTTATAAAAATTTTTGGCGAGTAATTTTTAAATTTTTTGTTTTTGCTAAAGCAGTGATAACTTTTTCGTTAAGTGAAATTCAACCTTTATCATATTTGTGTTGGTATGTGTTTGGTTGCCAGTGTTTTTCATTAGTAGTGTAATTGTTTTAACTTGGTCTTTGCCAATTTCAAGGCTGTTTAATAATAAAAGGGTTGCTTCTTCATCATTTGTTGTACTTGAATTGACGTGATCAATTCCACTTATTATAATGTTGGTCTCGCGGTTTATTTATTTTTTGTTGTTTTTAGTTACTGCTACGACAATAACTGCTTGAAATTCTTTTTTATGCTGTTCTTATTGCCTGATACCATTTGGCTGTATAACTCATGTACATTAGTAGTATTCATGTTGGCATCTTGGATATGGTTTTTGCCTTTATTTATTTTAAGTTCGTCAATTCTTTTTTTAATTCATCGATAATTTTATCTTTCTCTATAAGAAAATCGACTAGCTGGTCAACTCTTTGAATAACTTTTAATAACCATAGGTCAAGATTTTTTAGACTAAGTTGTTTTTCTTTGGCAATTAGGTTACCATAGCCAATATCAGAAATTGAGCCCATGTTCAGTTTTTTTATAAATTTTTAATAAAAATAAATGTATAGATTATTAATATATATTTATTTTATATGCATTTTATATAAAATTTATACATATATAATTTACAAATATTGGTAATTTGCTTATTGTGCAGAAAATTGTGCAGAAAACAAACAAAAAAAGCTTGGTTATTAATATTTTTATAATAATATATAAATAAAGATATATATAGTCAAATATAAGTATAGGTATATATAAGAATTATATAAAAATAGGTATGCAAAAAACAACAAAAACTCTATTTTAAAGACAAATATATTACAATAATTTTAAGTAGGAAAATAATTAATAAGCTAATAAGATAAAGCAATTAGTAGAGAAAGAAGTAATGGTAAGAAAAAAAAGTAATGGTAAGAAAAAAAAAATAAGTGGAAAAGAAAGATACGGAAAAAAATAAAAATTCCAGAAAACTTACGCTCAAACCAAAACACGTCTTATCGGGTACTCTCGAGTGCCGAATTCAACAGGGGGTGGGAAAAAACGGGTGGGTGGGAATTTTAGTCAAATCTAATAGGCGGGAGGGAGGGGGGTTAATAAAGGAGGGGGGAGATTTTTTCTTGAATTTAATAAACAGGGGGGTTTCATGTTCAAATCCTCCTCATTTAATTCGGCATGCATGTTATGCATGTTCAAGTCAAATGCGCATTTGATATGCGGTTAAAAGCGCATTTTATAACAGCTGTTAGGGTAAGGTTAGGCTGTTTTATCATAATTTTAATAGGATTTAATATGTTGATATAAGTTTTATATTTTGCAAAGTATAAAACTTATATTCAGCATATTAAATCCTATAATTAAAACCAAAGCTTTGTTGAGAAATAAACTAAAAGTTCATTTTTAGCAAATCGAGATTTAATAGGTCGACAATTTGTAAAACCTGTTTACACTGAAAGTTTTTGTTTTTATCGGTGACTGAAAATTATTTTCATGTTTTCAAAGCCGATTTTTACTGATTTTTTTTTTTGTATTTGAGATAAAATTTTGTTGATACCAAGTAAAAATTATTGAACAGGGGAAGGGGGAGGAGGCTTAATAAGCTTAGGGTGGGTGGGAAAAATATCCGAGAATTATTAAACGAAGGAGGGAGGGGGGGGAAGGGGAAAGGGGACGTCTATTAGGAACTCAAGAGTACTAGGTAAAATGCGAACTGCGAAACGCGAATTGCGAACCGGTAAAAAGCGAACTTTTTTTGCGGACCATGGTTCTATTGGTTGATAACGATGTAATACTTTGTTTTCTGTTTGCCGTTGAATTGTTTATTATCCGAAATATTTAAAAGACTAAAAGCAAAAACCCATATTTAAAAAAGCTAATTGAGTAAAACTTGTATAAAAAAATCTGTTAAAATTGTATAATACAGAAATAGTTCTTTGTTCATACTTTTTTGACAGATTTATATATTATAACGAAGATTGATAAAAAAAGGATATGATATTAAAAAAACATCATTCAAGGTACAACTTTTGTTACCTTAAGTCTATATTCTACACTCTGTTTAAGTAAATATAAATAGTTAAAAGTATATTTTATATATTATATGCTCTTTATAAATTATATATATATATATATATATATATATATATATATATATATATATATATATATATATATATATATATATACATATATAAATATGTATAAACGATGTAAAAACTTTATTTATAGTTTTTTATTTACTTTCCTTTTGTTTATAGTTGTTATATATATATATATATATATATATATATATATATATATATATATATATATATATATATATATATATATATATATATATATATATATGTATATATATATATATATATACATATTTCATGTTTTTTTTAAAGCATTAACTTTAGGTATCAAATCTTTTATTTCGTCTGGATTAGCATTTCCTGCTGGAATAACTTAAATATCAAACGTTCTTGGTCTTTTTTTTCTCCAGTTTTGTCAGATTTCTTTTTTGAATTTTGACGAAGTTATGTTAGATTAATTTGTTTTTTGTTGTTGTTTGAAACAGCTAGACCAATAGCCTGGCGTACTGTAAAAATATGATAACATCTACTTTCAGCTGGACATGAACATGTCTCTTTCAGAAACAGTTTTAACACACGTGGTTCTATAGATCCTTTTACAATAAAGGTTGCAAATTTGAGGTCAAGAGCAATATAAGAATTTCTAATGATTTCAGTGGCCCTTACTACAGAAAATATCATAATTGTATCTTGTTTTAACTCTGCACTTTTAGATGTATCATGCATAACTTTAAATTAATTGTTGATGGTTTCTTTAATGCGTTGAACAATTTGTTTTGGTGTTGTTGTATCTGCAATATGAAGATCACATTCTTCATAAGTAATTTTCAATTTAGCTCTTAATTCATATTGGCTAGTTCCTTTTCAAGCACGAAAAACGTCTATTTTACTATATTCAATAAGTCTATATAAGCTTAAAGCCATTAAATCTCCAGTAACCTCTTTCCAGTCCTGTAGTCGCTTAATTGCAGTATGAAATGCTTTTGATTGGTTTGTTGTAATTTCATGAAAATCAAACTGTTAAATTCTCCATTAAAGATCTACATTATGGATTATTTTGATTAAGTACTCAGAAAAAGGCTGAATCTATGCTGATAACATTGTTATTAGTTCACCTTTATATGAAGATTAAGAATCAGAACGAAGAAGAGATTGAATACCTTCAGTGTAATATTCTAATTCATCTTTTGTCTTCACTCAGTGCAAATGTAACCATCGCTTACTGTCCTGCAAAATTTGGTTCCAACAATGAAAATGTGGAACTGATGGAAAACTATCTTTGATGGCCTCTGTTTAGTCCATTCTTGATCTGTGAAAATAAAAAACATTCTTTGAAGCAAGTTCTAAGCATACTGAAATACATCATAAAAGCTAGTGGAAGGATTGAACTTTGGTCAAACTCAGTTTCTCTAAATAGCAAAACAGAAAGATAGAAGTCGCCTAAAGAAAAAGTTGTATCATATGATAGTTGCTGAGGTAGTAGAGACAATTTCAACACTTGCTGCAAAATTTGCAGTGTTTCATCTGAGTACATAACTATAATCAAATCAGGAAATGTTATTGTATTTTGAATAAAATTTGTATCACATGCTAATTCATGAAGATTTTATAAACTGTCTCTAGATAAACGTTGTTGATTGCGTGTTGATTTTAAAGTATTACTAATATGTTCCATGTTACGTGGAACTGCTATTATATTTTTATCAGCTGTATTTGATAATATAATGTCTTTGTATACTTTTTGGACAAAACCTGTACTTTCCTTAATTTGGTTTATGACACCTGGCTGTGTCCTGATAAAATCTCTATAAGATGTAGTAGCATTTCCATGAGGATACTCCACAGTCTTAGCTTCATCGCCTATGTATGATATTAGAACTGAATTAGCATAATTAGCATGATAGTGCGCTCTTCGTGCAAACTCATCACTAACTGTGTCTTGTGCAACAAGAATTCTAAAACAATTTCTTTTTATTCCATTCATTTTCTCTGAACCCCCTTGCCTCCACCTGTAATCATCTGTATATATCTATATATATATATATATATATATATATATATATATATATATATATATATATATATATATATATATATATATATATTCGCAGTTCGCATTTTACCTATATATATATATATATATATATATATATATATATATATATATATATATATATCGCATTTTACCTATATATATATATATATATATATATATATATATATATATATATATATATTCGCAGTTCACATTTTACCTAGTGCCGTTGCCAATTATTTTTCCGTACACCATTGGCAGTATCATTATCCGTTGGCAGTATCTTTTTAAACAGCTGATTATTTCGAAATCAAAACATTGTAAAGTGGGCGTTTTAATTTAAATTGAGAAATCGAACAAACAAATCTTTTTTTATCAAAATTTCGCTTTCATAATTAATAGTTATAAATGCGACAACAAATTTAATTTTTAAAGTAAGGATTATTGACCTATTATTATTATTGTTATTATTGTTATTATTAGTGTTATTATCATTATTGTTGTTATTGTTATTATCACTATTATTGTTATTTTTATTAATATTAAAACTATCAACAATTTTACTTCTACTATTATTATTGTTGTTATTATTATTATCATTATTATTAATGTTATTGTAGTTGTTGTTCTTTTTACTATTCTTATTATCATTTTCATCATATTTAATATTTATATGATGTATTACTTAGATATTTACTTATGTAAGCACTTATATAGGGTTAATAGGGTCAGGGAAAGTCAGAGGCAAAAGTGTGTTTTTCAAATGGATCAGGGAAAGTCAGGGAATTTACTTATTGGTCAGGGAAAACAGTTGCTTTTTTTCTTAGTGAGTCGCAATAATAAAACATTTCAAATTCTCAATTTCATTTATAACTAGGATTCTTATAAATTGTAAATATTTCGTGAATTTAGAATGTCAAGTGTTAGCAATGTTTAAATGTAATATATTTTAAATATAAATTATTTTACTGACTGTTTAAAATTTTTATTTTTGAAGTTTTATTATTTTATAAAATTTAGTCTCTTATCTAATGTTTGCTGAAATTCTAAAATAAAAATTGTGCATCTTTTTTAAATTAGTATTTTGAATCATTGTAAACCTTTTTCCTAAATAATTTTAAGTTTTTTTAATTTCTTAAAAACTACCTTTTATTTTTAATATTTAGTTCTCACTTTTTTAATCCTTTTTTTTTGTACCAAACATTTTAACTTGGCAAAGACAAATTAAAATACATTGTTAACTATGGAATTGCACCTTATTTCAGTAAATTTTTAAAAGTACAAGTCTGTGCATCAGAATGACTGACTGTTTGAACAAAGTTTGAACATGGGTTTAATAGTGAGATTTTGGAACAAGCTTAGTAATAAAGTTAACGTACAATATTAGGAATCTGTGGAAACTCTTGGATACTGCAATAGACTTACGAAAACAAATAATGGTTTATCTGGTTTGGATTTATCTAAACTAGTACAACTACCAATGGATGGTCCTAATGTGAACTGAAAGGTTTTCAGGGAAATGCTATCAGAAAGAGAAAGAAAATCACTCAAGTAAAGTCAATTACATTATTGTAAGTAATGCAAATGTATTTGATCCAAGTTTAATATCATGTATACGACTAGTCAAATTATGAAGCAAGATAAAACAAACTCTTGACTCCTTGAAGATTATTAATGAGACTTTATAAGAGAAAGTTTTGCCAAAATAGATCAATCAGATCTGTTGATAGTGTTATCTCAAGATTCCGAAATAGTGAAATCTTTTAGTTGTGAGAGCACTAGACTTAATGATTTCTTTTTTCATAAATCCACTATCCATATGCCAAAGAGTTAAAGTCTGTTATAACATTAGTTTTAGTCACAAGTCATGATCAAGCAAGTTTAGAGAGAGGACCTAATGTTAAAAAGATTGTAACCAAAGGTAATTTTAAAAAAGGATCAATAATATAAATAAAGATAATAGTAAACCATATGCAAAAGAACAACCTGATACTTTCAACAATAAAACTAACAAACAAATTTATAAAATTTGTGAAAGGTGCACGCAAAATTATCAGCTAGACCTTGACCAAGAGAAAAAGAGTATCAAAAAGAAATGTGTGGGAATTAAAAATTAAAAAAAAAACAGTTCAAATTTCGGAAGAGAAAAAGAACAAAGTAAAGCGAAACTAATCTCTTTTTTTTAAAAAAAAGTTATTACTTTATTTCTTTATTCTTTTTCTTTATAAAATAATTGAATTTCATAATAAAGATATATAAATTTTCTTACTTTTTAATTTAGTCATTACAATATAGAGAAAAAGAAAAAATTAAAAATAAGCTTTATATTAAGTACTTTTATTATATATGTTGGTGTCAACGCATATATAATAAAAGTACTTAATATAAAGCTTTTATTATATATGCGTTGACAATGTTGGTGTCAACGCATATATAATAAAAGTACTTAATATAAACAGAAGAAAGTACTCCCATGGACTTATAAAGTCCATGGGAGTACTTTCTTCTGTATGTGAACGTCAATCCAAGTCAAAGTGAGTTAATGAGTATAGTTAACGAGTCAAGGGAAAAAGGGTAGTTTTTTAAAAAAAATTTGATGGAAAAGGTTGTTTTTCAAGATAAAGTCAGGAAAATCTTTCATTTAAAACATGTATGAACCCTGTTATACTATTCTTAAAATTCCTTGAAATGTTACAACCTTTTCTAAGAATATATTTGATTTGATTTGGTTTTTCTTTACAATCTACTGTAGCAATGATTATAATTAAAGTTCACATTTAAACTATTCGTTATTAGCTATTGTTAATAACATAAAGCTTATAGCTGCCTGTCTATTTATTTTTATGTTATTAACTATTCTTAATAACATAAAGTTTCTTGATGGCAGCTTGTCTAGTTATTTTTTATGTGTGCTTACACTATGTTAAAATGCATGTTGATTTTTAATGTTTAGTTGACGGATTTTTAACTTTTTAAATAAGTCATTTATACCTGAATTTTTTGAAATTCTCTGTGAATATAGCATGACTTATTATTAAATATTACAAAAAAATTATTAAAATAGTATCACAATATCAGTTACAAAGTGATAGATATTGTGAAAACACTTTGCAGTTATATTTTTAATGAATTGATAAGTAGCTTGCTATAATTTTTGCTATTTCTTTTATAATCAAGGTATTATTTGTGGTTAAAGAAATTACTCTTATAATGGCTACAATTTAACTGCTATAAATATTTTACTAATCATATATATTAGAATTATTCATAATAATGACATCAATCCTTGAGTCTTTCCGAGCTCAATTTATTAATGTTGAAAATACAGAGGAGTTAAAAAGTAGAATCAAAGATCTAATACCATTAAATGATGATGCTTTTTGTATACTACATGTAAAAGGTTCCGTAAAAAGGTTTAATGCTCTTATTGAAAGCAACTTGTCAACAGAGCAGGAAGATGGATTTATTCAAAATTATTGCTACCAGATGGAACCAAATGGAACCTTGCGTAAATTAACACCAAAACTTCCGAAAAATGGGGAATATGACTAATGTGTCTATAATAGATGTCACCATAATACAAGATATCAAGCAACAATGAATGCTGTTGAAATAATAAAAAAAAATCCTAGCCAACGATTTAAAAATACTGATTGCCCATTTCGTTTGATATAAGGTACAGTAGGTACAATAAAACAATGACTATCATAGATCTTGAATGGACACATAATCACCCCATAAATTCTTTCCAATCATTGTCATTTAAGGACATACAAACAAATATCTCATCTTCAATTTATAATCTTTTTGAGAATGGTTATACACCAGGATCGGCATATCGTGAGTTTTATAAAAAGATGAAAGATAAATGTAAAAATGAAATCGAATTTCATAAATTAATTTCTAATCGATCAGTTTTTCCACGAAGAACAGACTACAATTTTTTGTATACAGAATATCATAGGTCAAAGTATGGCACAAAAGATATGAATTCTATGTTTGATGTTTTGTACGGTAAGAATTAATTTGGTTTTCTTTACATTTTTTATAATTTTTTTTTACCATTGTCTCAATGTGTTTTTCTCATTTTAAATTGTTCAAAATACAAACACCTGGGTCTCTTTCCATTGACATTGTTATTAGTTTATGTTTTATGTCCTCTGCTTCTATAGTAATATTTTAATACTTTAGTTTTTGATTTTCATGACTAAAATTTTTTGTTAAATTTTTTATATCATTAGGGATTTGTTAATTATTTAATAATGGCTTAGGTGCGTAAATGTTTAAGGGTCTTCAGCTACCTCTTAAAACAATTTGTTCAAAAATATATTAAATTCCAGTGTTATTTTATTATATTAAATACATTAAAGGGGTAAGAGTAAAGATATTTTACAAAAGTTGTTTTTATTGGCACTTATATCTATCTATCTATCTATCTATATATATATATATATATATATATATATATATATATATATATATATATATATATATATATATATATATATATATATATATATATATATATATATATATATATATATATATATATATATATATATATATATATATATATATATATATATATATATATATATATATATATATATATATATATATATATATATATATATATATATATATATATATAGATATATATAGATATATATAGATATGTATATATATATATATATATATGTATATATGTATATATATATATATATATATATATATATATATATGTATATATATATATATATATATATATATATATATATATATATATATATATATATACACCATTGGCCATAAATTAGAGCTCGCTTTTGTTTTTGTTTTACAATCCTGTTTGATTTAAATTATTCTCAAAACTATTATATTTTTTCAAAAATTTATTAGTACTAATTAATAAGTATTATGTTTACTGTTTATTTGACATGTTGTTTCCTTAAAATTTATTTTGTACGCCTAATTATATATAACTTGATAACAACTACTAAATAATTTTAATTTTTTATGTTGGTCAAAAGTTAAAGCTAACTGCTTTATATTTAAATTTTAAGTAATATATTGATGGTTTTCTTTAATAATATTTATTTTATTTTCATCTGCATTTATTATTTCGAATTTTTTTTTTGTTTTTGTTTGAAATAGTACTAAAAAAAACACAAATAAATTAAATAATAAAAAAGTTACAAAATGAGTGAAGAAATACAGCATAAAACTCCAAAATCACGATCAAGAATCTCTGAAAAAACACGTTATGAATCAATTTTTTTTCGAAACCAAGGACTATCTCATCGCCAGATAGCAAATGAGTTAAATATCGCATATTCGATTGTTGCACGTATTTTAAAACGTTTTAGTGAAACAGGTGACATTAAGGACCGACGCCGATCTGGTCGGCCAGCTGTAACAACACAAAGAGATGAACGTTTGTTAATTCGTTTAATGAAACATGACAGAAAGTTATCGTCAAACGCTCTCTGCCATAAATTAAACAATACATCTGGAATAAAAGTGAGTTCAAGAACTGTTAGAAGAATTCTTCATAGAAATAATTATATGTGGCGATCTGCATGCAAGAAGCCAAGACTTTCAAAGAAACAACAAAAAGCAAGGGTTGCCTGGAGCAATCAGCATAAAAATTAGCCTGATTGTAGATGGCAAAATGTTATATTCTCCGATGAAATGAATGTGGAGGTAGATATGCGAAAATGCCGTGTCATACTCCGGCGATCACCTCAAAAGAGATTTGATTCAAATTGTATATTAAAACGAACTAAGCAAGGTTGTGGCAGTATTGGCATTTGGGCTTGCATGAATTATGCAGGACTTGGATGCTATCGATTATTTGAAGGTCGACTTAATGCTGATAGATATATTGAAATTTTAGATAACTGTCTTCTTCCCTCAATTGATATATTTAAAGAAGAAAACAGGAATATCATCTATCAACAAGATGGTGCGTCATGCCATACAGCAAAAATATCCAAACGATGGTTTGTAGAAAACCAAATATCAATAAAGTCTTGGCCTGCTAACAGACCTGACTTGAATTGTATAGAAAATTTATGGTATTGGTTAGATCATCATCTTTGAAAAATTCAAATTTTAAATGTCGAACAATTAAAAACTGAAATAAGAAAACTGCTTGACAATGTGCCTAAAGAAATAACTCAAAATCTTGTAAACTCATTGCCAAAGAGAGTAAATCAATGCTTACATGAGAAAGGAGGTTCTACAAAATATTAGAATGCTTTTTTTTTTGGTTTTGCTCTTGCAAATTGTTGTTCTTATATTTTATTTGGAATATATCCTTAACTTTTGGCCAATTTTTTTTTTTGAAAAAAAATAACCTGTTTCATTATTTTCCATTTTTTAGTATCAAGACTGTTATGTTTATATTTAGCTTTTTGGATTTTCATAATGTATATAGATTTTATTTAAAATATTAAAAAATAAAAAATAATTTTTATTTTCAATTAGTTTTATTTTAAAATTATGTTTTATAAAAAAAAAAAATGAGCTCTAGTTTATGGCTAATGGTGTATATATATCCAGTCAACTCTCCTATAACGCGATGAATTCGTACCGCTTTGTATGGGAACTGTGTTAAAAGAACTCGATTTGGCAGATGCATTTTTTGAAGACCACGTTATTAGGAACACACAAATTATCAAAAAATATATTTTTTAATATATAACCTTAATCGCGTTATATGGAAATCTCTGTCGTGTTATATAGAAACTGCGTTATAAGAAACATAAAGTAACATAAATTGAATCGATTTATACCGCGTTGTATAGAATCCTAGAAAAAAATAATTTTGTTTTGTTTTTTTTAGGAATAAATAAATTATGCACAAATAAATTTACTTTAGTCTAATTTTATTGTATATGGTAAGTTATTTAAATTAGAAATTAAAAACTAAACTTAAAAAAAAATTGTTTCCAACAAAAAACTAAAATGATGCATTGTAAATTCTGTTCTTATTCGTCATCGCTGTCAAATATTAGATGTCCAATCCGTCTTCTTTTCTTTCCTCTAATTAGTTGATAATCCTTTTCACTTTGAAAATTTTCTCTTTGGTTTTCAAAAGTAGTTTTATTTTGTAGTTCTTGTAAAACCTTTTTTTATGGAGCTAAGCAATTTTGAAATTCTCTTTTAAATTTTTCACTGCGTATTGTTGAAGGATCATTTTGGGTCAACTGGAATTCTAATTCTTTAGCCAAATCGAGCCCTTTTTTTAAATCATAAGTGAAAGTTAAAGCAGATTTGTTATTAGTGTCTTCTTCCACAAATGTTTCAGATGTAGACTCATCAATTAACTACGCTAATTCTTCTTCATTTAAACTTCGTTCTTGAAGTAGTTGTTCTATATCTTGCACTTGTATATCTGCAAATCCTTCCTTGCCAAAACTAGAAACAATCCGTGTTATTTCTTTTACTGTCTCTGAGATATTATCTTCTTTTTTAACTATTTGAGGTATCAAAGGCCATCAACATGCATTAAGTGTTGATTGTTTAATTTCTGTACAAGCTAATTAAACAATTCGAGTGCAGTCTAAAATAGAAAATTCTTTCCAAACTTCAAGTAGAGTTTTCCATTCTTGATCTTCTAATCTGCTGAAAATAACTTTTAAAAAAAATTCGTATGTAATACATTTTGAAAGTTTGGATGTTTCCTTGGTCCAAGGGTTGCATTAATGAAGTGCAGTTGGGAGGAAAATAAAGAACTTTCACATTTGGGTGATTTATCTCTGCACTATGACTACTGGCGTTATCAAGGATTAACAAAACTCTGAAACTAAGATTTTTTTCAACCATAAAGCTTTCTACTTGAGGGACAAAACAGTTATAAAACCAATCCCTAAACAATTCTCGAGTCATCCACGCTTTTTTATTCGCTCGCCAAAATACAGGTAACTCAGACTTATTAACATTTTTGAAAGCTCGAGGATTTAAAAAATTATTTATGATCATTGGTTTTATCAATAAACTTCCTGTTAAATTGCTACATATGTGTATGGTTATACGTTGTTTAGAAGATTTAAACACAGATGCTTTCTTTTCATTTATTGAAATGTAGGTTTGAGAAGGAAGTTTCTTCCAATACAATCCTGTCTCGTCCGCATTAAAAATCTGATCTGCTACATATCCCTCTTTATCGATAATTTCTGGGAGGTCCGTTTTAAATTTTTCGGCTGCTTTGACATCGGCTGAAGCCCGCTCTCCTTGAAATTTAATATTGTGCAAGAAATACCTTTTTTTTAGCTTGTCAAGCCATCCTGCACTTGCAGTAAATGAGTGATTGTGTTGCTGGAGAGAAAAGTTGTCTATTCCTTTAAAATGCTCATAAATTTTAAGTGCTTTACGCTTAATAAGATTTCCACACACAGGTATCTTTTTGGAGACACAGTCTTCTAACCATATCATTAATACTCGTTCCATTTTTATCATAATAGCATTACGTATACGAGTTGCACGCTTCGCACCTGATGGGCAACTATTTGCGACAGTTTTTCTTATTTTTTCTTCATTTTTCTTTTAAGTCCGAATTGTAGATTCATTCAAATTTAACGATTTCGCAACAGAAAACACTTTCTCTCCATTCTTTAATCGATCTAAAATCTCCATAAGAGTTATAGATTTTCTTTTCATATATTTTCCCCCCTTTGATTATTTCAGTCATTTTACTAACCTATAAAAAATTTTTTTTTACCTGAATGCTGTAGAAAATAAAATATTTTACCAGTGTATTTATATAATCTCCAGTAACTTAATTTTAATAAGACAAAACAATTTATTATAAATTCTAAGACAAAACAATTTATTATAAATTCTGTCACTTAACACATTTAAGCATTAACCAAATTAAAAGGAATAGTTTTTTAATTGTTTTATACGTAATTCAAATTTAGAAAAAGGGAAATACCCTCTAAATGCGCATACAGGCAAAACGTCAAATAAGTATTGTCATAGATTTTTTTCAAGTCATTTGATTTGTTGTCAGTTGTTGTTTTTTTTCGCATAAATAACGTTTTAGAAAGTTCTTACGAAAATCGCGTAATATGGAGATCATATCGCGTAATAGGTGAGCGGTTCCAACTTTCACTCCGCGCTGTATGGAGATTCGCGTTGTAGAAATACCCCGTAATAGGAGAGTTGACTATATATATATATATATATATATATATATATATATATATATATATATATATACATATATATATATATATATATATATATATATATATATATATATATATCAGAGGCGGACTGGCCAGGTGGGACAGTGGGAATAGTCCTACTGGGCCGATGTTCCAAAAATCGAGTTTAAAAAATTTGAGAAACCTGGCTAACGCAAAAAACTCAAAATCAAACAACATTAGTTTGTTTTAGCAGCACAATGACTTCAAATGTATTTCTGTATTACTGAGCTTTCTAAAGCCGCCGGCCTGAATCATTTCATATTGATACTGTGCATTTTAATTTATAAATATGAATTCTAAAAAACAAAAAGGAGGAGCGGCCATTCATCCATTATTATAAATCAGGTAGACACAGCCACAGAGAATTAAAAAAGGTGTCTATCTACATTATTATTTTGTACACCATTAATATACAATATTATAAGAATGTTATCGATTATACAAATTATGTAAAAAAGTATATTTGTTAAAAATTTTAGTGTGATAGTAATTCTACTGCAATAGTTCATAAGAATCATCTACATGAAGGTGATTTAACAAGAGATATTGATATTGATTTAAATTCATCCATTTCTATAAATCAGATATGCCCAGCCACAAAGAATGTATTGGTAAGGTTTTTAATATAAAATAACTATTAACTGCTAATTATATTGGTCTTACAAACAAATTAAACGCATTTTATTGCTAAAAGTAGGTTTTTATTATTAATTTAGGTTTTTAGGTTTTTATTATTAATTTAATTTGAACTTATATTTTAGGAAGCTGAATCTCTAGAGTATCATTTGCCATCTAATGATGAATTATTCAAACTAAACAAAAATCCTGATATCCTCCAAAAATTAAACTTCATCAAAAAACATCCTATCCAGCCATCATTCTTCAGCAATATCCAACTCGATTTACAAAAGCTCTATTTTTGAAAAACATCAGATGGCAAAAAAATTTCACGAAAGTGGTTATCAGTTCTCTGTATTGATAATGAACTCAAAGCTTTGTACTGTCCGTTTTGTATTGCATTCAGTTTATCTCCTACTACATTTTCTAATGGCTGTAATAATTTTAAACATATCCATGAAGTTGTTAAAATACATGAAGAATCGTTAACACACAGGCATTCAGTAGAAGCCTATATTCAATCGTCAAATGATAAGTCTGTTGAATTTGGTATTATTAACAATTTAATGGCATTAAAAAAAAGTCAAATACAAGATAATATCCATGTCATAAGTGCAGTTTTTGAAATAGTTAAATTTCTTGGTCGTCGAAATTTACCATTTAGAGGTCCTAGAAACTCTGAAAGTCTGTATAAGTGGAACGATTTAAACATTTAACGATTTAAACGATTTAAACGATTTAAACGATTTAAAGGCAATTTTTTGGAATTGGTTAAATTTACAGCCAAACGGGAATCTACATAAAACAAACATTTGAATGCGGCTATAAAAAACAGCAAACGCAGAAAAGACAATTTGGAAAAAAAATCATTAATTTCTTGTAGCAGGGGTTCACTTGTAACTTTATTGTCTAAAACTACTGTGAATAAAGTTATTTTATCTATCGTGAAATCGATAAGAGATAGAATTAAATTAGAATTAGGTGAAAAAAATTTTAGTTTACAGATTGATAGTACACAAGATGTTGGTGTTGTAGATCAGGCAGCAGTATGCATCCGGTACATTTATGAAGGAGAAGTAAAAAAAAGGTTATTTGCTTTATTAAAAGTTGTCGATTCATCAGGAAATGGCTACTATGATATGTTAAAAAAACTTTTTTCTGAACATTCCATTTATTTTAATCATATTATTGGTGAATCATTTGATGGAGCAGCTAATATGAAAGGGGAGTATTCAGGACTACAATCTAAAATTAAAAGTCAAGAAAATCAAAAAAGTGTTTATATATGGTGCTATAGTCATGTGCTTAACTTATGTGTATGTGATACTTGTAAAGGCGTAGAAGCTAAAAAACTGTTTGGATTTTTGAATCGATTATCAACATTTTTTAGTGATTCTTATAAACGTATGCACATATGGTTAAGTGAAATTGATTCAAGTTTGGGGTCTAATAAATTGAAAAAACTTCAAAAAATAGGAGAAAACAATACGCGATGGTGGTCGCGAGAAAAAGCACTGTTTTGGATTTTTGATGGTGATAAATGTCTTTTTCCTACAGTTGTAAGTGCTTTGCATCATATTTCTATTTCTAGAAATTTTGAACCTAAAGTTTGTTCAGAAGCATCTTCTTTATTAGATAATTTATGTAATTTTAAAATAATTCTCACAGCTCATATATTTTTGAATATCTTTAAAATTATTGGGCCAACGTCACGTTATCTTCAGACAAGAGGTATGGATTTATTATCAGCTTGGAGTGTGGTAGATTCTGTTAAACAAGAAATTGGACATTTAACCTTTGACAATATTTTAGAAATTTCTGTACATTTTTCCAACAATATGAATGACTTACTTAATAGTATGAATCTTCCGGATGATTTATTAGTACCAAGTACTTTACCTATTACTAGGCAAAGCAGAAAAAAAAGGAATGTATGATGAGCTATGTGCAGACGAAACTCCAGAGTTACCATTAGACAAGTTCAGAGTTGAAACTTATCAATCAATAGTTGATCACATTAATAATAGTTTAAATGAACGCTTCACCGACAACAATCAATTGATTGCGGATGTTCAATACTTGATACCTAAAAATTTTAAACAAATTGAACAAATGCCAAACACAGCTTTAAAACACTTGGCTAATTTAGCATATTTAGATCACATACAACTTTGCTTAGAACTAAATAATTTTTCTAAAATGTATCCCAAGTTAAAAATGTCTACAACAGAAAGAACTAAACAAATATACCGTCAATTTGATACTGATTCAGATGAAAACTCAGATAATGATGAAGAAAATATGAATTATGATGCAGCATTTTCTTGTGAGTAAAATTGTGCTTATATATTGTTCTATATATAATTTAAAATATTATTTTGACTGAACTTTATGTTGGATTTTAGGTAACAACAAAAACAGCAAACATGATACTAACAATTGTTTACAATGTGTATACAAACTTGTATACAATTTAAACATGCATATCTCGCCTTATACTCAACTATGTGCTTCATATGAGTTTTTTCTTACTTTGTCAGTCACCGAAGTCAACTGCGAAAGGACATTCAGCAAACTAAAGCTTTTTAAAACAAGACTCAGAGCCAATATAAGTCAAGATAGTTTAGAAGCACTCTTAATTATGAGTGTTGAAAAACAATTACTCAATGAAATTGAAATTTCAAATGTCATTGAATATTTAAAAGCTAGTTCTACAGTAATGACTAAAATGTTTTCAATATAAAATTGTCATTTAAGTTTTGTTTTATATAATTTAAGTATTTTCTTAACTATAATAAATAATAATGCATTAATTTGTATGGATTATGATTCTTCTTCTTCATTCTCTGGCATGACTACTCTCTAAGAGATTTTGCTGACATTACTAAACTTTGCCACCTATCTAGTATTTTTTGGCCCCTACTGTATATATATATATATATATATATATATATATACAGTAGGGGCCAAAAAATACTGACCAAGGAATTTTATGTGGTTTTTTTGCAAAATTTCTACGTAAAATATACAGCAAGCAAATGTAATGAGTGATTTTATTTTAAGTATCAATATATAAATATTATGCTTTTATCACATATATTTTAAATGTATATGTATATATATATATATATATATATATATATATATATATATATATATATATATATATATATATATATTTAATAGATAAAAAAACCACCAAAATATTTTTTGAAGAAAATCAACATTAAAGCATTAAAAGACACATATTATAATGTAATGATGATTTCATTAATACAAAAGTATTACCAAATATACATCGTACAAAATAATTGTTAGAAGAATTATTGTATTCAATTATTATCTTGAAAGAGTTATTTTATTTGAAACAAAATCTCAAAAACTAGTACTTGGTCATAACACCTTTTGCAGCTAAGACTGCTTTGATTTTTTTAGGCATACTGTCAACAAGCTTTGTTAATAACAATGGTTCTAAGCTATTCCATGCCTCTTTTACACAATTGAAAAAACAAACTTTATCATTACACATTCTACTTTTTTTTTTGTTTACAAAGCATCCCCATACGTTAACCCTTTGAGCGCGACGAGCCACGATCGTGGCTATACCGTCAGAGCGCGAAGAGCCACGATCGTAACTTTAAAAGTGGTCTTTGAAACTATGACTTTTTACAGCAAAATACCGCTGATCGTTCATTATGGTAGCATTGAATAGAGCACATTTTTCTCTATCTTTTGGTATATTGTTGTTATATATTTGGTTTTGAAAATGAGCGACAGTAAAGAAAGTTGTATGGATGACGAGAGTTGTACCAGCGAAGAATTTTTAAGTTCCAGCGATGACAGTTTGTTTGATGAAGGCACGATAACTTTAATTAAAAAATTGTAAACAATATTATTTAATACAAATATATCACCTAGTATGATAATTTGAATTTTTTATTTTAATTTTGATGTAGACTTCAGTTCTGATGGCGATGTTGATGTAGGTGATGTTGGTGGTAATGTTTTAGACGATTGGTTATTTATTCAAGAAGATGAAAATGGTCCTAATGTTGTTCACTTTACTGGTGAATCAGGACCCAAGCACTCAATTTCACCTGAGTCTAAGCCTATTGAATATATGGACTTGTTTTTTAAAACTGAATTTTTGCAAAATATAGTAAATTTTACTAATAATTATGTTGACACGTAGATTCAAAACAATCAACAACATTTGAGGTCCCATCCAACATCAAGAGGTCATGGATGGATTAAACAAGGAAAGACCAATCTTTTAGAGATAAGAGCTTTCCTTGGAGTCGTAATCAACATAGGTCTTTACTGGGATATAAGTCATCCTTGTGCATCTACTCCCTGGTTTGTTACTCACTTCAATCGTGACCGGTTTCAACTTTTGCTTAAATTTCTTCATTTTACAGACATCCATATACCAAATCAACAACCACTCAATAAAATTTATAAAATTCAGTTTTTAGTTGAACATTTTAATAACAAATTTCTATATTATTATTATCCTCAAAAAGACATTTCTATAGATGAGAGTATGGTTGGCTACAAAGGAAAGACACCACATCTGCGTCAATATATGGCAAACAAACGTCATTCTAGGTTTGGGATTAGGTTATGGTGTGTTTCAGACAACACTAACGGTTATTTGTGTCAATTTGAAATTTACAAGGGAGGAAAAGACCCAGATGTAGCCGCCATTGCCTATGGTATGACTTATAGTTTAGTTTTTCGTCTTTTGCGCCAAACTAATTTTCTCCACCAAGGTTATCACTTAGGTATTGACAATTATTATACTTCTCCTCAACTGTTATTAGATCTTTATGCTCATCAGACCACTGCAACAGGCACAGTAAGAGTCAACAGGAAAGGCCTACCAGAAACCTGCATTAAATCGAAATTAAAAAATAAGGAGGTATGCCAATATAGAAAAGGTCCCTTGTTGTGTGTGGCATACCAAGATGGTAAAAAAAAGCCTATATTATTATTTACTGTTGCCAAAGCAGGTTTTACTGAAATGCGTAACAGAAGAGGAAATATAGTTATGAAACCAAATGTTGTTGCCCTTTACAATAAAACCATGGGGGGTGTAGATTTGGGTGATGCACAGCGCTATGTGTACTTGTCTGAGCGTTGTTCAATAAAGTGGACTACTAAAGTTGCTTTTTCTTTATTTGGTAGAGCAATTTTAAATAGCTATTTATTGTATAAGCTCAATACAAATGAACAAAAGCCAATGTCAAGAATAGATTTTATGATGGCTATAGTGGAAAGTTTAGCCGGAGGTTATTTTCCAGTAAAAGTAATTTCTAAAAGAAGAAAATCAAGAGAGATTGAAGTGGCTAGAAGTACAATTGTCCCATATCCACTTCCCCAACACACTGCAAGTAGCAATCCATTATATGGTCACAATCTTGTTAAGGTTGGTGCAGGAAAAAAATAAAATGTGTAGCTGGGCACCAATCTCGAGTCCGCACAAGTTGGCAGTGTCAGATATGTGGTGTTGGACTGTGTCCAGCCTGTTTTTCCAATTATCACACAACAGTTGTGCATTAAAATCATTAAACTTCTTTTAAACTTATATAACCTACAAAAAAATAAAATAGTTCAAAAATAGTTGTTTTTTTGTTACGTTTATTGGCGATTTTTTTTGCCGATATTTTTTTGAACGGCGTTCAAATTTTAACGAGCGCTCAAAGGGTTAATCTTTGTTTGATGCTTAACTGTGGTTTTTATATATTCATGGTGATACTTTTCATTACTACGCTTCCAAACACAAAATCTTCGGTTGCATCTAAAGCTAAAAGGAGACTCATCTGATCAAACAACTTGTCTCCATTGGGTAATAGTCCAGTCTTTATGCTCACTGCAGCATTGAAGCCTACGTGCAATGATAATCTTTAATGAAAGAGGTTTTCTGATAGCCCAAAGAGAATCAAAATTTTTACACTCATGTAAACGACGAATTATGGTTTTTCCAGAAATACGGCGATTTTTAAAGGCAGCTTGGACAATGCATCAATCTTCTTTTTTAGAAGTTTTTCCCTTTCTCCTGATCCAGATTGACAGACTGTTTCTCTTTAGAAAGTATAAGAAAACAGGAGGGTCATTCCATGTCAACTCAACCAATGATGTTCACCACATCATCTTAGATCTTTCAGAAATTTTCAGGGCTTGTAGTACATACAAAGTTAAGCAATTGCTGGAAATTTTAGGCCATTTCGTCAAAAACTTTCTGAGATATAATTTTTTAATACTTTAAGGGTTGTCGCGAGTTCACGTGACTTTTACATTTTCGCAATATTTGAACGTGAATATTTCAGAAACTAAGACAGGTATCAGGTTGAAATTTACAGCATTTACTCATTTTTTCATGCTGAGTTTAATGGTGTTTTTATATCAAATGTAGCTTGCATACAATATTCCCTAAAAATGTCCTAACATTGCACTTTAGACAGTTTTCACTAATATTTGACCCGATATAGCCAAGAACCTATTAAACATGGAATGATGTTTGTTATACCATTAATAATTACCATATATGTGCTTATTATTTTCATTAAAAATTTATGTTAATCAATAATAGTGTCCCCATTGTAGGCACCGTTATGCATCATGGTCATCAATTTTTGTGCGCATTGCTACCCCCAGATGACCATGTTGACAGTAATTCACACATTTCATATTTTGCACACTTAATAACCTCAGTAAGTATTAGCTGTGGTGAAAGTTTCATGTTGGTGTCTTGCCTCCTTCTTGGTGAAAAATCTGCGCAAAATCGAATATTTTCAAATGAATTTTTTGTTTAATATTTTATTTAGGTATTTCATATTATTAATATATAACTATTAATTTTATATTTTTTACAATTTTTTTCAATTTTATTTTTTTTAGGTATTTCATTTTTTTAATAGAAAACATTTATATACATATACCAAAAGTTTTATTTAATTATGAGAAAGTAGCATGTTAACTAGTATTTTTTTTGGTTGAATTAGTATGGAATGTTTTTATAAAAATATGTTATCACATTTTTTTTATATTTGATATAGATTCAATATTCACTGAATATGGCTGAACTGCCATTGTGCACATTTCGACTGTTGCTTCAAGATGAATGCCACAAGACAGTTCATACACGCAGTGTCGGCTTGCATAACCTGTCAGAATTATCCGATGCTAACTTTGAATTGTTAATGTTAAGAACCAAGCCTAAGAGAGAACTGCAATATATGCTTCCACCATAAACAGGTTCTACTTTAAAAATTTGATAACTTGCAGCAGAGTTGTTGTGATCCATTCAATAAACATCAGTGCAAAGTCGCAGTCACTGAGGGCAGTCAGTATTGACAAAGCCAAGGAGTTAACACTAACAACTGGGAGACACATCAAACCTGGTGAGAAGCTATGCCCAAGCTGTCGAAAGTACGATACATCCCAGGAACCTGAACAGAGTTATGGACATTTAGCTAGTGATACCGATATAGAAGACGTTGACTTGCATCTTTCTTGACTAAATGACAGTATAACAAGCATTGGCTGCACACCAATTAAGCTTCATGCAATGCCTGTTTGAAGTAGAATTTCATATGCCAAACGTAAAATTGCAACTGCAACAACAGAGATCCAGAAGAAAGTAAGCAAAGTCATCCAAGTACCTCTTAATCTAGTTGTAAATGAAGGTTATGGTACAGAATGTGAAGGTTGCAATGACTTAACGAAACTAGTGATTGAATTAAAGATTAAGTGCAGTACAGCTTCCAGTCAAGAAAAAATTAAGATGGTAACACTAGCACCATCTAGCTGGAGCCAACAAAAAGTTTTACAGGAATTTGGAGCAACCAGGCACGTCGTTAAGCAAGCGAGAAAACTGAAGAAGTGCACGTAAATTTTTTGAAAATAATGACATTTTCCGCATGTGTCTATGTCAAAAAAAATTCTTGTCAATCAGAATTGATCAGAATCAGAATGAAGCTGATATAGATTTAGATAGCATAATCAATTACAATCAATGGAACCATGATGGTCAGTCAAAGCTGCAGTCTGAATGTGAGACTGTTGCTGACTTTATTACTTCACTTGGTACTTCCGCTGATAAATCAACGGATCATCATTTCATGGCCAAGGCACAGTCATCCTACTTACGTTATATGAAGGAGTGTTTGCCAGATGAAACAGCAGTTGTGTTGCTGGTTTTTTTCAGAAACTTTTTCATTTATCTGTCAGGATGTAGTGCAAGGCTTCCACTGGCAAACATCACAGGCCACATTGCATCCATTTGTTGTGTATTACCGTGAGCTACCCAGCAATGACCTATGCTGCTTGTCTCTTTGCATTATAAGTGATGACTGTAAACATGAAGCAGGTACAGTCCATGCCTTCATTAAAATAGTGCTGACATTTCTCAGGAGCAAAATGTCTGATTTGCAGAAAATAGTTTACTTCAGTGATGGAGCAGCAGCACAATATAAAAACTGCGAAAACTTAAAGAATCTGTGCATGCATAAAACAGATTTTGGTATTGGAGCGGAGTGGAATTTTTTTGCTACCAGTCATGGAAAAAGTCCTTGTGCTGGTATTGGTGATACAGTAAAGAGGCTAGTGGCAAAAGCAAGTTTGCAGGCAACTCTGCAATATCAAATACTAACGTCACATCAGATGTACGATTAGGCAACCAAAAACATTCCAGGAATTCACTTTTTTTTTGCAGCAAAAGAGGACGTTGAGGTGCATCGTAGCTGTTTGGTTTAACGACTTGCTTCAATTCAAACTGTTCCTGGCACACGGTCACATCACCAGTTTGTGGCAGTAAGTGAAAACAAACTGAAGATATTCAGGTTGTCATGTGATGGCTTGGATACAATTGTCGATGTGTCACCAGAACCTGACCTGGCAGTTGAATCGACACCAAGTATAACAGATTTGCATCCAGGACAGTTTGTGGCTGTTGGTTATGACACTGATTGGTTTATTGGTTGCATAACAGAACATTCTGATGAACATTAAGATATCTTGGTAAAGTTCATGAACAGAACTCCTACAAACAGATTAGATACCATTCACTAATGTGCTGTGCAATCTTCCATCACCAATGTGAGCAATCAGCAAGGCAGTATTTCTATGATGATGAGCATTTTGGCAATTGCAAGAAACTGTTTGATAGTAGAACTGTGTGTAAATAGATAAGATACCAACAGTTAAATGCATTGGCAACATACGCTTATATCGCTTTACATGATTGCTTGTATTGTTGATAAAAACAGTCTGTAATTTGAGTTTGTAACTTAAACAAACTATTTTTTCATAAAATTTAATTGACAGTTCATTGCTTTGATGACTTACTACAATACACTTTAATGTACAAAAAGTATTTAAAAAAAAAACTTAACGAAGTATGGTTTTAATTAGCAATTGATTTAGTAGGAAAGGCTAAAGACACAAAAATTAATGACCGTGATGCATAACAGTGCCTGCAATGAGTACACTATTATTGATTAACATGAATTTTCTATGAAAATAATAAACATATATAAGGTACTTATTAATGGTATGACAAACATCATTACATGTTTTATGGGTTCTTAGCTATATTGGGTCAAATATTGGTGAAAACTGTCCAAAGTGCAATGTTTAGACATTTTTAGGGGATATTGTATACAAGCTACATTTGGAATAAAAACACTCAGCATGAAAAAATAAGTAAATCCTGAAAATTTCAGCCTGATATCTGTTTTAGTTTTTGAAATATTCACGTTCAAATATTCGAAAATGTAAAAGTCACATGAACTCGCGACAACCCTTAAAACTTTCAAAAATCATATCTCAGAAAGTTTTTGACAAAATCGCCTAAAATTTTCAGCAATTGCTTAACTTTGTATGTACTACAAGCCCTAAAAATTTCAGGAAGATCTGAGATGGTGTGGTGAACAATTGTCAAAATGCTCGATGAGTTGAGATGAAGCTCAGGATTCCTGTCTCCTTATACCTTTTCCTTAACTAATGTCATTTAATACCATTTTTATATATTATATATTTATCTAGTCTAAAATGTAATAAATTATCATAATTAATCATTAATAAGTTCATCTCAGATTTTTTTAATATATACACAGTTAGGGTAAGGTTAACCCTGTCTATGTACAAAATAATCAAATAACTTAGGAGTTTTTTAAACACAACTATGAGAAATAAGAGCCTAAATAAGAAATTGTTGAAAAAAGAAAAAAAAAGTTAACTTAGACTCAACATGAAACTCTTTTTTAATATAAGAAATGAGATATAAGACTTTTAAATAAACAAGTAATATGCATAAAGTTGAGATATTGATTTAAATATCTGTGAAATGCTTTTAAAACCCATAATATGTAAATTTGCAAAAAAATTTTGGCCGGTTTTTTTTTGGCCATTACCAGAGGGTATGGTAATTTTTTTTTAAAGTGTTTTTTTTATTGTAATATATAAATACTCTTCTATGACACTTTACTAACCAAAATAAAGTTTCAATGACAGTAATTCATAACAAACTACACACTTAATTTACATAACTAAATAAACTTATAAAACTCGACGCTTTCGAAAAAACATTACAATCAGGGGTAGTAATACTAACAATTGTGTTGAAGCTCAATTTCTTGTAATTGAAGGATAACATACTAAACAGAACAAAAAAAGGTAATGGAAATGTTTTTTTAAAATACTATTTATTCAAGTATTTAGGTTTGGGTAGCATTCAAAAAGTATGTACGCTTTAAAACCACTGCACACTCTTCCCATTTCAATGATTTTAGCTAACCCCTGCCCGTATACATACTTACAAATGCCCGCTGATTATATGCCAAATATTTAAAAATACTTTTACTGTGCTCTCATTGATGATTGTTTTTTTTATATTTAAGTTATATTTAATTGTTAGGTTAATGTCAATGGACTTGTGGAAAAACTTACCCAAGATTTTAATGAACATTATAAAGCCAAACTGAGCGTTGCAAATGGGCGAATCGATGGTATTTACAGCAATCGATTTATGGGTAGAATAATTTCATATTAATGAAAAGAAACATATTATGTAATCATATAATGAAAACAATTTCATATATTTTTAATTTAGGTAGAGACAAAGGAAAGAAAGTAGTTGGATTCGCTCTACCTTCTCAAGAAGTCCTTTAAAATGTTGAAAAACAAATATCCAAAGTTGGACTACAATTGTACACTGTGCCTAGTTTCAATTTATCTTGTGTACATTATAATGTAGATATGAGTATAGGTATATGTGATTGTTCTGTAGGGAGTGACGGTTCACCTTGTAAACATCAGTACATTGTTTGAAAAAAACATTTATATAGTACAAATTTTCTTCCATATCTAAGCTGTAAAAAGTGACAGCTGTGTTCATACATTGCTATTGGAGCAATTCTACCTGACTTTCTCTACGAAGGGTTACATGATTATGTTAGAGGCAAGCATGATGAGTTTATCTATAAAGATAACTTCAGGTAATGTTTACAATCGGTGTTTTTTAAACGCTTTTAACCAACAGTTAAAACATTTGTTTAGGAACCTAAATCTTTGAATAGAATTCGTAATGTTTATTAAAGTTTTATCCCAATTATTAACGTTCATAATATTTTGTTGTAGCACACCTTCGAGTTGTGAAGATATTAGTAATTATGAGGAAACTGATTTTAAAATTGATCGTTCTGAAAGTGTAAATAATCAAGGTAAAAATAGTCCACACTTATTTCAATCTAACAATTTATAATGTTTGCCGCTTTTGATCTTTTTTTTTAAATATATTCATAAACTTTTGTTAAAATAATTTAAAGGGAGGCTGTTTTAACGGCATAAGTCCAAGTACTGTTCAAACCTCTCATACTGAAAATATTCAGCAAGAGTTGGCGGAGGCGTTAGTGGATAAACATTATAAAAATGCTGATTTTTTGAAAGGAGTTTCAAAATTTTGTACTCGCTTGAAAATGAATGAAAACAGAATTTTCAATTTAACTTCATCATTGCATTGTTTTGGTATTGATTCTTATCAGTCTAAACGCATAACCAATACTACTCTTCGTAAAAAAAGAATTGGAGTAAAAATAAAAGTTCAACCTGAGGCAGTTAAACAGCGTAAAGTTAAAAATGGGAGCAAGAGGTTTGTTCAAAAAGGAATGGCAAAACGCAATAACCCTTTTAATGTATCTGACGTCAGTACTAAAAGAGCACATTCTTTTTCCCAGTGCGTTAAAGACAATGCTACTGTTTCTAAAAAAGCTGGTAGAACGATGGGATCAAAAACAAAGTTATTATCTTCAACAATGCTAACTAAAAGTGAAGAGTGATTCAGCCATTTAGTCAAATTAACTTGATTTTTTTCAGTAAAATTGCAATCACTATGTGTGTTGGGGAGAGTGTGCACCCTTGATCCTGAAATCCAGGGAGCTTTAAGTTAATAACAAACCCCTAAAATAATAATAATTGGACAACTATTATTATTTTTTATTATTATCTGAATATAAAAACATATAGACTTTATTAAAGTTTATTAGAACTATAAATAAAGATAACTCTAAATTAGTTTTATAATTTTGAGTTTAATTTTTTATTTTGTTTAATTTTTGCCCCTGGAATTTAGGATCAAGGGTGCATACTTTCTACGGTGTTGGATGTACAAAATTACAATAAAAAAAATAACTTGTTTAAATTTTATGCAATTTATTGTGTCTTGACATGTTTCCTTTTGACGAAAAATGTTTCTTACAATCACTGCATTCAAACTTAAGATTGTCATGTAATGATGTCTTTTAAGAGTTTGCTGTCCAGAAAAAATCTTTAGGCACACATCGCAACAAACTGATCCTGTATGTGTTAGATAATGCTTTTTAAGCTGAATTTTATTGACAAAAACTGTATCACATTTGTCGCATTTGCTTTCAACACAATTCTTAATATGATAGCGGTATTCACTTCCTTTCTTAAATGACCTTGTGCAAGATGGAAAAGCAAGCACTTCAACTAATCCACAATCTTCTTCTTCACGCATCAATTGATCTTTTTTATTCCACTCCTTAAATGAAAAAATATAATAACAAATTGCGTTTAAATATAATAAGTTGCAAATATTTAAAATAATTTATATTAGACTTTTACTTTTCTTTCTGAATCATCTAATGCTTTCTTTCTGAACCAATCTTTCTGAACCAATCTTGCTCATTTCAGGGAAATCCGGTAATTTGCTTTTATTATTTTCGGCTTCTGTCATTGCATTTCTCTAAGCATATATACAGTGGTTTTCATAAATTTAGACGCACTCATATTTGAGAATAGAAATTTTTAGTTTTTTAACGATAAAACAATGACAAAAAAAGATTTCGGTTTAGTTTTTTTTTTTCTATTTATCAGATAAATACATACAGAATACAAAATTTAAGTTTAAAAAAAGTTTACAAAAAAAATGAAATACTAAGTAATAATTAGGTACAACTACATGGTATTAAAAAAATTATTTATAAATTTAGACGCACGATACATTAGAAGGCGTAATTTATGAACCAATCAATATTTTGTGTATCCGCCTTTTGCTTTAATACAACTAAGAACTCTTCTAGGCATAGACTCAACAAGATTTTTGCACATCGCTTCAAGGACCCCAAACCAGGTCTCCTTAAGGAATTCCTTCAGCTGACCAAGTGCGGAAATTTGAACCTTTGTTAATTCACGATCAATCCAAGCCCAAATGTTTTCAATCGGGTTCAAATCAGGTGAAAATGGAGGCCACGGTATAGTCATAATATTATTATCGTTGAACCACTCCTTTGTATAGTATGCAGTATGTGCAGTAGCGCTATCTTGTTGAAGTTTCCATGGTTTATAATTGAGCATAAGCAAGTCAATTGATGGAATTAGGTTGTTTTCCAGTACTTCTACGTATATTCTGGAGTTGATTTTTCCGGTGTATGTTTGGCACATACCAACACCTTTGTTGTTGCATGCACCAGATTTCTATCGAGCCTCCTCCACTTTGTACAGTTGGTCTAATGTACCTGGCGTAATACTTTTCGTGAGCGATTCTTTTGACTGTTATGTTAGATTTGCGATTGATAAGCTCAAAGTTACTCTCATCACTCCACATAATGTTTTCCCATTGATCTATTGTCCAATACTTTCTTTCACGACACCATTTTAGTCTCCTTTGTTTATCATATGGACGCAGAAGCGGTTTCTTCAGGTTAGTGCTATTTAATGTCGTTCATTCTAACATTTCCGATTTTGAAGAAATCGCAGACCTAGAACTGTTTTTTGGAATGTTATACGCATGCGTTACTTTCATGTTATTTCAAACAACATTAAAGTTTTGAAACCTCGTGGCGCACGTAGTTAAAGTTAAGGTACTTCTAATTATTTACTATTTTTTATCGTTTTGTAATATTATATGTAATAATTTAAGTGTAATGTTATGTGCACTTGTTATTGGATTATATATATATATATATATATATATATATATATATATATATATATATATATATATATATATATATATATATATATATATATATATATATATATCTATATATATATATATATATATATATATATATATATATATATATATATATATATATATATATATATATATATATATATATATAAAATATATATATATATATATATATATATATATATATATATATATATATATATATATATATATATATATGATTTGTTGTATATATATTGATTATATATATTACGCAGTTGTTGCTTTACATATTTCAAACAATATTATAATTTCAAATTTCAAATTTTTTCAAATTTCAGTTACAAGCATTGGTAAGACTTTTCGTGTTTAGGTATTTTTGAATATTAGATACAATATTAGATAAGGTAAAGTTGTTTTTAAAATATTTTTTAAAAGATATCATCACAGAGGTTTCTATAAATCAAAAATATAGGTAGTTTATGTATATAGTTTTGATTAGCATTTAGTTATTGCATTGTTGTATAGTTTTGAATAATTTTTTAAAGTATGAAATATTAGAGATTCTAAATTCTTTTTGACTCCTTAATTGTTCATGTTTTTTGGTTTTGTTTTTGGATAAAATAATTAGAAAATGCCTAAAAATACATGTATTTTTCAATTAAAATGGCTTGTTGACAGAAAAGACGGAAACTGTTATGATTTTCAGTTATTGTACTAAAGATATAAATATTGCTATCATAGAAAAAGCTGCTTTAACTTCGCACATGGAAGGTAAAAAGCACATAGAGAGATCTCCTTCTGCAAACAATATCAAGCCATTAATGCCAACTGCTACTAACACTGTTTTAGTTAATGAGTTTATGTCAAAATGCTCAAATAAAGCAGAACATCAAAAAAAAAAAAATTATAAAATGCTAATAAATACATATACGCTAGAAGCTGAAGTTTGTTGGCTTCTTAATATTGTTTATTCTAAATATTTAATGAATTCTTCAGCTGATTCTGGTAAATTATTTTGTAAAATGTTTCCAGATAATCATTGCAAAATTGTTTCAATGTGGACCCACCAATGCCAGTTATGTTGAAACATTCGGATTATCTTACTTTTTAAAAAACGAGTTGCTCACTTTCCTATCTAATACATCTTATTACGCTGTAACAAAAGGAAATCAAGGATTTGTACAATCAAAAGATGATTTACAAGAAAAAAAGATGATTCATGAAAATTATAAATTCACTGCTAAATCTTAAAAGTATATTTTTGTAGTTATAGAGTATATTTTTGAGTTATAGTTATATGAGTTATACATTTTGAGTTAATTATGTAGTTATAGAGCATATTTTTGTAGTTATAGATTTTTTTGTTTTTGTTTTGTTGTTTTGCTAAAACCGTATTTATATTATGAGTATTTGAAATGATTAAGATGTTTTTGAAATTAGTTGCATTAAAAGTTTCCTTTCAAATAAAAAATAGTTCCTTGTTAAATTTTATTTGAATTTACATTTAGTTATTCAGTGCTTGTAGCTATATTGAACTAGCTGTAATATATTTCTTTATTCTACATTTGATTTCTAAATTAATTTACATTTAGGTGCGTATTTTGTGTTATCTTTGGGCTATCTATAAAAAAGTCTATAAAACTTTTTTATATTGTACGTCCTAGAAATAATGAAGCAAATATCCTGGTAAAAGAAAAAAATTGTCCTGGGTAATCCTGGAATTTCAATAGTTTTTTCTGGTGTGAACCCTGTTCAAAACAAAATTCCTTTGGATTAACTAAGGAGGGCTTCTTTTCTAAATGCTTTTCTTTGTTGATCCAGAGATTATAGCAAGAAAATTTATATTTAAAGATATAGCACAGCTAATCTAATATTGAACAGTTCTATAAATTTATATATAAATCAATAAAACTGCATCAGTCTTCCAAAGATTTATTAGTAGTATAAATGTTAGTATATAAAAATAATGATAAGCTACAGTATTGTGCAAATTGATTGCATCAAAAAAAAAATTTTTTTATTTATTTGTTGTTTCATTTTTATTTGTTTGTTAATTAGTCAAAAGTAAATTTTTAAAAAAAGCAGGCGGGTATTTCAGGCACACCCTTTAGTATGTCCGTAAAAAATGCTTATATAAAACAAGTATTGTTGAAAACCCTTACCCATACCCTTACCAAATCTCAACCCTGAAAGTTAGGGTTACGCTCTGGGTTTGGTTTGCGTTCCTTGTATGTTACCGCAGGGCCTCATGTGGTGCCTTACACTACTAATGCAATTATTGATCAATAATACAAAATGCGTTTATTGATTTCACTATCATTATACATTTTCATCATCCAAAAGATAGTATCATATTGCAATATCTGTGACACCAAAAGTATCATTAATATGGGCAATCATAAGGTTGTTACAGGTTGCATAAAATGCTTTAGATATGTTCAGAAACTGGTGGTAAAAGCACCAAGAACAACAGCAAATTATTGCCTAACTTATAGATCTTATTTCTGACTAACTATAATGATATCATTAACACCGAACTAAATAATTCAACAATAAATCATTTAATGTTTTATATAATTAATTTTATTTTCTTGTATTATTTATTTAGAATTATATAGACTATTGTATGAAACGTTTAATGTAAATATTACTCACTATATATTAATATATGGAATAATTCTTTAGAATCCAATAATTAAGCTGAGATGTCGTCAGGTAACATTTCAATAATTACTCTCTTTTGTTACTTATCAAATCATTCATTTCAAGTACATCAATTGTTAAAAGTAATCTAGTTCTAATTTTGTTATAGAAGAGTCAGAGCCAACTCGCTTAAGATCAGGTGGATCAAAGAAAAGTATAAAAATTCCTATTCACAGTATTTTTTAAGATATTACTTTATGATGTATCATCTTTTTGTAATTACATTTTGTAATTAAAATAATTTTTTTATAACTATTGTTATAACCTTTTAGAATTGAAGAAAAGGGAAGAGGTTTCGTCGTCAGGTAAAAAAAAAAAAAACAAATAATTACTCTCTTTTGTTACTTATCAAATCATTCATTTCAAGTACATCAATTGTTAAAAGTAATCTAGTTCTAATTTTGTTATAGAAGAGTCAGAGCCAACTCGCTCAAGATCAGGTGGATCAAAGAAAAGTATAAAAATTCCTATTCACAGTATTTTTTAAGATATTACTTTATGATGTATCATCTTTTTGTAATTACATTTTGTAATTAAAATAATGTTTTTATAACTATTGTTATAACCTTTTAGAATTGAAGAAAAGGGAAGAGGTTTCGTCGTCAGGTAAAAAAAAAAACAAATAATTACTCTCTTTTGTTACTTATCAAATCATTCATTGCATGTACATCGATTGTTAAAAGTAATCTAGTTCTAATTTTGTTATAGAAGAGTCGGAGCCGACTCGCTTAAGATCATGTGGATCAAAGAAAAGTATAAAAATTCCTATTCACAGTATTTTTTAAGATATTACTTTATGATGTATCATCTTTTTGAAATAACATTTTGTAATTAAAATAATGTTTTTATAACTATTGTTATAACCTTTTAGAATTGAAGAAAAGGGAAGAGGTTTCGTCGTCAGGTAAAAAAAAAACAAATAAATAATTACTCTCTTTTCTTACTTATCAAATCATTCATTTCATGTACATCGATTGTTAAAAGTAATCTAGTTCTAAATTTGTTATAGAAGAGTCAGAGCCAACTCGCTCAAGATCAGGTGGATCAAAGAAAAGTATAAAAATTCCTATTCACAGTATTTTTTAAGATATTACTTTATGATGTATCATCTTTTTGTAATTACATTTTGTAATTAAAATAATGTTTTTATAACTATTGTTTTTACCTTTTAGAATTGAAGAAAAGGGAAGAGGTTTCGTCGTCAGGTAAAAAAAAAAACAAATAAATAATTACTCTCTTTTGTTACTTATCAAATCATTCATTTCAAGTACATCAATTGTTAATCTAGTTCTAATTTTGTTATAGAAGAGTCAGAGCCAACTCGCTCAAGATCAAGTGGATCAAAGAAAAGTATAAAAACTCCTATTCACAGTATTTTTAAAGATATTACTTTATGATGTATCATCTTTTTGTTATTACATTTTGTAATTAAAATAATGTTTTTATAACTATTGTTATAACCTTTTAGAATTGAAGAAAAGGGAAGAGGTTTCGTCGTCAGGTAAAAAAAAAACAAATAAATAATTACTCTCTTTTGTTACTTATCAAATTATTCATTGCATGTACATCGATTGTTAAAAGTAATCTAGTTCTAATTTTGTTATAGAAGAGTCGGAGCCGACTCGCTTAAGATCATGTGGATCAAAGAAAAGTATAAAAATTCCTATTCACAGTATTTTTTAAGATATTATTTTATGATGTATCATCTTTTTGTAATTACATTTTGTAATTTAAATAATGTTTTTATAACTATTGTTTTTACCTTTTAGAATTGAAGAAAAGGGAAGAGGTTTCGTCGTCAGGTAAAAAAAAAAACAAATAAATAATTACTCTCTTTTGTTACTTATCAAATCATTCATTTCAAGTACATCAATTGTTAATCTAGTTCTAATTTTGTTATAGAAGAGTCAGAGCCAACTCGCTCAAGATCAAGTGGATCAAAGAAAAGTATAAAAACTCCTATTCACAGTATTTTTAAAGATATTACTTTATGATGTATCATCTTTTTGTTATTACATTTTGTAATTAAAATAATGTTTTTATAACTATTGTTATAACCTTTTAGAATTGAAGAAAAGGGAAGAGGTTTCGTCGTCAGGTAAAAAAAAAACAAATAAATAATTACTCTCTTTTGTTACTTATCAAATCATTCATTGCATGTACATCGATTGTTAAAAGTAATCTAGTTCTAATTTTGTTATAGAAGAGTCGGAGCCGACTCGCTTAAGATCATGTGGATCAAAGAAAAGTATAAAAATTCCTATTCACAGTATTTTTTAAGATATTACTTTATGATGTATCATCTTTTTGTAATTACATTTTGTAATTAAAATAACGTTTTTATAACTATTGTTATAACCTTTTAGAATTGAAGAAAAGGGAAGAGGTTTCGTCGTCAGGTAAAAAACAAAACAAATAATTACTCTCTTTTGTTACTTATCAAATTATTCATTGCATGTACATCGATTGTTAAAAGTAATCTAGTTCTAATTTTGTTATAGAAGAGTCGGAGCCGACTCGCTTAAGATCATGTGGATCAAAGAAAAGTATAAAAATTCCTATTCACAGTATTTTTTAAGATATTATTTTATGATGTATCATCTTTTTGTAATTACATTTTGTAATTAAAATAATGTTTTTATAACTATTGTTATAACCTTTTAGAATTGAAGAAAAGGGAAGAGGTTTCGTCGTCAGGTAAAAAAAAAACAAATAAATAATTACTCTCTTTTCTTACTTATCAAATCATTCATTGCATGTACATCGATTGTTAAAAGTAATCTTGTTCTAAATTTGTTATAGAAGAGTCAGAGGCAACTCGCTCAAGATCAGGTGGATCAAAGAAAAGTATAAAAATTCCTATTCACAGTATTTTTTAAGATATTACTTTATGATGTATCATCTTTTTGTTATTACATTTTGTAATTAAAATAATGTTTTTATAACTATTGTTATAACCTTTTAGAATTGAAGAAAAGGGAAGAGGTTTCGTCGTCAGGTAAAAAAAAAACAAATAAATAATTACTCTCTTTTGTTACTTATCAAATCATTCATTTCAAGTACATCAATTGTTAAAAGTAATCTGGTTCTAATTTTGTTATAGAAGAATCGGAGCCGACTCGATCAAGATCTAGTGGATCAAAGAAAAGTATAAAATTTCTTATTTGCAGTATTTTTTAAGATAATACTTTATGATGTTTCATCATTTTGTAATTTTCTATTTTATTCCATTTTTAGCTGTAGAAAAAATGCTGCTTCAGTTAAGTGAGTTTTATCAATGATTTTTTTGTTTTTTGAGTCTTATCATTTGTTTTTTTATTTTAGTAAACATGCATGTATCCAAGGCTATTGACCATATCGTTTTGATTGCTATATAATTTATCTCATTGTTTAAAAAGTACTATTAACAATCATTAACAATTTCCACTTGAATTAAGTGTCTTTGATATGTCAATCAAATTACTTTGTCTTATGCAATAGGCAACTTTATTCATACATATTTTGGTATGTGTTTTGGGCACTGGTTAAATCATTTGATATCATGTCAGTGAATTTACATTAAAAATAGAGAAATATTTATAAAAATATAAAAAAAATAGTTTTTTTTTTTTTTTTGTAAAACAAAAGTTTTGCTTATGTTATAATGAATGTTTTCTTTTTGTTGTTTTAGTGGAACTGCAAAAAGATACCTGTACGTTTTTAATGCTATCGTTTATTTGTTGTAGAAACTTAAAGTGATCTTTTATATAACATGTTTACTTCAATTTTAAAAAATTAAATCATTTTTCATTTCATTTACCTCTTTAGTACTACGTGTGAAGCAATTAGAAGAAGATAAAGGTTTTTTAAGTTCTACTTTATACTAGATAGATATTTAAACTATATAAACTATCCTATTATTAAACTGAAATATTTGCATTTACTTTTCAGATACGTTTTCTTCACAAGCCACAAACGGTATTGGTATTATTTTGAGTGTGATACTTTAAAAATCATAAATTACATATTCCTTACATATTTTGTTTATTCCAATGTTAGATTTGTCCTACGATGGCTATCGTAATTACCGTCGACGGCATCGTGGGCCCACTTCCTACAGCTCCTACAGGAAGTGGGTCAACAATAACGGAGTTGACAACTCCTCCTTTAATTGGAAAGGAAGAATGAGAGGAGGCGGCAGATGTCGGGGTGGGTGGCATAATCATAAAAATTTTAACTTATTTAAACTTTAAATATATTGTAAATAAATGTTTAGTTTTTCTTGTTGTTTAAAAACGTCAATTTTGTTTTTTCAAAAAAGTGACAACGGCTCTCTAATACACTGAATTGACATTTACTAAATTAACATTAACAAAAGCGGATCTCAACGCTAATAAAACATTTTTTGCATTTGTTAATTAAATTAATCAAATTTAAATGTCATAAGTTATTAAAATTAATCTAATTTATTGTCTTGCTTGCCTTCAAAGTACAAGTCCGATTTGGTATCTCTTTTGACTGGAAGAAAAAGTCTTATATCCTATGTAAATTAACATTTATTCTTTTTAAATTAAAATTAAAACTTTTATATGCTAATACACGAATTTGCATAGTAGCCCTCTAATATTGGCCTATGGAATGCTTATTGATTGACTTACAAAAATCTTTTTTTTGTATTTTTGTGAAAGTTGATTGTTTTGTATAACAATCTACTTTCACGTAGATAGATGAAAATTACGTATATATATTTAGATTACGTAATTTTCACGTAATACTCAAAACAAGCGAAGAACAGGAAAACCATACATTAAAAATGCATAGAGCATAAAAGACCTTTTTGACTCGGTTTAGGAAGTTCTTTGAACCAATAATTCCACTCCATTTTAAATACTTCTCGTAACATCACAGTCACGTGACTTATGCATTGTGATTCTTTTTACTTATATAAAATACCAAACACTTTTTCAAAAACTCATATTAACCGGTGAAACTACAAAACTCCATATGATTGTTATGTATTAGTGGTAATTTTTATAAAGATTATTAGTTAATAAATTAACATGTTAGTTTTTGTTGTTATATTAATGTAATTATATTTTAATATTTTAGATCATCTAGTTATAATAGTTTGTTTATTCTCTAGAAACACGTCATAGGACTACTAAAAATCACGCCTAGCTTACGTTACATCTACTTAAAGGACCTTAAACTATTTTTTGTACTGATAACTCTTACTATTGAGGCATGCTGCTACAATAGTTACACACGTAAACCACATTATCTATTTACATTACACATACCTAAATGAACTCAAAGCAGTTCACAACTCTCATTGACCCATGCCACACTTTGACAAAACATTGGACATTTAAGTCAAAAAACATGGACACTCAAGTCAAAAAACTACTTTCTACTGTTTGCAAGTTGTACTGAACCCCGCTAAGTGTCCTCTGGTCCCAGTGTCAAATCGGGAGTCTGTGGTTATCGTCCTGACTGGATACTCTGAGAATAGTCCTTTTGGGATAACACACCCTCTTAAAAAGACACCCTCGTGTAGACCTAGAGTGGAACTTCTTTTGGGATACCAGTCTCGGATGAAAGCTGGAGGTCTTCATGTGTTTATACTGCACCATAAGGCACGAATCCATACTGTACTTGAGACGTTCATGACACTTATATCTATAATGTATGTTTATCATCCTAATAATACAAACCAAAGGGTGACAACTTATAAAACGAATAATTTTACTCCATTACCAATTCTATCTATACATCACATTTACGCTGGACTAACAACAATTTAGAAGCACAACAACTAATGACTTTTCTTGACTATTGTTTATTATTCTTATTTATTTTTAACTACATTTTACTTATATCAGTTTTTAAAAATTTTTCAACTTTGAAGCTCTTTATTTTCTACTGGACATCTGTCCTTTTGTACTTTTATCTCACTCTGCTAAACTCTTTTTAACTTATAATTCATCCCTAAGGCGTTCACTGCTCGGTGCAGCTTCACTAAAATGCTTTGCATTTACAAAAACTTGATTTTTTTTTTTAAATTTCCGAATTAATAGGGATGTCCACCTTAAGATGTCACAATTTTTTTGAATTTGACAAGGAATTTTTCAACTACGTTTTACGAACTGAAATTATTACTAATGTTAAATGAGAAAAAAATCAACCGACAGTAAAGGCCGTTTTCCACAAGACGAAATATTCGCGCGAAGCGAATTTTTTCGCTATGACGAAAACGCTGTTTTAATTTCCACTTACTTTCTTTCGCGCTACTTTTTTTTCGTTGTCAACAATAATAATGACAGCAATAAGTTTACGCTGTAGGTGTAAGTAAAGGCAGTTATTACTTTGTTAGCATACTTTCTATTTTGAAGCATGTGAAAATTTCATTCCGTGCATTAATATTAACATTTCTGCCTTTTTATGTAAGATGTGATATTATTTTGTAATATAATCATTTAATATAAGATTTTTTTTACAAGAAAGTATAAGAAAATAAATGCTAAACTCTGATATGAACATTTGTATTAAAAACTGTTACTGCAAGAACGAACAACAGGTTTAACTCTATGTAGAATTTTTCACAAAAAGGTTTATCTTTGTGTGGCCACTTAAAGATAAACATTCTTATGAAGTGTAACTTTCGTAATTAACAGTGTGAAAATTTATATAAGTAAATTCTCGATTTAGTTTTATATATAAATCTGGTCATTTTTTTATGTAAGTCTTGCCCCTTTTTTGATAAATTTAGTCATGCTTACCAATTTTCAGAGAAAGTTTATATAAAATTAATAAGAACGCCAGGTTAAGAATTTTGTTACTTTAAAAACATGTTTTCGCTTTTTTTGTGTTGTTGACATCACGTGATAAATATTCAAAACTTCATTGGTTTTCACTTATGGCGATTCGCAAAAAGTCGAAATGAATCCGACTTTTTTTTTCGCTGCAGCGAAACGCTGTCGCAAAAAAAAATCAGTATTATCGCCAAAAAAGTTTAATCTGCGCATGCTTAACGACGAAAAAATAACGACGAAAAAAAAACGACGAAAACGGCCTTAACCCAGCTATAAGTCTAATCTAGGTTTAATTAGTTTTTAATAAAAAAAACATATAAAAGTAGTTTGTTAATTTTGCTAAATAGAAATATCAACAAAATTTTGGGTACATTAAGTTCTCTTCAAATTTACCGCTTGGTATAATTTATTAACTGCTGATTTAAACAATAACAAGCGAAAAAAAAAAATAAAGAGCTCATGATGACGATAACGATAAAAAAAACGGGCTCTATAAAATTTCGAAAGGGTTAGTGTTTGTAGGTATGCCCTACTCGTTGTAATTAAAGGAAATCATAAACAAGTGCCACGAATTTAAAATATCAATATTTAAAAACAAATTTTCTCTAAAAAAATATTAGTTATTGGGAATGTAACTTCATTGGGAATGTAAAAAATATTAGTTATTGGGAATGTAACTTCAAAAGCAAATATTCTAAAATTTAAGATTTTTCGGTAAAATTGAAAAAAGTTTCGGGCCTTTGCTGAAAACGGACAATAAAAACAATTTCTTAATCTTAAATGGATAAACAAAAACAGATTTAATGATAAAATTTTAATTGCAACATAAATTTACATTGTAACGCCTCTAGATTTAACTAGGTATATTGATTTTAAAAAATATGAAATTAGGGATAGTTTTTTAGTAAGCATATATTGATATAGATTTTTTAAAAAATATATAAAAAATACAAAGACAATGTTTAAAATGTATTTAAAAAATGTTTGTTTTATAAATATTTCAGTATCTTTAGATGTGCGTTATAACTTCATTCGTGTTTGTTACACTTTATTCATTAAACATGAAAATGTTGTTTGTTTACATTGCGTTTTCGTTATGTTAAGAGATTTAGGCGTAAAACTTGAGACATTAAGCGTTATCATAGAGAAATTCCTAAAAATAAAACTGCTACAATTACCAGTGATATAAAAAATATATGTGGCATAATCACCATTTGTTGCAATTGATTATGTAAAAATTTTTGAAATATTTAAAGTAATTTGAACAATATAAAAGGTTAATGTTATAATGATTAATACTTACAATGTATTAGTGACGACAATTGCCAGTATAGATTTGATAACCATCTATCCGGTATTACATAACTTCACCAAGCTATATGCATTTCCAATAACAACAACTGGATTGCTGGTATCATTACCAAGCTATATGCATTTCCAATAACAACAACTGGATTGCTGGTATCATTACCAAGCTATATGCATTTCCAATAACAACAACTGGATTGCTGGTATCATTACCAAGCTATATGCATTTCCAATAACAACAACTGGATTGCTGGTATCATTACCAAGCTATATGCATTTCCAGTAACATTAAATCGTTGTTATATTTACCAACTAAATGCATTTCCAGTATCATTTGATTGTTGTTATCGTTACCAAAGTATTGCAATCCCAGTATCATTTCATTTTTGTTACCGTTAATAAACTATATGCAAAAAGATACCCAGTAGCAACATTACTAGCATAATTTTCTTCATTGAGTTGTAATGAAAAATAAACATTTAAAAATAAAAACAAATATCATTTACATTAACCAAATAATCATTTACAATATTAATATTACACGCAAGATTGCAAATAAACTTACCATCACACAAACGAATTGATCATATTTTTAAAAGTTGTTACCTTTTCACAGTTAAATATCACAGGTTACCTTTCCAATATTTCAAAACCCAACTTTTAGTGTAACGGTTGAAGGACCGATTTTAGTTGTCTTTTCATTTTTGAAAATTTTTTATCCATTCATAACTGACTATACAAGAAAATTTTTTTTTTTTGCAAACCCTTAACTGGAAACAGAAAAACTTCAGCTTTCTGTTATTTGCATCTGGCAGTCATGACAGTTCCAGATAACATCTTCTTTCTCATATGCACACAGTGGAATACTTTCGCATTCACGATGAAACCATTTGTTACATGTAAAACATTGTGCCATTTGTCTGAACAAAAAATTTAAAATTTAAAATGAATTTGGTGTTATAAATAATATATACGCATACCAAAGTTAAGTGGTAATTTAATATCGACATTCATCTTCACTATGATAAATAGCCTTTGTAAAAACTAAAAATTTCTACATACCCCTTCAGTATGTGTAATATCATCTTATGCACAAACATAATATTGTATATGATAACATACCTATTAAAAATATGCTCATCTTTTTGGGTCCAAAACATGCGACAGGAACAATGTAGAGGAATATGAAAACTCTTTGCTGTGCATCTTCTAAACATAGTTGGGGTAATTGCTTTTGGAAAAACATCTAACTGGTTATTTAGTATACAGTTTAAAAGATGATTCCTCATTTCATTTTGCTCAAACATATGAGTACTTGGTGGAATACCATTTGTTTCTAGTACCTGGCGTGCCCAAGCAATAGCATAAAGCCCACAATCTACCCCATTTGTTTGCTGTTGCACAGGTAAAACTTCAATAACAATTTTTTTTTGTGAACAGTGTAAGATGGAGCATATTTGTCTTTTAGTCTCAATACTTATTAAACCATGAAAAAGACTGTCGAAAATATAGATTTCTCCAGGCTTGCAATCATAAGTTGTAATGCAAACCCAATGTATATTTCCATCATGAAGAATTTGTACAAAAGGTTTGCTTGGACAAGGATCAAAAGACATAACCTTTCCTTTAATGGGATCTTGAAGACCAACATCAATGTTAAATTGAATTGACATCATTCGTTGACAAAAGTGTATTACATTATCGTTTAGCATTTCTCCTTTAACTATGTCATTTTTTTCAACATTTTGGATCAAGGAGCATTTAAGATTCTGAATGCAGTGCGCAGTGCTTTGAAGTTTGTTATTATCATTAACTATGTTGACTTTGTGGAATTCTTGGCAATTATCAAATGCTTCTCCTGTCACTTCAATTGATTCCATGGAAACTGTAAATGTTTCACAATTATCATCAATAACATCAGTAAAAATTTCTGAACTACAACATTCATTATTTACATTTGGTGTCACATTGATATTTAAAGCTGCCTTAGTGATGTCGTGTTTTATACCAACTCTTTTGGTCAACTTCCTTTTGCGTCTTACGGGAAGATTAACAAGACTTGGTAAATTAGATTTAATCCAAGTTTCAGGTTTTAGGTCCGGACACAAAATAACACCTTGCTCTCTTTTAAGAGTTTCTCCAAAACTTGTTTTAAGTTTATGAAGTTCTTGAAACAAATTGTTTTTTGCTGGTTTATTATTGCATTTAAAAGTTCGCGACATGCAGCAGGAGTGTGACTTACTTGTGATTGACCATGTTCTTTACTTTGATCAAAGTACAAGACTTTACTATTTATGGAATGAACACTTTTGACTGCCTGAAGATTATATTTAGACACTTCCCAAGGTTTGGCATCATCAAGAGGCTTCTCATTAACATTTTCAGATATATCTTCAGTAGGCAAACGTGTAAAATGAAACGTTGTTGAATGATTATTTTCATCTGATAAGGGATCAATGATAAAATATGGTGAACTTCCATAAGTTGGATCAAAATCAGACCAGGAAAGATTGAACTTGAGAAAAATGGAAAAAAAATGTTTGCATGGATAAGCACTAAATAGCCAAGAAGAGCAAGTACAACTTGGCAAATGATCAGCATCACCAAGATAGCATTGGTAAGTTTCTCTGCTATTAGACTGAAATGAGGCTACATTGTACAATCTGTTTGTTACTGCACTAATTCTGATTGAGTCCACACCATTTACTTTATCTATCATATTCATGCAATGTTTTACTAAAGGTTTTGGACGATTTGTCAAATAGGTTGGAATGTTTTCTTTATATTTTCTATAGGATGAATGGGTTCTTCTATTTTTATCTGCATAGCTAAATAACAAAAGGGATTGTTTAATTTATGTTCAACTAATTTACATTCAACAACTAAAAATTATTTGCTGTTTACCAAAACAGCTTTATACTTTATACTTAAATATATAAAATCATATATTATATGTATGTAAACTCTGACTTTCTTTCTCGCTCTCTATATATTTACAATTTATTGTATAATATTATTTGCACAAGTAAAATCGTAGAAAATAACCATTTTAAGGTTATCTTAGAGTCTTTGCTGTCATTCTACCTAAGGACTCAGGGTTCAAAAAATGATTGCTCCTCTTACCTAAAAGTATTAATTTTATTTTCTACTATAAATACATAAACTTTATTTCTTTTCAGACCTACGGGATATCAAGAACTAGAAAGAAGCTCTGGTACTCCGCATCCCTGATATCCCTGATCTCTCTCTCTCTCTCTCTCTCTCTCTCTCTCTCTCTCTCTCTCTATATATATATATATATATATATATATATATATATATGTATATATATATATATATATATATATATATATATATATATATATATATATATATAAATATATATATTCATGTGTGTGTGTTTATAGATCAGGGATGCAAAGTAGGTGGTTTTAACTTGAAAATAACTAACTTGTCGTAATTGTGAGGAAGGAATTCCTCAATACAAATACAAAGCATAGCTGTGAGAGATGATGTTTTCCGTTTTTCCAAAAAACTATATTTAAAAGATTGGTTTTGTCTTTCAGTGCCATTATTAGTATTGATACTCCGCAATAAGCGTTGTCGCCTGTAGGCAAACACCCATCTCTAAAAAAGAAGAATTGTTACAAAAGAAAGGGAAAACTTGTGTTTTCAGAGAGAATAAGTGTTGATAATTAAATCTATAAAATTGTTTTCGTTTAAATTAGTATATATTCTTTAAAATTTAAAATTTTTTATATTATCATTTTTATAAATGAAATAGGCATTAATGGCAATAATAATATAAAAATTTGAAAATTACATTAGTTTACGCTTAATAAAATAAAAATCCTAAGCCAATTAAAAATTTAAAATATTGGAACAAAAAAGCCAAACAAAGTCATGTTGGCAATCAGCAGATTATTTTTTGCACCGGTCAGATTTATGGATTTGGTTATGAAGAGGCCAATTTGGCAACCCGGAGTAAATAGTATGCAAAATTATCTTAATAAGAACCCCCTCAATGATGAACGAAAATGAAAATTTAGTTAAATTTAAATGAAATTAAATCAACCTTTTGATTACATAACCAAGTGCTATTTAAGTAATCAGCTAGTTTTGGGTTATTTTTCCACTCTTCTGATTCTTTTAATGAATTAACAGCATTTTGGCAAACTTCTTCTGTTTTAGCATGAGCAATTTGATGTAGTTTTAACTTAATTGCATCTTTTACCTTATAACAACCATTAGCAGTTTTAGAAAGCCATCTTTCCCAAGATTGCTCTCGATGAAAGTCACAAATTAAAACAGAACACCCTAAAAACAGCAAGTTGGATTTGGTTTAAATGATCATATAACAATAAAATATTAAATAAAACACAATAAATGAATAACAACGTTAACCTGGAAACACTGATTCTAATGAGTTTATTTCTTCATTTGAATAATCAGTTAAGAAATATTTTGGTTGAAATTTAGGGTTCCATTCCTTAATGCACATTAATGCTTCTGTGATGGCGTCTGTGGTCTCATTCTCACACACAAAAATGGCAACAACCTGGTAATCAATATTAGTTTTAACAACCAGAAAGAATAGTGGAAGAGCGTATCTAGTTGTGCGATATGTTGCATCAAGAAAAACTAGTTCAGGTCCATACCGTAAGAGTAATCTTTTCTGCCACATGTCTTGATATACGAACAATAATGAATCCTTAAGCTTTGAATCAATATTATCAATGATGTTGACACCTTTTGGTCTAACTTTTATCATTGCCTCATGAAAGACTATTTTCCATTCACTAATTTTTTCAAGCAAACATTCTTGATCTATCATAGATCTACGAAGTTTTCTTCTTGCATTGAGCATATGATTTCGAAATGTCTTATCCATTGGAAAGAAACGTTTGTTTGTCTTTTGTGGTTTGTCAGAAGTAATTTCTCCATGAACAAAAAACTCTAGATGTCGCCTCATTTCAGAAATAGTATTGAAACCCTTTTTTACCAGGTCACCAATTTTTACTATGAGATCATCAGAAATAGATTGATTGATTCCTGCAGTCTACAACAACAAAAACAGATATTGTAGTAATAAAAAAAAATTAAAAACAAAATCAAAAAAGCAAAAACAACTTAAATAAAATTATTAGATATATTAACAAAATTACATTACTGACCTCACCAACTGGATGGTTCCTATGAACAGAAATATCAGGCAATAATAAAATATACTTTCTGGACTTATGTACATTTTCTGACTTAGCTAAGGATACACGGAGTTTTTTAGATGTTTCATTTCTTAACCGTAAAGAATTTCTTAAAAGCTATAAAATTAGAAATAAGTTGCTATAAGGTTTTCATACTAGAAAATGGTTATTAAACTGTTTAAGATCAGAGTATGTGTTTATGAACATAAGGATTATAGTGTGTCACACTAATAAATACCAATACCTTAAACTCTGGAAACTCTACAATTTCTTTTATATACACAATGGCAGGACAATCAAACTTTTTAGTATCCTGAAGAATAACTCTACTTTTTTGACAGTAATGATCGGTACTCTATGCATTAAGAAAAAAAAAATTAAATAAAATTCACATTGTTTATTAACTAACTGACAAAACAGATGTTAAAAATTGCAATATAAAACAATATTAATAAATCCAAAACAAGATTTCTTTAAATTATTCTTTTAAAACTTATTTATACTTTGAACTAAATTGAAATTTTTTTTTGTACATACAGCTTTTTTATTTCTCATTTGTCTGTATTGAGCTTTTGCTTTAATATTTCTGTCTTTTCCATGTTGACAGTCAAGTATTGTTAGAGCTGATACAATAAATGGTACTCCAGTGTATGGAAATTCCTTGTCCTCGTAAAACACTTTATGTTTTTTTTTTTAATAATTCTACATAATAATAAAAATATAACTCATTACAATTTGTCAAGCAAATATAAATGGAAGAAGTTTAACATTTGTAATTTATGTTTTAGCACAGTTTAGCTCTTTAAATTAATTTGCCTACCTTTAAAGTTATTTTCCATAGTTCCTGAGCAAGTTACAACATAATGCAATGTGTGCAACATTTCATGCTCTTTAATTTTTGCACAAACATCGGCATATGTGGCAAAAAAATGCTTTTCAACAGAAAGAGTAGAGTCAACTGCCATCATTGTTTCTTAAAAAAGTTAAATACACATTTTTTAATCAGCACTCTCATTACAAGATTCCTCAACCTTACTTAAGAGATCTTACCTTGTGGAAGTTCTAATTCAAGTGAAAAACTATCTTCATTCATTTCACAGTCAAGAATAAATACCCGAATTAGGAAAATGTATTGAAAATAAGTTGAACTACAAGAGAATAAATACAAAATATTACTTATTTAATAACTTTAAATTTAATAAAAATTACATACAATATAATAATAAACAATAAAGAATAGTTAATAATTAGAAATACTTTATATTTATTACCTGCGCCACGAGGTTTCAAAACTTTAATGTTGTTTGAAATAACATGAAAGTAACGCATGCGTATAACATTCCAAAAAACAGTTCTAGGTCTGCGATTTCTTCAAAATCGGAAATGTTAGAATGAACGACATTAAATAGCACTAACCGTTTCTTTAAAGCAGTGTAGACTCCAATCTTGTAATTGACAAGTATTCGGCGGACTGTGCTTTGAGAAATAGATGTATTTCGCGTTGTATTGAATTCTGTGGTCAATTTTTTGTAACTAATTCTTGGATTAGCTCTGACAGCTCTAAAAAGAACACTATCGTCCTTTCTCGTGGTTGACAAGGGTCTACCTGGCCTCGTTTTCTCGCTGGCACCACCAGTGTGAAGAAAGTTTTGTTTCGTTGTCCGAACGCATTTCTCAGAAACTCCAAATTAACTTGGCGATTTCTCTATTACTTTTGGTTCCTTCTTTGATGTGCGCAATAATTTGCCATCTTTCACCTTGAGTGATACGTCTTTTGACCATTTTTTACGTTTTTTTAGTGCAAAACTAACTTAACTTTTGTTTATTTATTAAATAATGATTAACTATTTCCAGGTAAGTCATATTTATATAAGGTTTTTTGACAAAATCAATTAATTTAGGCCTATTAATGAGAAATATAAGAAAAAAACTACTAATTAACTATCAATTAACAAGATATAAGACTTTTTTAATTGTGCGTCTAAATTTATGAACAAAATAAAATCAAGTTTATCAATTAACTTTTTTGTGTTAATCGGTATAGAATGAGTAATAAACATCCTGTAAAAAAAATTAAGGTACTCTATTTCCTTCATTTCCTCTTTTAAATTATGTATCAAACATAGCGGTAGCACTTCTATTCTATTTTTATTTTGAGTATTTTCTTACATATATGAAAAAAAAAATGAATGCGTCTAAATTTATGAAAGCTACTGTACTGTATATATATGTATATATATTTACTATATATATGTATATATATGTATATATATATATATATATGTATATATATGTGTATATATATGTATATATATGTATATATATATGAATATATATGTATATATATGTACTGTATATATATGTACTGTATATATATATATATATATATATATATATATACATATATATATATATATATATATATATATATATATATATATATATATATATATATATATATATATATATATATATATATATATATCTGTGTGTTTGTGGTCAAAACTTATTAAAATTGAATGTTTTTTTGTTAGATGAAAGTAAAAAGGTAAAGTAAAAATGCATACCAGTTTCTTTATAAAACAAATGAAACCCCATTGATCTTACAACTTTTTTTCTTTTCGCGATCTATATTTAAAAGGAATAGCAAACAAAATCCTTAAAAAAAAAGTCCTAAAATCGATTGAAAGAAAAGTAACCGAGGAAATGACATTTTAAGCTGTTGAAAAAATATACAACTTTAAATCCTAATCTCTTATCTCAAAGCTTGAGTTATTTGGTATAAAGTTTTCAGCTACATTTTTATCATTTATTTCAGCCATGACTTTTTAATTCTTCAAGAAGAAAATTATCACTAAAAACAAAATTAGCCGCTATTTGTTTGCTTAAGACATATCAATAAAAATGTTTACTTTATAAGATTCATATATAAAAACGAATTTTAGGAACAATTATTTTCGACTTGTTTCAGTGAAGTAAGGTGAATTATTAGCGTCTGGAGCAATAAAAAAAAGTAATTTGTCATTTAAAATTTGTTATTCATGGCAAATTAGGTAACGTAAAATAAGTGTTATTTGCTCAACATGTGATGAATCTGTTGCATATTCTACGATTATCGCGTTGCACTTTGCAGAATGTCTTTTGTCTAAAACATGCTGCTTAACAAGATCAGAACATTTAGCTGTAAACTTATTTTGATAATCATATGAGAGGTAATGTCCTTGGAGTCTTTTGCCCTTTTTTTATGGTTCAGCTAGCATGAAGCAACTTTTTCAGACCTAAAAAGTTTCCATTGTTTTAGTCTGAATGCGCTGCAAAGTTCCCTGAAAAGCATGGCTACAATTTAATAAGAAAAGGATAACATCAATAATTCTTCTCAAAATTTTGGTACTATTTTCTGACTCCACTTTAATTGGTGATTAAATAAATTTATCAATACCGCCTTGCATTGAAAGACGTCGTTCTAATTCACGCTATGTTAGATAGCAATGCCTAGTCTCAGGTACGTTGTTCTGCATTAATGTTTCTAAACTTTAATATACCTTTTAGAAAATTTTTTCTTTGATTCTGACCAGATATCTTACCATATA
>NC_061156.1:50696910-50744410 GCF_022113875.1 Hydra vulgaris | reverse complement strand
AAAAAAATTATTTTAATACCTTCGTGATTTGCTAAAACTTATAAATTATATTTAGTTATTTGTTAAACTTTACATGTTATACTTTACTTGTTATACTTTACTTGTTAAACTTTACTTTTTATACTTTTATCGTTAAACTTTACTTGTTATTTTATACTTTACATATTTACATGTTATACTTTACTTAATATACTTTACTTGTTATATTTACTTGTTAAACTTTACTTGTTATACTTTACTTGTTATACTTATAAACTTTACTTGTTATACTTTACCTATAAACTTGCTATACTTAACTTGTTAAACTTTACATATTATACTTTACTTGTTATACTTTACTTGTTATAATTTACATTTTATACTTTACTTGTTATACTTTACTTGTTATACTTTACATTTTATACTTTACTTGTTAAACTTTGCTTGTTATACTTTACATTTTATACTTGTTAAACTTTACTTGTTATACTTTATTTTTCAAACTTTACTTGTTATACTATACTTGTTAAACTTTACTTGTTATACTTTGTTTTTCAAACTTGACTGATCGTACTAATTTGTTTAAAATCAACCATTGAAAATTATAATGTAAAAATAGTGTAAAAAATACATAAAATGAAAACTTAAGACTTAACATATGTTTTGTCAATATGTTAGGCTATGTCATAGCATTTTATGGAGAAGAGATATTCAGTTGTGTTGTGTTTTTTCATAAATGAATTTTTGTGTTTCAATAAAATTTATGTATTTTATCAGTAAATAAGAATCTAAAAAACAAAATTTACTTGTTTTTATTGTTCATGGTTTTACTCCCTGAAACCATTTTAATGTGTTTTTTTTTTTTTTTTTAATTTTTAAAATTATAATGGTTTTTGTAATTGTTTGCTGATTGTGTTTTTTTAAGCCTCAATGACTGCTTAAATCCATAATATTATAATTTAATGTTAATTTTGTATTAATACTTCTTAATATTGACTCCATTCATATACATACCTTTTCAGAAACAAGATATAACATTGTGATACCACATATTAAAACAGTTTGCAAAGAAACGCCTAATACTTCTATATGCTCAAGCTGATTCATTTGGAATTGGTTCTAGTTGTAGTTTTATTTACTTGTAAAGTCTTTTCACTGTTAATATGATAGTTTTACATTATTATATAATTTTTTTACTACTAAAAAAATATTTATACTACTAATACGCTACAGTTTTCGATATTTAAAATTTATAAAATTGTTGCAATTTTTTGTTACACCTTTAGTCTCTTCCTTCAGCCAGTTCCATTTTATGTTGCTAGAATGTTTTCATCTTTCTCACAAAACATTGGTATCCAATTTTTTGGTTGGCACATATGGTTTCTTGTCTAAATTGGTTTTATTTTATTGAAGGGCATTGCATGGTAATGAATTTTTAGGGCTGCTATATATTAACTTACATCAACAAAAACTCAATATCAAACAGCTATCATTTTACTTCCCATAAACTTATATATTATTAATTTTTTGGCAACTTGATTTTCATTAGTGATTAGTGATTTTTAAATGCATTAATTTAGGGTTTGGTAATAACATCTTGTTTAATCAGAAGTTGGTCAGCTTGCTATAATTATTATATGTATATGCTATGATATATTAAAAATTTTAATATTTGTCTTGATATGACTTTATGTTATGTCATGGCAGATGAGTTTTCATAAATTCATGATGTGTTAACAACTTGATGTAAAGTTAATTTTACAATAAAAAATGATGAAGAGTTTAAAAAAGCAAAAAGGTTAGTTTTTTATTAATTCATCGTAAATTTGCAGTTCAAATATTACTTTTTATACTTTATTTGTTAAAATTTACTTGTAATAAATTACTTGTTATTAAAAAAAAAAAAAAAAAAAATTCTATACAGATCTAATCAAATACACTTTCAACACACCACAAAACCTGCACCAAATTTTTATTGTGAAGATTTTAATCTTATTTTTAAACCAAAAGTATAACTTTTAAGTTAACTTGTAAGCTGGTATTTAATGGCATTTAATAAATAAATGAAATTTAATTACATTTAATTAATTGTATTAAATACCTTTTACGTAATCTTATATATAATCATATTTTTATTTTTGCATTGCATCGTGAGTGGCATATTCAGAAAGATTTTGAAACATTACTTCAGTTTGGATGCCCAAATTCCAGTACTTATTATTTCATAACATTTTTTAACAAGTGTTTTGTTATATAGAAAGTAATAGATAAACCTATAAATATAAATGTAAAAATACAGTAACGTACAAAAGTTTAGAAACACCTACTTTTTTTCAGTTTTTAAAGCATAATTTTTCACAAACTTTCTCAAATAACCTGACGTTTTTACCGAATGTGCTCTAAATTATTACAATTCAAAATCCTTTTCACAAATTTTTTAAACTCGCCGGTTTTTTTTATTGTTTTTTTGAAAAGGCTTCCGTGCAAAAGTTTAGAAACAGTATAATAACCCGCAATTATATCAGGTTTTTGTAAACAAAACCATTACAAAAGATCAAATTTTTTCTGAAATTATTTAAATTACCGTGAGGTTATTCGAATTACCTTGAGATATTTCAATTATTCGAATTACCTTGAGATATTTCAATTGTTCGAATTACCTTGAGATATATCAAAAAAAGCAATGAAGTGTAACTATTTGAGAAATTATTTGTGAAGTTTTATAATTAGTTACATAGTGATATTTCAAAAGCTTGGGAAAGGCTAAGGAAGTTTCAGATGGAATAAAGAAATTAATTATAAAAGCTGTGGGGGAAAAAATGACTTACAAAAAGATTTCTGAACTTTACAAAGTTTCTAAACCAGGAATATGTCACATGAAAAGGTTTTGTCAGAGCAAAACTATTAAAAGGAAGCCTCACTCTGGAAGACCTAAAGTTACAACTGAAAAGGCCGATAGATTATTAGTTAGGCATTGCAAGAATACTCCTCACATGACTGCTGTCGAACTTAATTCAATTATGCATCAGGTTCATGGCACAAATTGTAGCGTTGATACAACTAAACGCCGATTATGACAAAATAATATGTATGGTCGCCGTCCAGTTAAGAAACCTCTTATATCTGCAAAAAATTTAAGAACCAGAATAAAATTTGCAAGAGATCATCTAAGTTGGACAGTAAATGATTGGTCAAAAGCTCTTTTCTCCAATCAATCAAAGTTTATATTATTCATTAGTGACGGTATTATATATGTCATACGTCCAATAGGAGACTGATTCAATCCAAAATGTCAGTTACCTACTGCTAAACATGGAGGAGGAAGTGTTATGGTTTGGAGATGTTTTTGTCGTGACAACCTGAGTCCCATTCATCACATAGAAGGTATTATGGACCAGAGAGTTAATTTATACATAATAAAGAACATTATGCTGCCACATGTAAAGGACAAAATGAAACACAATTGGATATTTTAACAAGATATTGACCCTAAGCATTGTGCTAGATCTGTTAAAAAATATTTTTAATCAAAGAAAGTCAAAGTTCTTGAATGGCCTTCACAGAGCCCAGATCTCAATCCCATTGAGCATCTTTGGGAGTACATTGACAGGGAATTAGTTGGTAGAAAACCAACCAACAAAGACAATTTATTTGCTTTGATTAAAGAATGTTGGTATAATTTCCTCATGATGCTCTCATTAAATTAGTTGATTTGATGCCTCATCGCTGTGATGCTGTTTTAAATTGCTACCAATTTTTCTACACCTTTTTTTTTTTTTTTTTCGACAAAAGTAGCAAAAGATAATTAATTTTTTATTTTATTTTGTAGAAGTTTTTGTGTAAAAGTTACAAAACGAAAATGCAAATTTTCGTTTTGTAACTTTTGCTTTCATTTGGTAGTTTTAGTGTTTAAGCAAAGTTTGTTATTTTTTATAATTTGTTATAAATGCGCGTTTGTTGCTAATTATTTTTATTTTTGCTTGCTTTTGTTATTTAGTGCTTTCATATTATTTGTCTTATTAGTTAACTTATTATAGGTTTTTTATTAATAATTTTTTTATTTTTTTTTTAATGTAATTTACGCATGCTTTTATTTATTATTATTGCTATGAATCTTTTTGTGTGTTTTTTTTATTTTATTTAAGTCACTCCACTCCAATGACTAGTTTTTAACTTAAAGAGTGACACCTAACCTAATTTTGTTAAATTATAAAAAACTTGTAATTTTTCAATTTTTGGTTAAATAAATAGATCCAAAAAAATTTAATTTAAACGCAAATGGATATGCCTCCAAGTACTAACTTTTTTATTGTAAATATTTTATAAAAAAATTGTAAATTTTGACAGTTTTAGAAAATATTTCAGCTTTATTGAAATAAATAATAATTCAAATTCAGCTATTTCTAAACTTTTGCATGGAAGCCTTTTCAAAAAAACAATTAAAAATAATTGATCGGTGAGTTTAAAAAAATTTTTTTAATGGATTTTGAATTATCATAATATAGAGCACATTTGGTAAAAATTTCTATTTATTTGAGAAAGTTTGTGATAAGTTATGAGTTGAAAAAACTGAAAAAAAATAGGTGTTTCTAAACTTTTGCAAGTTACTGTAGATCTGTATTTAAATACTCAATTGTTGACAAATTGGCTTAGAATTCTAATAATTGAATGTGGCAGCTATATGAAGGTAAGCAAAAGATAGTATAGCTCAAATTAAGGTTTTGAGAGAAAAAAAGCGCAGAGCCAACATCATAATAATTTCCAAAAAACATGTAAGTGCTGCTATTTTGATTACACTGATTGATATAGAAATAACATGCAAGGGAGTGCTGTTTCATAGGGCTTAAGTCAAGGCATAGATAAATCAGTTGATGTATCATTACTCCATCTCAAGTTTTTTTTTAAATATTATATTTGGTCTTTTTTTTTTTTGAAAACCCTACTAATTTATCTGAACAAACATTTTTCAACGAACTTTTGCGGCAAGTAATTGATTTAAAAAATGTTAATGTAATCATTATGTATTAATTTATTTTGGTGGCTTGTATTTATATATATTGTATATTTATATATAAGGAATATCTAATTCATTCAATTTGTATAATGTATTTAATTTTTATTTATTAAATGACAACACAGATTATCTGATTCAAAATTATCTAAAATTAAAAAAGCTTTAGATGTATTAAAATCAACAACAGATTATATAATGATTATAATAGCGAAAAGATAATAAAAATTGGATATTATACTTGTTTCTATTTCAAATCCAATAATTGCCATTTCATTAAAAACATTTAGGCTTTTTGAAGAGTAATCCTTTTTTTTTATTTTTTTGGTTTGAATTTTAAGGCAATATTTGAAAAAAAACATTTCATTAAAGAATAATTATTCAAACGAGTCATTTAAGAATCATTACTCAACCTTATTTGAAGATTACTGGCTGACAGTTTCATAGAAGTTACTCATCATAATTCAACATGTAGCTTCATTTACAAAGATAAGCTCATTACTTTATGTTTTATATAGTTAACAAAAAGCAGCAGCAATTTACTGTTGTTTTTTGTTAATGATATAAAACTAAAATACTGTCATGCTTTGCGTAGTTTCCGAACCATGGGAATCCCCATGGTTTGCATACTTTGCTAAATAAAAGCTTCAGCAAAAACTCTGTTGAATATGTGTGTATACTAAATATACAGCATAAATGCAGTTATATATCACTTTTATATACTTATACAAACAAAAAAAATATTTTTTCTTTGTGGGAAACTTTATGAAAATTATTTAGTTTTACAAGTTACATAAATAAAGAATACATATAGAATGTCCTGTGCCTGACTGAATAGGTTTAATAGATAAAATTTTACCTTCCTCGCAGTTTGGAAAACCACTTACTAAAACAGTTAAATTATCAAACTTTTTACCAGATATTTGCTTCATAAATTTCCCATCCCAGTGAAGAGTTAAATAATCTAATCTAACTTTTTTTTTAAATTCTTCAATTAAATTTCTTGCCATAATTTGTCTATTTTGCTTACGTGCTCTTCTAATTGTGTTTAGTGAAATATTTACATCATTCGCTTTAACACCACCTAAAAAATACAGAATAAAATTTTTTTTATTAACTCATCACTCTAATTAAAAACTCATGAAACTGATTAGTGATTTAAATAACAATAAAAAAATAACCTAGAACCAGGATTGCTGAAACATACATCAGAAGCTGCGCGTTTGATAGTTTAGATCTATCAGCTGTTGCTGTTATCATTGGATGACAAACAAAGTTTCTTGGCAAAGTTAAATTGATATTATCTGATGCAACATTTTCCACTACATCTGTAGAAGATTCAAAATTATTTACTTCATAATCAATTTTAGAAAAGCTCTGAGAATCTGAGTGCATAGAACTTCTAGACCCAGCAAAAAATGATTCTTCAGTTGAGTCACTATCATTTTTATAAATGCTGAAATCAACTTCTTTATCATTTATTTTTCATTTCTTTTCTTTATTGATTCTTAATTTTTCTTTTTCCTCATTCTCTATTTTTCTTTTAACCCTCAATTTCAACAAGTTATCTTTTCCTAGGTGGAAAAGTTCCTCCGGTTTTTACTCCACTTTTGAGTGCTGAAAACCAGATAATATCTTCTTCTGCATTTAAATTTGATCTGGTTTTTTTAACATATTCTTTCCAATTCGGAGAACTAATATCAAATATATTATCCATTCTTTTTTTGAAGCCTTGAATAAGTAAATTTTTTTTTTGAAAAACATTTATGTTTAGACTTTGCAAGACTTCTCCATTTATCATGTAACTTAATAATACTTTCATCAATATACTTTTCCTGCTTGCAAGGAATATCAGCTTTATCCCAAAATACTTTAACGGTTTTCATCGTTAATTTTGCAGCTTATTTTATTTTTGAAATGTTGCTTTTAGTACCTAATTCTTTTGTACATTTAGAAAACACTTGAAGCGAACTGTTCATCATTTTTAGTTGATACCTTAACAAGTAAACAAAAGATGAATTGAAGTCTATTTTCTAATTGAAAAATGAAGTTATTTTTGGAAATAAAAAATTTAAGATATAAAAATCTTTAAATAGTATAAACCTAAAAAATCTGTAGACATCTCTAGTAGTAGGCCACGGTCGTTTCGCAATGGACATTTATAGTGCGCAAGCGCAGTACGTATAAATTAAAATCCGCTGCTTAAGCTGTTATTTAACTTCCTCAAAAACGGAGCATTTGGAGGTATTTTAAATATTTATTATACACGTTACGAATAAAATTAAACTCTTAATAAAAATTTTTTTAAATAACTTAAAGTTTAGTAAGTAGAAAAAATCAACAACAACAACAAAAAAATCACTCATGAAGCTTTAACTCGCCTGTCAAGTTAACCGAGATTTTATCGCGGATTTTACTATCAGTCTTATTTTTTAATAAAACTTACAAAGATCAATTTTTTAAAGGAAGTGTTATATATCATTGGAAAAAATAAAAGTTTAGCTATATTATTCAGCATAGTATTATTACCAGCCATTTTTTGGAACAAATATTTGAAGCTTGAAAGTTGGGTAATATTTCGCTAATTTTTTACTATTCGTAAAACAATTGGATCGACTTATTTCGACATATTTAAATAAGTTACCTAAGGTACTTTCGACTTATTTCGACATATTTAAGTTACCTTAGGTTTTTACCTTATACAAATATATTAAATATATTAAAAAAAACATATTAAATTTAAACAATTTAATTTTATGATGCATAATTACTTTATTATTATAAACTATAATTTTTTTTCTTCGAGGGAAGATCGGTGATTTTAATGAATTTGCAATTAAGTTATTTCTTTTAAAAGGATCTCTCATTATACATTCTAGTTTTCGCGAACCAGACATGCTTGAGTATATTCTTCCAATATTATTGAATTCTGCATGAATACTCTCGCCACCTTGCTTCCCATAATATCTAAGACCAACTCCCCATCTGCTCAAAAAACTCCTAAGTGATTTTCTAACATGTGCATTTTTGGAGTTATTGATTCATTAGACAAAGTACTTCTAAAAAACTTCATTAGTTCGCAGCATGTTGTTTCTACAAAACAAACTAACAAGTATTAAAAAAATATATAACAAAACTAATACTCTATATTTTTATATATATGAAAAAATATCTTCTTTAATATTCATTAAAGATTATAATACTCTTAAAAAAATACTTCTGCAAATAAAAAACTTCTGTTATGCAAATATTTATAAAAAAATTTTCATTAATATGAAAACTTATTCGTTAATATCAAAAAAATTTCATATTAATGAAACATTATGATCATGAATTTATTGCACACTTTGAATATTTGAAATAAAATTTTAAATTTTTGCTCTATGTCAACCGCTTCCATATAGATTGGATGTTCTTGATCTGTTATGTTATTAAAAACCATTTGGAGAATTGAGTCACATAACTTTTTTATGTTGTCAACCTGAAAAATAAAATAAATATATATACATATCCATATACTATTACGTATAGGTATTACTATTATGTTTAGGTAGATCAGAAATGTTAACTGGGAATGATAATTAAAATATTTAATGCAGAGATGACTAAAACCTGCTTAATATGCAGAAGAAAAAAATATTTTAATGCCTAAAAATAAAGATTTGTATAAAAAACATGTACCTTTAACATTTTGTGAACATGATTTCCAACAAACAAGCAACTGTGATAAGCTTGACGTTGTACTCCACATAACTGCAAAACAGATTTGATTTCCTTTAATATCAGCCTCATTCCTTCTAATCATTTAAATTTTGAGCATTTCGCAATTTATCCCTTCTTCAAAATTAAATATAAATATAGATGTATGCAAAATCCACATAACAGTCATTGAAATTAAAAAAATAATGCTTTTAAAATAAAACACTATTCCTTCAAAATTATTTCCAGTACTATTTAATGTTGATACCTATTATCTGTATTTTTAGGGTTGCAAAGTACTTCAATGACTATTGTATCTTGAATAAGAAGAATTTTTGTATTTATATCATCAATGGCAACTTCTAACTGATATATTTCTGCCTGCTTCTCAACATATTTGTCAAATTTACTTAATTCAAGGTGTTTATCATTTTTTGCAAGAAATCCAGAAAGTTTGATATCAAGGAGATGACAATCTACCTCTTACATGTTGAAGAATTTTAAAAATATTCCTGAGATGTATAGAGCTGGTATTGCTATCTATAAAATGCTTTTAACATTTAAGTGTATTTAATAAGAATCAAGAAACTTTACATTAGTTTCTTTTATATTTTGAACTTACCTTTCAAACTCATCCAGTACCTTGATTAAATGGGATGGCAAATCATTAATATATGCTGTAGGTGTATCTTTCAATTCAAAGGTTCCTTTTTTCTTTTTAAATTTAAACAGCAATTCTTTATTTTCAATAATCAAATCGTTACCTGACCAATTATTTGAAACTTTTCGTTGATTAGAAATTGAGGGTAGTTTGACATTTTTTGTCTGGAAAAATCTAAAGTATGAAAGTTTTTTTTACTTGAAAATTTATATAAAAAAAAACAAAAAGCAACAACACTACAAATACAACAAAATGCTGAAATATAAATACTTATGCAATTTATAATTTGAAATAACTGAACAAGTGCTTTATGCAAAATTTATTGTTATAAAAATAATGTTATATACCTTATCATTTTTTTCATCTTTTTCTAAAGTAAATTACAGTCTGCTTTAAATGATACATTATTTTCTGACCCAATCTCTACTTGGGAGAAATTTGATTTTTTAGGATATCAATTTTTTCATTTTTATTACAAGAATTGAGCATAAGTGCTACTTGTTGTATTTTTGCCTTTTTCGTTGGCCCTGTATTATCTATAAGCAATTGGTGGATTTGCTTTTGACGCTTTCAAATGGTTTTCTGACTAATCTCAGTTGATATTTTGAAGCTCTTTGGAGTCACTGAAAACTGTATAGCCTAATTAGTGAAAAAGAAAATTCTCTTTATGCAAATATTTAACTTATCATTTTATGAAATTAAATATTTTTGTTAAAAAAATTTCATTGACCACCAGAATAAAATTAATTTTCATTAACTTTGTAAATATCTGTAACTGTCAATAAAAAGGAAGATGATGCTGAACAATTGTATGATATGTTTCCACTTTTGTAATCATGCTAATGTTCTTTCTTATTGTTTATACTTTTTGCATTAAATTTTTCATTGCATGAATTCTTGGAACACTTGAGAACTATATTCAAGGATATTTTGCATAGTTGTTGCTTTTGAAATGCTACCCAGAGAGATGTTAGAGCCACATTTTGCTTCTGTTTTTAATTTTCCACTTAAATTTGTAAGTACACAAAGCACAAAATAAATGTTGGCAATTATTAAGTAAAACAAGCCAATGTAATATTCTTTTGCAAATCTTGCAGACACAAAAATCTTTGTGGGGGTTATCAGTTATGCTGATAGACTTTTAGCTCAAGTGAGGCATTCCAGAAAAACTGTCTAATATTTCATCAATTGACTTCCTTGTCTAAATATTTTTATTAATAATATTAACTGGTGGTAATTTTCTACATGTTTTTTTTTTCTTTCTGCCAGATTTCTTTAAAAAACATATACAGCTTTCAGTGAGCATGTTTAAGGCCATTCAGTTAAAATGATTTAAAAGAGGTCGTTTTTCGTTGTTCAATGTCTCAATAATGTATAACATTTAATGCAAATTTTTGGTGGGTGGATCTCTGTTTTGTCTTCTCCTACATCAGTGAAAAATACTTGGCTAACCCTATTACTATATTTATCACATTAAATAAGCCAGTTCCAATATAATTTCCACATAATCTGCATAATTTGATAAGACACAACATGTGTTAAGCAGAAGTAGCAGTCGCCATATTAGGTAGTTAGGTGCACTTTTTTTACTTTAAAATTTCTAAACTTAAAAAAATGGCTGGTAAATAAAGTTAGTATTTTCTAAAAATGTTTAAATTTAAGTTTTAGAAACAGTTTAGTTCTTGTAAAAAAAAATTGATTTAAAAAAGTTACACAAGTTTGAAAAACATATTTATATTTTTTTAACAAGGTTTTTACAGCCAGTCAAAAAAAAGCCAAAAACAGATTGAAGCAGTATTTCTTTAATATTACTATAATCTTTGGTCTTTTAAATGTCTATAAACTTTTTGAATGAGATAAAACAACATCAATAAGTAGAAAATATAATAGTTTTAAAATATGTTCTTTGTCTTAGTCGTCTTTGAAAAAAATAGAAATTCTTCATTTTACAAAAATCCATTTAAACGCATGCGCACTATAAATGTCCGCCGGGTATCAATATTGAACGACCGTGAGGCAGAGAACTGGTATTAATATCTGCCAGTGGATAATCCAACCAACCATATTTCATTGGTTGATTTCAAAAATTTTGAGTATTTCTTTTTGATTGACCCAGTCAAATTATTTTTTGCAGACAAATTTCTTTTTCTTATTTGTGTATGCAATGCCATGTTAAAATGTTAAAATGAATTAAGTTGTATGACTGCTAGAAAAATAATAATACGTAAAACATCTTTATTTCTTAAAAACGAATGGAAAGATGAGTATAATTTTAGAATCAGTAAATTATGTTGCTTTCTTAAAAAATATAGTAGTGTTATGATATTTACTTTATGATACTTCGTTTTTTTTATTAACCTTGTTTTTAAAACTGTCTTCAAATGCATCTATGTTGTTTGAGAATAACAAATTATTTTATTTTTAATAAAAAATCTTTAAGTATCGTGAAATTGCATGGTATTTAATTATATAGAAGAATTTAAATTACATTTCTTTTCGTATATAAACTTTATGATTTAAGCGGCTCTTATGCAAAATATTTAGAAAAAAAAAAACAGTAAATAGAATAAAAATATAACAAATTAGTTAAAATAGATAAAACACTCCTGTATGCTGCAAAAGACTATGTTGCTTACATTATTTTTAAATAAACAAGAATGCGTCGCATGTTTTGTTTGTTTACATGAAAAACAATAGAAATATGCCGTTATTAGTAAATATTATGCCGAACAACTTGAAAAACGGAACAGAAGCAATAGAAGTTTTGTGTTTTGGATTTATTCGTATAACTGAAACTTAAAATGAAATTTGGCAGAACTTAGAAATGAGCTACGTTAATACTTTCGTAACAAAAAATGATTTTTATAGTAAAAGGAACAACATTTTATGCAGCTACTAGTAAAATTAATACTTTGAAAAATTTATGTGGGACTGTGACCTACCCCAATATATATATATATATATATATATATATATATATATATATATATATATATATATATATATATATATATATATATATATATTATATATATATATATATATATACAGATTGCAAAATTCAACTTTTAAGGTTTCGGCAGTCTAATGCCAAGGGCTTGACTCCGAAAGTAACATATACCTCAGCATTGTGGGCAAAATTGCACTTACGTTTTCTTGTTATTTCTTGAATGAAAAATGATTTTTATTACATGTTATTATATTAGGTTTTAGAAATTTTCTTTTATAAGTTTTAGGTAGATTATAACCTTTTTTAAAAATGATCAAATATATACTTGGTCAAGAATAAAATCCACACCCACCCTTTTATTTAAGCGTTCCTTTTTTCTTTTTTTATTTAAATAACAGGAAAATAAAGAATTTTTTAAATTGCAAAGGCTAACTTAAATTGACCATCCCGCCAGCACTTTTTTGGGCGTTGGAATTAAATTTCAAACAAAAAAAAATTTCTGACCCATTTTGTATGAAGCACCAAAGAGTACGCATTTATTGTCAAATCAATTTCACTCTTATATTTATAAAATCATATCATTCGTTTGCAAATAATAAATTTTTGTACAGATAATCTTGTAATATAATAATTAGATATATAAAAACAAAAACTCAAAATCAACAAAAAAAGCTACTTCATCGATTATATTGAAAACGCTGAAAAAACATAGAAAGCTTAAGTAAGATTATTTTTTAAATCTTTCTTGATATATATATATATATATATATATATATATATATATATATATATATATATATATATATATATATATATTTATATATATATATATATATATATATATATATATATATATATATATATATATATATATATATATATATATATATATATATATATATATATATATATATATATATATATATATATATGTATGTATAATATATTTGTTCTTCGTTCTTGTATTTTTTTAATCATTTTTTATGGTTTTTGTTTTTTAATTTTTCTATCTTTAATTTTTTTTTTTTAACTCTTTGTGCAGATTTTTTTAATTTCCTTTCCTATTACTTTTATTTAATATATTATGACATTTGTCACAAAACCATTCCTTCTTCGGTTTCTTTGAAATGGAAACACATTTGAAATGATACCACTCTAAACAGCTATCACATTCAATACTTTCACTGGAACCTGTATTTAAAGTGCAAAACAGACATTTCCATATCGCCAGTTGCTTTTTTTGCAAAATTGCTTTCTTCATTCTATTCCAGGCCAAACTGGTTAAATATGGTTTTAAAATATGTATTGATGCAGCGTCATTGAGGAATGCAGAAGGGAGATTGCTTTTAATTCTAAATCAATAACATCTGCTTGCATTGCATGAGTAACATCCTCAACTTTTCCCTTTAAGAGAATACCACCCAGAAGAACTAGATAGCAATAGATTGCAAATATATACAAAAATTTAGAAGTTTTTATTTAATTCATAAAAAACTAACTATATATTTTTCTTGCTACACTTTTTTACACTATAAGACAAACATCTTTTTTTTCATTTACATGCACCCATTGCAGTTTTTTTCTCTGTAGCTTTAGGCCTTTCTCGCGACTTAATCTTTGGAGGAAACTTAAGATATTGTAATAATTATATTGATGGAATAAATATTCAAAGAATCACTTTTGCTTGTCTAAAAGATTTAAAAATGAAAAAGTTAAAAGTTTTAAATTGCTTTGAATTTTTTAAAGCTAAGTTTAATTATTCTTTATAATGATATAAAAATACATATTCAAATGAAATAGAACGGTGTGCATCAGATTGATACCAATTTTTATAAGAATCGGGAATCGTTCAAGCTCATTTAAAAAGTAGATAATGGTATTTTTTTGATTCCTTCAGAATTGATGGAATTGGAATAATACCACCTCTAACTTTTCAACCTTTTCTTTTTTTTAAATCCCAAAACTAAAATAAAAGCATTTCAAAATTAAATGAAAAATAATTCAATACCTCTACTGCATCACAACTTTTCTGATTTTCATTAACTATTGTGTAATTTTCAAGAGTGGTACTTTGATCAAGAGCCAAGCTTCGAACACTAGTTAACTCATTTCTACCATTGTTCAATTGAAGATCAGGTGAAGAGTAAATTATTTGTTCGTGCAAGTGTAATTTACACTCAAATTCAGTGGAACTATTAGATAAATATTTTATTTTTGTATAAGGCTGGGGTATTGAAATTTTTGAATTACAGCTGTTAACAAGTTGATTTGACGAGTCAGTTGATTTTGAGTCATTTAAAGTAAGGAAACTACAAACACTCTAGGGTTTATATCTATTGGATTAAAAAATTCATTAGATTTGAAGTCAACATCAATACTATTTGATGAGTTTTGAGGATATAAAGTTTTTATACCATCACATAACATCTCTTTACCAGTATCATCACATAATATCTTCTTACCTATTTCAGCAGGGGGATTCAAATGAGTTTCTATTAAAAAATCCACAGGTGATTCCAGGATTGACACATCTATGCTTTTATTTTCTTCCCAAACTTTAGCGAGATTTTGTAGAACATTTAACCTGATTTCAAATTCATTATTGTTACTTTCTGAGACTAGTTGGGATAAACCCTGCGAAAGACGATATGCTTTTTTAAATTTTTCAGATTGTGTCAATGGTCTTTCCTTAACAACACCTAAGGTTTTCATTTTGGTGTTGGAAAAGTCTATTGTTTTCAATAGCATGAGCTTTAAGCCATCTCACACCAATGCCATCACATGAAAATAGTGGCAAATGTTTCACTTGCCTTGCAACAAACATATGTTTACATGGTAATGCCATTGATTTAAAAATTATACATTGACACTTTTGCTCACTTATCAACACCTTACGACCTAATATTTCTAAGGTTGGATGTTCATTTTCTTCAACAGAATTTAAACCTATTGCTTCTTCGAATTGACTTGCTACAAACGTTTGTGCATAAGGTGTTAATATTTGAGAAAATTCTTTTAGATCATCATTTTGTAAAACGGCATGCACAGAGATACGCTCGCCAGCAGTGATAAATATATGATCTCTTTCTTTTCGCATGCAATCAATTACAGTAATAAGGTCTTTGAAAAAAAGAGGAAGAGGGTTAAGTAATTTTAGGATAGATTTGATTCTTCTGTTCACAGACTCTAATCTATTTGTAGTTCGCTGTCCAAAAGTTAAATTCTGCTGTTGCCAACAATACACCCATTCAGTTATGCAATTGTTCCAGTTATTTTCAAAATAACGAACAACACTCTGTTGCATTTTGGCAACAAAATCATATCTCTGTTTTTCAAAGTCTATTTCAGATGAAGCATAAGCCATTTTTTGAAGAGATTTTAATGCATGTATTCGCTGGCTTACTGAAGTTCCTAATTTCAAAACAGCAACTTCTCGACTCATTGCTCGTAGAACATGAAATAGGCATAGTAATAAAACTGCATTTGGAAAAGTTGTTCTTATGGAGTCTCTTTCTGCCATGTCTTTATCTGTAAAAATAGTGACAATTTTAGTCCATTTTTTATTTCTTGATTTATATGTTTCAAGCACTTCACTTAGTGTTACTGAATCCTCAGATGCAGTTACAAAAATTGCTACTATTTCACTTTCTCCATTCGGTCCTACAGCCAGCATAATATATAATGGCATGCGTAAATTTGTTAATTTGTAGGTTGCATCCATTAAAATTAGCTCTGGATACAATTTAAAAAATCTTTTCATTTCTGCATCTTGGAAAAATATTGATTGAATGACTCCACTATTATCGCATTTTATGTCCACATCCGCACCTACAACAAAATATAAGCTTGACTAATTTGAAGCAACTTAAAGCAATGCAATATAAATTATAATCTAAAATCTACCAAAATAATATATATTATTATGTTATATTATATGAAATATTACATAGTGGTTATATAAATCAGGTTTAATATAAATAATATTGTGTGTTAGTAAAATTGTAGTGTTAGTAGTAAACAAATAGTGTAATACAAACATTTACGAATATCTACCAAACAAGACCAAATGAAAATAGTAGCTAGTAATGGTGATAAGTGTTTCATATTCAGTTTATTCTTTTTTTTTTTTTTTTTTTTTTTTTTTGCAGTCGTACGCCACTTAACATAATCTTGTTTCTGAAAATGTTATAAAATACTTGTATTGATATCCAATATTTTTGAACTATTTAAAAAAATAATTACCTTAAAATAAAATTAAATAAAAAAAAATATTTAAAGTAATTTGTTAAACAGCAGCATTAATCAGCAAAAAAAAACTAACCATCACAATTTTTAAAAACTCCAAGTAAAGATTCTATATCTGTGGAACCTTTCTCTTTAGATGCTAAATTATGAAGATCTTTTAATTTTATTTTCTTTCCTATTAGTGATAAATGAGATTATTTAATACATAGTAAATTGTGCCAAACATACATATATATGTATGTTTGGTACACACAGATATATTTACCTATATATATATATATATATATATATATATATATATATATATATATATATATATATATATATATATATATATATATATATATATATATAGATATAGATATAAACATATAATATGTATATATATATTCGTAAGAACTCACCCATTTGTCGTGAAACTAGGTTTGAATCTACAGACTATTCATTTATGTGCTTTCGTTTAGCACAACTTCACTCTATCGCCTTTCTCTTTGTTCTATATCGCTCTCCTTCATCCCAAGATTGCACTATTCTTGATGTTATTTCTGATCAAATTGACCAAGCCCTCTCTCTTTATCCATCGGCCAATATCGTCGTTGTTGGTGACTTTAATGCCCATCACACCGATTGGCTTGGCTCTAGTGTCAGTGACTCTGCTGGCGTTAAGGCCCTCAACTTTTGCCTTTCTCAATCTCTAACTCAAATAGTCAACTTTCCAACTCGTTTTCCAGACAACCCTAATCATTTACCTTCTCTACTCGACTTATGTCTTGTTTTGGATCCTAGTCAGTGCTCAATTTCTCCACATTCACCCTTGGGTACTTCTGATCACGGTTTGATCTCTCTAAAACTATTATCAAATTCTTCTACTTCATCAGAATCCCCCTATCATCGTACCACATACAACTACCTTAAAGCTGACTGGGACTCTTTCCGTGATTTTCTTCGTGATGGCCCTTGGAAAGAAATCTTTCGTCTTCCTGCTGACAAATGTGCTTCTTACATAACTTCGTGGATTCAGGCTGGCATGGAATCTTTTATTCCCTCTGGACGATTTCAGGTCAAGCCTCACTCTTCTCCTTGGTTTTCCTCACATTGCGCTGCAGCAATTTCTAATCGAAACCGTTACTTCCATATCTATCAGCAAAACAATTCTCCAGATAACAGACATCTGTTCACTATCGCCAAAAACCATTGTAAAAAGGTTTTGTCTGACGCCAAAGCTCGCTATTCCCAGGTCATTAAATCTCGTATCTCATCACAAAAATTAGGCTCTCGAGACTTCTGGAGAATCTTTAACAGTATCAATAATAAGGGCAAATCTGTTATTCCTTCTCTCTTGTATGGTTCAGACTTTGTCACCTCACCTAAAGACAAAGCTGAATTGTTTGCTAAGAACTTTTCATCAATATCATCTCTTGATTCCACTAGTTGCGTTTTACCTGACATAGCCGTCAAACAGGTTGATCCCTTGCTTGACATTCGCATCACTTCAGCTTCTGTATCTAAAGTAATTTCCTGCTTAGACTCTTCAACAGCTTGTGGTCCTGACAACATTCCTGTTGTAGTTTTGCAGAGGTGTTCTCCGGAGCTTTCATCCATACTTTCTAAACTATTTAACAAGTGCTTATCAGAGTCTTGTTTTCCATCATGCTGGAAAGCAGCATCTGTTATCCCTATTTTTAAAAATTCCGGAGAGCGATCTGATTCATCTAACTACCGTCCCATTAGTCTTCTTCCTGTCATAAGCAAGGTTTTTGAATCTTTAATCAACAAACACTTAATCTCTCATCTTGAATCAAATAACTTACTTTCTGATCATCAATATGGATTTCGGTCTTCTCGTTCTACAGCTGATGTGCTAACAGTAATAACCGATAGGTTTTACCGTGCATTAGATAGTGGTGGAGAGGTTAAGGCTATCGCACTTGACATTTCTAAAGCTTTTGATAAAGTTTGGCATGCTGGTCTTCTCCATAAGCTTTCTTCTTATGGTGTAGCTGGTAACGTCTTTAAGATTATTGAGTCCTTTCTTTCCAATCGTAGTATAAAAGTTGTCCTCGATGGACAACACTCTTCTTCACATCCTGTAACTTCAGGGGTTCCTCAAGGTTCAATCCTTGGCCCTATACTCTTTTTAATTTACATTAACGATCTTCCAGATATTCTCACATCTAAGGTGGCATTATTCGCTGACGACACTACCATTTACTCTTGTCATGATAAGAAGCCTACACTCTCTGATTGCTTGGAGGGGGTATCTGAGCTTGAAAAGGATCTCACTTCTGCTACAGCATGGGGCTCACAGTGGCTGGTGAACTTTAATTCAGATAAAACTCAATTTTATTCGGCCAATCGTTATCGTAATAATTTAGATCTTCCTATATTTATGAATGGTAATGTACTAGATGAGTCATCTACCATTCATCTTCTAGGATTAACTCTTACTTCTGATCTTTCTTTTAAACCGTATATCAAATCCATTGCAAAATTAGCATCTGCTAAGGTTGCATCTCTTTATCGAGCTCGACACTTTCTTTCTCCAGATTCTATTCTCTATCTCTATAAATTTCAAATCCGTCCCTGTATGGAATACTGTTGCCACATCTGGGGCGGATCTTCTAATGATGCTCTTTCTCTTTTAGACAAGGTGCAAAAACGAATTGTAAACATAGTTGGACCTGCTCTGGCAGCCAATCTCCAACCTTTGTCACATCGTCGTAATGTTGCTTCTCTTTCTCTTTTCTACAAATACTATAATGGGCACTGCTCTAAAGAGCTAGCGTCCCTTGTGCCATCTACTAAAATTCATTCTCGTGTTACTCGCCATTCAATTAAGTCTCATCCTTTTTCTGTGACTGTTCCTAAGTGCTTCAAAAACTCTTATTCTTCTAGTTTTTTTCCTCGAACATCAGTTCTTTGGAATTCGCTTCCTTCATCTTGCTTTCCTGATTCATATAATTTGCAATCTTTTAAGTCATCAGTCAATCGTTATCTTGCTCTACAGATTTAGTCTTTTCTCTTCCAGTAACTTCCAACTCTTATAGTGGTTGCTTGCAGCCTTGTTGGAAGTGAAGATGTTAAAAAATATATATATATATATATATATATATATATATATACATATATAAATATATAAATATATATATATATATATATATATATATATATATATATATATATATATAAATATATATATAAATATATATAAATACATATATATATATATATATAAGTATATATATACATATATATATAAATATAAATATATATATATATATATATATATATATATATATATATATATATATATATATATATATATATATATATATATATATATATATATATATATATATATATATATATATATTAGGGGCTATTCTAGACCGTTTTCGACAGCGTTGACTGCATTTGGTTTTTGTAGGTATTATTAAAATACCTACAAAAACGCCCAAATTAAAACCTAAGGACTTTTTTTTTTATTTTTACAACAAAAACAGTTATCTTTGCGAAAAAAACTGCAGATTTTCCCCTAAAGTTATATATTCCTCGGTAGGGAACAAGAGCTTAAGCTTTTGCTCCCCACCAAGGAGTATTGCCCACACCTCCTTAAAATGGTTTACAGAAGCAATTTACAACTCTTGCAAAATTATTAAAGTTTTAGATTAACAAATTTGCAAAAGTTAAAGTTTTAGATTAACAAATTTGCGATTTAATTTTATAGTCTTTAATTTTTTTGATATATAATATATGTAAGTTATTTTATACTGCAACAGTTTTGTTTAGTCAAACAGAATTATAGTATCAAAAATGTGAGTAAAAAAATCACACAAAGTTAAAAAAGAAATAGAAAAATAAAGAACTTTTTTTTTCTAACACAGATATGCAGTTCAGAGAGATTTATTTTCCTAAAAGTCTTTGATTGAAATACAGTGTAATTTAGCTATAATGTTAATGCCAATATGATCAAGTTGGCAAAGTTGCTTATAAAAGCATTATTGTTGTAACTAAGATGAAAAATTTCAGACTCGTTTTGCTCATATTTTTATAAACGGCACCTGTTTCATTTTGAACATGCTCATGAATAAGCCATTTGTTGCTATGTATCTTTAACATTTGTTTAACATCTTTCTCATGATCCTCATTTAGTTTCCTAACTTTTGGAAGTCTTTCAATTATTTCCTAGATAATAAATAATTTGAAAAATTTAATAGTTTTATCATTTTAAGCATATAAAAAAAAACGTATAACTTATTTATAAGCTGCAAATTGTTATTTCTAAAATTCTGCTTTAAAGGTAAATCTTTATAAAAAACTTGTTTATAGTTCAAAGAAAATTTTTTTAATTTGCCCCCATTTCAGGTCATTATGGACAAAGTTAAAACAAAGTATAATCTATAACAGAAAACGTCAGTTTAAATGAATATTTAATTTGCATGCGCATTCAAACAGAGTATCATTCACAATTATATTATTTTTCTTTTTTCTTATATCTGATAGTAATATGGAGCTCAATAAACTCTTGCTTCATGATATAATTATAACAACTAATTTTAAATAAATCAATTTCATATTAGAACTTGAGTGGAAAATAAACCAGATCCTACAAAAAAAAACATTTTTTTATTATTTATTTTGAAATAAGGGTGTAAATCATAAGTTTAAATTTATTAATTCAGTAATCTATCATATAAAAATATTAAAATAACAAAAACAAAAATTAAAGCTAAAATAAAATTAGCAATAAGATCAACAAAGATCGCAACATTTTGGCCTTAAAACAGCTATAGTTAAGAAACAAAGCTTCCATTTTTTTATCTATTTATCCTTTGTTTCTATCAATTATGTTGAAAGTATAAAAAAATTATTGATTATTAAAATTTATAAAAAAATATAAAAACATAACATATAAAAATATAATTAAAAACTAAGAATTCTTTTTTTGTTGCACACCTGTCTAGTTAAGTTTATCTTATGTCAAATGAAACTATGAGAAAAGTTTTAAAACTTTTTTTAAAAATTTTTGAAAAAACTATAATAATTACTTTTTAAACTTGTGTTTATTGTTTGTAAATGTCTTTCAGTCTAATAGCAAAGATTTAATTAAGGAAATGAAAACTATGTAAAAAAAAGTAATCAATTAAGTAATATCAAAAGGCTAAATTTTGACTTAATGAATGACTTTTGAGGGGAAAATAGCGAAATCCTAGACTTTTCCCTGCCAGGGAATCAGGGACCCTGACTCTCCTAACCACCTAATGCTAAACATTTTCCTGAACTTTTCCATAATATCCTTTATTTTATGTATACTGGCCACCAAAAAACTCATACCTTTATATAGTAAAAAAAAAAAAAAATAGATTTACTTTGTCAATTGCATGATTGTGCTCATTAATAACTTTTGTCACACAGAACCTTTCACCATCTTCCGTAACACCAATGCAAATCGTAAATGAATTTTATAGGTACTATGTATGAATAATACAGTAATAATAATAAATCTACATATAGCATCTTTAGTGAAACGAAATCTTCAGTTTACAAAAAAATCTTGTAGAAAAAAGTTATGTTTTATTGAATAATTTTAATTATTATTTACTAATACCTTTGGCTTGGACAAAGCCTTTTTGACGTTCACCATGATAGCAACAGTAAGTTAAATAATAATAATTTAAATCTTTATTAATATATCGTTGCAAACCTTTTTTAATTGCTAAATCAATTGTTCGACTATCTCGAACATAAAGAGATACAAAACTTGATTTTTCATATTCTTTAATTGCTAGCTTAAGCTCATTAAAATTATTAAAAATATCTCCTAAATTCATTCTATTAACAATCAACGCGGATAATACTAACGATTAAGTCGTCTAATTATAAGTAAATTTTAAGTATCAGAAGCTATTGCGGATGAATAACAATGAGATAAAGCTCATTTCCATTTGAATGGACATGTGAATAAGCAGAATCTCAGATTCTGGGGCACCAAAAATCCACACCAAGTTCATGCGAGTCCAATACACCCGGTAAAAGTCACAACATGGTGTGGAGTAACATCAGCAAGGGTTATTGAGCTCTTCTTCTTTGAGCATGTAAATGAAAATGTAAAATGCTGTGACTAATTGCTGAGAAACATCGACACATGCTAGCGAATTTTGTTCAACCTCAGTTAGCAAACATAGCAGGGTATTGGTGGCAACAAGATGAAGCAGCTGCACATACCACTAGAGCCACAATGCAGCTGTTAACTGCAATGTTTCAGGATCAGATAATCTCTCTTAAATCCGATTTTGAATGACCTCCACGTTCTCCTGATTTGACAGCACCAGACGTTTGACTTTGGGGATATCTTAAAGACAAAGTGTATGCAAATAATCCCTGAACTATTCAAGATCTTAAGGCAAACACACGACAGGAAATTCTTTCCCTACAACCTCAGATGGTAAGAAGGGTCGTGAAGAATAACTTAAAAAGAGCTCGACTTTGTGAAGCAGAGAATGGAGGCTATTTCAGAGATATTATCTTTCGTAACTAAGTCAGAACTAACTTACAGATTCTAAACTTTGTAATAAAAAAAGTATTAATTAAATACAGTCGTTTAACAAAAAGTTATTAAATTTTTAAAACGTAAAGTGACTTATGGGCCACCCTGTATATTATGTTAGATTTTGTCCCCCTTCCTTCTTTAAAGTAACATTAAAGATATGCGTAAGCACTATTAATTTTTTCTGGGTAAATTATACATTTATATCACAGCATATTATATTATAGAACAGTTGATACCTCATCAAATAGTAAACAAACTATGGAAAATGTTATTCTGTTACTATAATGTAAATTCAATCACTCATCGTCTTCCCATGAGTTGTTAAAGTGTTCTTTGATAATAGCGACAAATGACTTTATGTGTTTGTTTTAAAGCACATTTTAAAATCCGCTGGGATTGAATAATGATTGTTAAATTTATATACAAATTAATAATGCTTGTAAACAGTTAGATTTTCAATCAAATGGTAATAAATGGTAATAAATATTAAAACGTTGGTAAATTTTTTTAATTGATATCATGTCTCTAAGAAACTTACATCGAATTCCCCACAAAGCAAATATGCTTTTTCTATACCATATTGTAGATGTAAATACCTTTAAAATCTGCTCGAACTTGTTTTTTATTTCCTTAAAACGGACATCATTTTGGTCTCATCAACCCCTCTGTATTGTCAATTCTTGTCAAACTTTTCAGTACCCCCCCCCCCCTTACATTTACTGACATCATTTATGCATAGCCCCAAAGTTCTACTTATCCAGTGACCAAGATAATGGAATTCTACTGTATATACTCGTTTTTTTTTACAAGCATAACGCTTATAGGCTCAAATTTGGAAAAAAATAAGCATATGTAAGCATATTCCTGAGCCTTGATAAACCATTAAAAAAATATTATTTTTATTTAATTAAAAACTCTAATTATATGTATTTCTAAATTTAAACCAACAAAAACCGAAGTTTATAACAACATTAATTCAGGTACATTAAAACCAAAACAAAATTACTGAGCGTAAATCAACTTTTTTTTTTCTTATACCCATTAACCTTTAGTAACGCGCACACTTTTAGAAATTATTGAAATATGTATATTTTATTAGAAATATGCTTAAGCTTAACCATATTTTAGAGCATCTTTTTACTTTTTGCTTAAGCATATTCAAACCTGTTTCAAAAATTTCATATGCGTCGAAAAAAAAAACATGAATACTCCTCCCCATTATTCTTACTTTTACTATATGTCATTAGTTCAAAAACATCATTATATATTTATTATGACACGTTTCTTAAGTTTATTTCCGTTAAGAACTCTTTCGTATGTTGTGATGCAAAATACTTTCGTTTCAAAAGAAATTTTGTTTTTTATCAATATTTCTAAAAATAAAACCATAAAAATTTAATATGTTATTATAAGGGAAACTGGGGTAAAATGGGGTACTTAAGAATGAAACCCTATAAAATCCACAACAATTAATAAAATGATTACAAATAAATGTTGAAACGTCAGAATACAACATAGACAACATTGTAACAAAACAGCAAGTCAAAAGAATGTAAGTTAATAGATTTATTACATTTTTTTAAAAATAACATAAAAACGCCATTTTACCCCAAGCATGGGGCAAAACGGGGTAATGGATGGGGCAAAATGGGGTCAAAGGAGGAACTCAAACAAATATGATAAATCAATCACTGCTAGTACAAATATAATCAGTCACTGCTAGTACAAATATAATCAATCACTGCTAGTACATAGCTCACACAAAAAGTAAGGTTTTTTGTTTCTTTCATCAATGCCTGCACAAGAATAATGGGCCCATCTGTGGCACTCAGTACATGAGACCCAACTCTCTGTGCTGCTGGAAAGATCCTCACAATAGAGGCATGGTGTGTCTTCATTTGATTTTTTGACAGATTTGTTTTTCTTTGGATTCTTTTTTTCATTGGCTTCCATTAATGATCTTTTATAAGGCGAAGAAGTCAAAATAGCTGTTTTTCCTCTTTGTTTAGAAATACGTTTTCTTTGGGCCTGTTTTGGGATGGGCAGCAAATGACATGGCGAGATTGCAAAGCTTAAAGTTACAGTGGTTGATGTGCTAGGCCTACATGAAGTTGAAGGTTCAGTGGCGGATGTGCTACCGGTACATGAAGTGGAAGGTTCAGTGGTTGATGTGCTATCTGAAGGTTTAGTGGCAGGAGCAGAGACAGTGGTAAGGGCTGAATCCGTGGTAGCAAAACTTTCAGTATCCTCAGTAATAATGCTCATGTCTGTTACTTCCGCTGCTATGAAATCAGCATCAGTAAATACTGACCTATCCACTGGCCAAATACCTGCTTTTTTAAATCCATTGATTGCATTAGTCATGGTAGCAGTATCAAGATATGACGCACCAAACAGTGATGCAATTTGAAATTGCGTTACCACACGCCCAGGATTTGTTCTTAACCATTTCCTTAAATTATGGTCATAAAATGTACTCAGAGGTTTCATAAACAAAATGTCAAGAGGTTGCATTTTGTGAGTGCAGTGTCGAGGCAAACAAAGGAGAATGACACCATTCTCTCTGGCAATGTCAATAAGCTCTATGCTTTTAGTGTGTGTCGCATGTCCATCTAATATTAAAAGAACTGGTGAATCTTTTGTGACTTCTGTGTGTAATATAAATTTCTTTAACCAATTTATAAATAAATCATTCTGGATCCATCCACTCGGGTGGCATTCTGCCCAAGCACCAGGAGGTGCTCCATCCATCAACTCTGCCTTCATGCCCTGACGGGAAAAGATTAACATAGGTGGCATGTATCTCCCACTTGCTGAACAGCAAACTACTGCTGTAACAAGTTGACCCCTTTCTGCAGATGTAAGAGAGCCAACTTGCCTTTTTCCTATTGTGGAAATAACTTTTGACAGCGACTTAGGGACAGTAGAAATGCCTGTTTCATCGACGTTCCATACTCTTTCGACATCAATTTTATTTATGTTAATGACATTCTCAACAAGCTCGAAAAATTTATTATCGACTTCTTTATTAAAGCCCATTGCTCTGGCTGCAGATGTGGCTTCAGGCTTTCTCAGTGACAAATGTTTGGCATGTCTCAACATAAAACCCTGATACCAGTCGTAACGGGCCACCCCCAACTCTTTATTAAATTTATGACCCTTTTTATTTTTTTCAGCCAGTTCAAGAAAGTTTTCTCAGCTCATAGGAGGTTAGGCCAAAAAGCATTTTCTCCATCTGCTGAACATACTGAACAAGTTCTGCCTCGTCTTCCAATGTAAAGATAGTTTTGAATGCGCCTAGCGCTGAAAAAGAAATTAAAATGAAAAATTAGAATTAGAATTAACTAAATAAAGATGCTTTTCATACAAATTCATTTATTTAGAACGTATACCATAGCCTATTTTCTGGCATTTAATTTAATATTTAAAAATGTGAAAAATTCCTAAATTTAGATTGTGCTTAGTCCATTTATTTACTCTTTTTGCAAGCATCCTCAATATCAGGATTTTTCTTAAATTTAGCCACTCTGCGTTCGAGGGTTGTCTGTGGCACACCATACATTGCAGCTGCCTTTTTATACCCATGATCACCATTGATCAGAGGCAGCATGGCCTGCTGCATTTCGGTTTTATTCCAAGTTTGGCGTTCAGATATTCTTTTGTAATTTCTCATTTTTTTCAAAGTTAATAATCTGAAAAAATAAAATAAAACAACTTTAATATCAGCAATTTAAGTACGATTCAGTAAGAACTAAACAAATAGGCCTACTATTATTATAATAAAATTTCAGAATTACTTTTTTACTTAGCTAGACTACTTAGACTTAGATGTTGGGAATTTATTTTATGTATCCCTGAGACACTAAATGAATCACTATTTGTTTAAGATATATATATTTCGTTTATAACGTTATACTCCACTGACTGCGAATCACTAACTAAATCTACAAAATAGCTACACATATAACGTGAAAATTGCGCAGATGCGCAATTCCCAAGTGGTTTTGAAAACTTGTTTAAAAACTGGTTTTTCACGTTTATAAGTTCGTTACGTTCTTCTAAGCCCGTGCGTATGAAGTTCTATTGCAAAATAACCAGTTAATTGCTCTTTAGACGAGATTTCCAACATAGATGACTTAGCTCAAACTAGGCTTTCTTATTTTAAATTTATAGTTCTATAGTATAGGCTATAATAATACTTTAACTGAACTTTAACAACAATAAAATTATATTTTAAAAATAGACTAGTATTAAGTATTAGTATTATTTATTAAAAGAACCTAGGCCTATTGACTAAAATTATAGCAGGCCTATTGAGTCTATTAGTAATTTAAAAAAATAGAATCACGTTTAAATATAAACCACATCTCATACCCCATATTGCCCCTTTGAGACACCCCCATTTTACCCCAACATAGGAGGCATAATAAAACTGTTCGAAAAAACAAAGCAGAGCAAAGCTCATGAATATATAAGAGTTTTAATTGCTTAATATATAATATCATTCAGAAACAATAATATATTTAATTCAAAGCTTTAATTACAAAGAAGCTGCTTCTTAAAGTATAATGTTAAAAAATAAGATGAAAAAGTTGACAAAATTGTATTTACCTCTCAACGACGATACTTAAAGAAAACGTGAACAAAAGTAAAAGATGGCGACGTTTCTTCTCGCGATATTTCAAATCCAATATTTTTTTGATGCTCTGAGGCTCTGAATGGGGTGTATTTTCAAAACCCCATTTTGCCCCACTACCCCATTTTACCCCAGTTTCCCCTACTGAAAATAAAAATTCATTATAAACATTTTTGGATTTAAAGATGTTAGTTTTTACAATTAAAATCAGTCTGGCAAACAAATTTTCTTTATAGACTTCAAAACATTTGGCGGAAATGCTTGTGTCGCAAGTGCGATTTCCGAAACCGCTTCTTTCGTATGTTGCAAAATAGTAATATTTCGTATGTCAACCAGCGTTGCCAGATTTTTTTGCGCTAAAATGCCAAATGCTTGTCTAAAAAATGCCTAATAATGCCAAATATTTATTAATAATGCCAAAAAAAATGCCAACTTTTAAAATAGCAGAAAAACTTTATAAAAAAACATTGAACCTTATTTATTAACAATATATATTCAATAAAACTATTTTAAAAGTCATATATTAATCAGTTTTAACATATTTTTTATATATTTTTCAATAAAAAAACGACTTTTAACATAGATTATTTAAGTATTTATTAAATAGATAAGTATGTTCACTCAACTTTCAAATAAATATAAATCTAAAGTTAAAAAATATGAGTTAAAGAAAATTTCAAATTCTGTTAAAAGAATTATAAAAAATGTCTCAATATCAAACTTCCTTTAGTTTAAATCATCAATTAGAGTGAAATCATCTTCGACTAATTCATCATCGTCAGAATACATGTCCGTTCCCAATTTAGTTAACATTTTGTCACTGATTTTAAAGTCTTTACAACATTTGTTGCGGCTAGCAAGGTAGGCTTTTACTCGCACTACACTGCTGAGCAATTTGTCTGACATTCTGTTTCTTGGTTTGTTTTTAACAAAGGTGACCTGAGAAAAAATACGTTCCACAAAAGCGTTTGATATTGGGAGAACAAGACAAGTTAGGCAATAGTCTGCTAGTTCCTTAAATGCTGCATCTCCTGATGTATTTTTGTAGTGGCGAACTGCAGTCCAGAACTCAGTTGTATCTTTTGGTATACAAGAATTTTCAAACAGCTCCGTAGAAGACCAGTCAACCAAACTTACTTTTCTGTACTGATCTTCAATGTTTTGCGCTTTATCCTTCATAATATGCCTTAAAGGCAGATGAGTGAATGGCATTTTAGAACTTTGATGCAGAACCTTTGATGGTGAGAGATAAGATAGACCTTGAAAAATTTCTTTGTTTTCAGGTAGACGTTGATCAAGCTCTTTCAAAAGACGCAAAAGAAATTGAAGACAACGTGTTAGAACACTTTCAATGTTTTTTCTGGCTATTTCTTTTTGGGTTTGAGGATAAGTATCAATATATTTTTGGCAATCTGATAAAAACTTTGCCCCAAAGTCAACACGTTTTAGAGGCAGTTGAACTCCTTGGTTGTCAAGAACACGCTGTTGTAGACTTTTGTAGTGTAGGTTTAGCTCTGAAACTAGCTTCTCAGGATCCACATTAGTGCTTTGAAAAAGAGCATTCAAACGCTCAAATTCTTGAACAATTGGTGTCAAAAAGACGACATAAAGATAGAGAGTTTCATCTTTGAACACGTTGTTAATTGTTGTAACTCTATACCTAATGCAAGCAGGAGCTCGAACTTCAGCACATAAGAAATAGGCTTTTAATTCGTACCAATTCACCATCAAATTGTAAAGACATTTCCCTCTGACGAGCCATCAAGTAGCTGAATACTTTTGAAATGGTGATAGAGTTCCCATCCTTTCATTGCTTGGATCCATTGTCTGAAAAAGTACTTTAAACTCTTCTCGTCGAATGGAACTTTTTGAAAAAAATGAAGGAATTTCACTGAGCAGAAAGCCAACACTTGATGGCATTAATTCAAAGGAATGCTGAACAATGAGGTTCAAGGAGTGGCATGTACAGCGCATTAAAATACAATTAGGAGAGACTGCCCGAACACGAGACCAAACCGAATTGTGAAATCCAATGACATTTGAAGCTCCGTCTGAGCTATACCCAATGCAGTTTTTTAAAGACAATCCAACAGACGTCAACTTTGTTTTCCAAAACAGCAAAAAGATCTGCACCAGTGGTTGATATCACAGCAGCTAAACCAAGAAAGTCATCGATAACTGATTTCTGTTCATCTGAATCGTATCGAGCACAAATGCAAAGATGTTTTGTCAAAGAAACATCAGTTGATTCATCAATCAGAATGGAAAAAGGTTTATCTGCCATTGATTCAGAAATTTCTGATTCGATTGATGAAGAAATTACATTTTTAATAATTTGGGTACATTTGGTTCGATGCAGACGAAGGTTTTCAAGGGGACTATTTTTTCCATAAAGAGAAATGATTTCTCCAAGGTGATTTATCGTTGAAATGGGTGCATGACAACACACGCAAAGAGCAAAATGAATATCTGCTTCACAGTCTGCTTTCTTTGATACTAAAGGAAACGTAATCTGCTTTTTGTGTTAAGATGCTTTCTAGCATCTTTTCTCTCTTTAAGATGATTTCTCTTGAAGCATGTCTAAAAGTACCACTGTGCTGTTCTACAGACGATTTCCGTGATTGTATAGTCACACGACAAAGGGTACAGAATGCTGATTCAGTACCATCAGAGCTTTTTTTAAGCCAAGGATAATCCGCTTCCCATTTTTCAAGGTACTTTCTTGAATTTACCCTCGACATTGTGCTTAATGTTCTAATACAAATTAAATACAAACCAACTGAAAAAAAAATCAATTCATTAGTTTTTTTAAAAATGCCAAAAAAATGCCAAAATGCCAATGCCAAAAAATGCCAACATGTTAAAATAATGCCAATTTTACTAAATTTGGCATTAAAAAATGCCAGTTGGCAACACTGATGTCAACTTGCGAAATGCTAAATTTCGGAAGTAGCATTTGCGAAATTAACGTCGACGACTTTAAATGTTTTGTAACATTCGGAACGAAAAAATGTAATTCCTCATTCTCAATCTCCTTACAAAAGAATGTTGTTTTTCCGGAATTGCACGAAATCCTCCGGTTAACAACCCTAGTCTAAACATCAAAAAATTCAAATTATAGAAAAAATTATTTCACAGGAAGTTGGGAACTGTTATAATTAATTATGTAATAACTATAGTTATTTTGCAACCAGGAAGTTGCATCAACTACATTAGATAATTAAAAAAACATGAAAAGAATTCTTTACAATTAGAATAATTTTAGACTGGCCATTTGTTTTTATAATTTTTCAAAGGAACTTACTTTCATGTTTTAAAATTTTTTAAGAGGAACTTATTTTCATGAACTTATTTTCTGCATTTAGAAATTAATTCAGATTTTTTATTCAGTAAATTTTCTAAATCTAAATGAGTAATAATTTCAAATTTTTCTTTTGAATATTATTTACTGCTGGAAATGTTATTATAGGCAGACGCAGTTTTTAGAATAGACCAAATTAATTTAAAGTTAATATTTTTTTCTTTTAGTTGCCATATATATTTTGACAGCATAGTCTCTTTTGAGTATTTTTTTATGTTTAAAAGATTGTTTGTGGATGGCATAACGTTTTTTCCATTTGCCCTCAATTAAGCCAATGTATTGTTTATTGGGGTTGTATTGTGAGGAAACAATGCATTTGTAAATAATATTTTATATAAGCATTTGCCATTCATAGGGCAGTTAATTTTTTTCTTACAGTTATAATTTTCAGTATTTTTTTCTTTAAGAAATTTGTTTTTATGAATTTTGTTTTAATTAATGTTTTTTTTTTTAGAATTTTGTTTTAATTAATGCAAAATTATGGTCTTTTATAATTCTTTCACTATTTTTTGTACAGCTATAGCTTACTTTAATAGTGTTTTTGTTAAAAATTTTGTGCAATTTATCAGAGGAAGGGAAATATTTGTCTACTAATTTAAAAAAATTTTTTCCAATATTTTAAAAAATTTTTTCCAATAGTTTTCCAATAATGCAAAATTATGGTCTTTTATAATTCTTTCACTATTTTTTGTACAGCTATAGCTTACTTTAATAGTGTTTTTGTTAAAAATTTTGTGCAATTTATCAGAGGGAGGGAAATATTTGTCTACTAATTTTAAAAAAATTTTTCCAATATTTGTTGAAACATTTTTACGGAGGTTACGGAGGGTACGGAGGTTTGAACCAAATAATATTTCTATTTCTATTTCGCTTTTTTGCAGTTTTTGTTTCGAATTTTAACTCGAAATTTTAAAATCCGCTTTTTTTAAGAGCACCTTCATACACGCGTATACACGAGTTAAAAATATTTTTATTAGAAGAGTTTTGACTTTTCTATGGTTAATTGAAATAGGAATTTGTTTTTATAATATATATTTACAGAGCCGTCCTTTGAAGTTGCGAAGCCTGGAGCAAAACATTTTTGCGAGGCTTTCTTGAAAGAACAAGTCTCGTCATTTTAAGCGGTTTTACGAAGAAAAAGTTCCAGCAAAGTTGTCAATAATGCCATCAAAATTGATTTTGGCTGTTGTGTCAGATTCAATTGATGACATTGCTAGGGATGATAGCCTTTCTTGACCCATGGACAACCTTAAATATGTCTTGATAAGTTTAAAGCGTGAAAAACTCCTTTCTGCGGTTGCCTCCGTTACAGGTATAGTCAGTAAAATTCTATACGATATAAATGCATTCGGAAATGGGTTTTGAATCTGATGAATAAATCTCAAAATCCGTGCAGCTGTTACCATCCCAGCCGGTAGAAGTTCTCGAAGAACCTTAAGTTCAGAAAAAGGTCATTGCCACAAACATCCTTTTCTTCTTCAAAACTTAGGAAAAATTCTAGGGGTTTACATTGTTGAAACAATTTTTTAACCTTTTGCTGCTTTTAGTTTTTTGACATGATACAAAAATCCAAACATAGTATTGTAATTAGTTATTTGATCAAACCTTCTTTTCAATGACTGTGCTGCAGTATCTGCAATAACAAAAAAGTACTCCACTTTAAACGCTTAATCGGCGGATTCTACCGTAAGATTATCTTCTTCCTTGTACTCAAACATCTTCTTTTCTTTCTCTGCCTGACTTCTTCGAAATTTGGCTCCACACCCAGAGTTTCACTGAGTCTCTTGCTACCAAAGTTGCCGCCACAAAACCTTCAGCTCCAAATTTTGAAAAAAACTGAACTAGCCCTTGAAATAATTGCGATGCAACTCCAAGGTGCATTTTTTAAGCCTGTAGGCTTTGGCTAACACTGTTTACTGCAAAAAGTACATCATACCAAATACATAGGGCTAGTAAGAACTCATTTTGTAGGAGGTTGAGGCTATGGATAGCGCAGGGCATGTAAAATGACTTTGGATTTATTTCTAAGATCCGCGCCTGTACTCCAAAGTGGATACTTTTTATATTGGAAACGTTTCCATGCTATTGTTCCCTGCAGATCTTGATTTGCAATCCAATTTCATCTAACTCTTGTAAAAGAACATCAGTTAGACTCTTTCCGTTGTTAACTTAACGTCTAAGAATCAAAAGTAATGTCCTTCACGTTGCTTACACGTTTATTTTCACACTCAAGAGAACTTGCATTCATATCAATATTTACAAATCGTATGATCAAGGATAACTGCTCCTTGTGATTTAGATACGGTGTGCAGTTAGTCTAGCATTACTGAAAAATACTTAGCTGCTTTTATATCCGCGGCATTCTTTGGTTTTACTTTTTTAGACAGCAGCTTTGTTAATTTGTTTTGAACATTCGCCCCTAGGTAGAATATTCGCCCCTTCTTGTATTAAGGACTTGAGAGTACAAACTATAGGGCAACCTATTGCACCTTTGACCACGTTTTATCTTTTGTCACTCAACTCTGTCAGTTTACTATTATTATTTTAAAAAAAACGTGAAGTGCCATTTTAAATAATAGTCCGTGACGACCCTTCTTATCGATAAACATCAACTAAGAATAATAGGCAAAACTATATGCACAACATATACTAAAAAACTAAAGAAAAAACAAATCTTTACGTATGTTACAATAGTTTTTCATAACATCAATGGACAATCAATAGGCGTATTTAAAAAATGTAATAATAAAGTTATACAGAAGTTTTTATTGTATTTATTTAGTTTTTATTGTAAAAAAATTAGGGATTTGTTGAGACAGTAATGCAAGAGAGAAAATTTTCATAAGATTATATTCTATTGCTTACAAAGCTGCCAGTAAAGATTTACAAAAAATTTAAGTTTTTAGCTGCATTTTATATTTATTGCGTTAATCGTCCACTAGTTAATCTGCCTGAAGACCTAAAAGTTATTAAAATCGTTTCTTCAAAGGAACTTTATCTCCTTTGTGGAAATACAAACAGAATTTATGATCTATTTATGATGAATTATGAATCTTGAAAAATATTTGCAATCTATGGGTGCTACTTTATTGGCGAACCAGTGGAACCAAGTTTTAGGTTTTAAAAGGCTTTAGTTACATGGTTGTTAATTTAAAGGTAAAGAATGTTCGAAACGACTAAAAAATATTCATGTGTTAAAGGAATTTATAAAATCTTCCTAACTGGAAAAAAATAAAAATATCATTTCTATAGTTAATTCCTTTATATATTTAAAATCTGTTAAAGTTGTATGTCTTAGTTCTAGTTTGTTACCTAAATGTGTGTACAACCATTAATGAGTACAAAGATGTTTATGTTAAACTTAGTCTACGAGTGTCACCTAAAGTGCGTGCTCTTATCAAGCATACATGTGAATTTCTTTCGCTCATGTCAAATTCCAATCCAAAGGAAGAATTTGATTTTTGGTCTGAACAGGCCTGTTCATTATGATTTTAAACAGTTTTGAAAGAGTGGATACAAAGTTTTTAGTAGCCTTAAAGACTATACACAAAACCTTCTTAAAGCAACTGTTAACGACAACTTTAAAACAGTTTTTTAAAGTTTAAAATTAATTATTTTATTATATATATATATATATATATATATATATATATATATATATATATATATATATATATATATATATATATCTGTGTGTGCATCTTTTGAAAACTATTATTGATTGTAAATGGAAATAAATATAAATGTAAACATTAATTAGTGTTATTTAAAAATTCCTAATTGAAAAACAATCAAATATATACCAAAAGATCATTTTCAAGATTTTTTATCTGTCAAGAAAAGTAACTTCTACTTAAGTGTTTTCATACTAATAATACAAATAATTTAAAAAAAAATCACGGTGATCATATTATCTTCAAATTAGGGCCCCGAGGCTCAAATATATGTTAGAGAAGGAGGCAATAATAAAACTTGAAAAAAAAACTCTACCATTATGAGCTCGACTAAATTTAGTTCGTAAAATTCTCATTTAATAAAAAAAATATTTTAAAGTTAAAAAGTTATGACCTTTGTAAAGCTGACAAACATCTCAAATAGAGAGGATTTCAAACCTTCTTTGGTCGCCATTTTTAAACAATAAGAAATTGTTTTTAGATAATTTAATTTTTCCGATGAATTTCAATCAATTTTAAGAAACTACAGAAAAAAAAAGTTATTTCTTTTTTTTTTCTTTCCACATTTGGGACAGTGGGTCACGATTTTTTAGGTGTATATTGTTTTGTTTTGTTTTTTATTTTTTTGTTTTTTTTAATTTTATTTTATTTTGCTGTTTATAGAAATTACAATTTCTTTTCACCAAAAATAAAATATAATTACAAATGTACAAATAATAAACAGACAGGGGCTCAAAGAAAATATTGATGGCAAAATACCAAACTAATCTTTTCATAGAGCCCTTACACATCATAACAATAATATATGGTATTAAATGGTTAATAAATCCAGTAGAAAACTTAGGAAAAAAAAGAAATAGTAAAAAAAGAAGATATAATATTTAAGAATAAAAATAGAGACAAAAGAAGATGCATCAATATATACACTAAAATACATACATTAAAAAACATATATATACACACATACACTCACATACATATACACATATACATATATACATATATATATATATATATATATATATATATATATATATATATATATATATATATATATATATATATATATATATATATATATATATATATATATATATATATATATATATATATATATATATATATACATATATATACATATATATACATATATATACATATATATATATATATATATATATATATATATATATATATATATATATATATATATATATATATATATATATATATATATATATTATATATATGTATATGTATATGTATATATATATCTATATATATATATATATATACATATATATATATATATATATATATATATATATATATATATATATATATATATATATATATATATATATATATATATATATATATATATATATATATATATATATATATATATATATATTATGATACAAATAGTTAAAAAGATATAGTATTAATAAATACTAATAGTCACAAAAAGTTATAAAAGATTTGCAATTAAATATATGATATTATATTCAACATATAATATATAAAGATTACATATAACATTTAAAAATACAAACAGTTAAATAATAAGATATAATGCTAAAATAAAATTTTTTTAAACAAAAATAAAAATTAATCCGTAATGTTTAGAACATAAGTTTTTGTTTGACACTGAAATGAATTTAAAAATTTTGCCATATTTAAATTGTCTTTCAGAAAAGAGTTCCATAGCTTGGGACCTCTATAAGTTATACAATATTCTATGTATTTGTTAACTTTTTTAGGTAATTTATTTGTGTTACTTTGATTTATTCTTAAGAAACAATTCTCATTTAAATTTTTATCAAATTTACTTATGAACATTTCAGGAGTTAGATTATTAGTATATTTATACATAAAGTTTAGGTGTTGGAAAATATTTATCTGATATATGTTCATCATTTTCATATTCATCATTAAAGGTTTAGTGTGGTTCCCTTTTTTTTGTTGTATATAATTCTAAAAGCATGTTTTTGTAAGGAAAGAATTTTTTTAAATTTTGTTGGTGGACAACTTGCCCACGTAATATTTGCATAAGTAATGTAACAATGAGTTAAACTGAAATATATAAGCTTTAGACTATGTGAACTTAAGTATGAGCGAGTTCGATACATATTACTAATGGTTCCCAGAAAATCAATTGTATGAAATTTCTTTCAAAAAGTGTTTTTAACGTTATAATAACTTGTACAAGTTGCGTGTTTGATAGCCCTAAATTTCTTAGGAAAGTGATGTGAAAACCTGTAAACAAATAAATTTCTAATTTTTATGTGATCAACTTCATTTATGTCTTCATTTATGAATCAGATTGTCAAATAGCGATGCAAAGGCAATATTATGTGATAAAAATTTAACGTTTTATGAAAAACTATGGGTAATTCTTGATGGAACTTTTTTGTTACTTGGCTTTTGTACACTTTGCTTATGTTAGGAAAAGTTTTACAGAATTACTTGAAACAGAGTGTTTTTTATTTGTTCTTTGAAACCAAAGATGTTATTGTTTACGTTAACATGTATTTTGAAATTATGATTTGCTTAACGGTATGAAATTTTGACAAGTATAATGTTTTATTTTTTAAACTTTGGTCAACATCCGAAATCATTTAAAATGGGCGGATTAAAAAGCCCTATTGATAATACTATTAAATGGCTTTTCTTCAACTTGGTTGAAGAAAAGCCATTTAACAAATATCAAATAAACTTCATTTAACAATAAAGTTTGTTTGACTTCCATATTCAATACTTTTATGCTTTAATGCATTACTTTACTAAAATTAAGTGTTATCATCACAAAATACTTTCCTTTATTATTTACCAAAAACCACTGAAATCTTTCTACACCACAATCAAACAAAAAAACTATGCCATTTTAAACAAAGAATCATCGTGTTAAGTTTGTCTTGTTATGTTGACATTTATTCATTGACAACTTTGTTTTTATTGTTTGCTGAGATTTGTTAATTGTATCGTTGTTATTTGTAATATGCCTGAAGTTTGTAGTTTTGGGATTATAAAGCATTCCTTTTATTTATTAAAAAGGTTTAGTTAATTTAGTTCTATTTTTATTTGATTTGAAACCTTTTTCTTTTTTTTTTTTTTTTCATTATTTGACAAAAAGTTTATTGAAGTAATGACTTTTAATAGTAAAAATATGAAAAGGTTTATAAATTGCTTTTTTGTAAATTTATATAAATCGTTACAGTGTCTATTTTAATTTTCAGATGTTTTATAAAGGAAGCCATTAAATAAAGCATAATGTGTTTTAAAACTAATTTAAATTTAAAAAATTGAATTTTAAACAAATTTATATTAAATTGGTCATTTTCATTTTCAAATATCGACCCCCTGATTTAAATATATAGATAAATCTATATGTTTTTTAGTGTATTTAGCATAAATACATTGACTGGCAATAGAAATACGGTAATTCCAGGTAAAGGTAGGACAAAATTTAAATTTTCAGTCACTTGCTCCGATTTCTTTCAAACTTCATCCAATGGTACCTATCAATGTAACATGAATAAATGTAAACTTTGAGCTCCCAAATCCAAACGGTTCAAAAGTTATGACGGTTTGAAATTAAGCCTAAAATATTCCTTTTTTACGATATCCGCGATTATGGATTTTGTAACTGTACTTTTTAATGAATAGTTTAAGATTTAGTGGAAGAATGTGGCTAAATTCAATTTTTTTTCGTAATGAAGTAGGTGATTCAAGGCTATTTTTTCTTTATAAAAAATATGATTTTTTTTTTGTTTATTTGTTATTTAGGTGCCACAAGTCCTAACGGTCTTGTCAAAGAGCACCACCAAAGTTTAACCAGTTTATGCCTCCCTTCCTACCGTGACGCGAAATATGTCCAAAGCTCGTTTCGAACCTGGATTTCCTGCTTATAAAGCAAGCGCTCTAACCACTGCGCCACGGCCACAAGATTATTTGGTTTCTTGAAGAATTTATTTGCTTTCTTATAGTTTAGATATGTCATTTTGAAGCTTATACAGAAAATTCCTTATTTGGACTTTTTTTGACCAACACATATTTTTTAGCAATAATTTATGTGTAAATAGTTTAAGTTTTAGTGAAAGAAACAGACTAAAAATTGGTACCTGACCATTTTTGAAAAAACTGAATCTAAAGTAAAAAAGAAATTAACCTAATTCAAAATGTGTTATAACTGTTTTTTTATCAAAAAGTTTAAAAATTACTTTACCATAAAACAGGTTAACGTTGTCTTAAATTCCTAGAGTTTCCTGACTCTTGTAGATTAAGTTGTGATGCGTTGTTTTTTGAGGTTGGTTTTGATATATAAATGAAGTTTTGTGAAGTGAATTGACATGTAAAAATATAGTTTTGCGATATCTGCTGTTCTGTATAAAAATAGTTTGTGATGTTTTGTTTTATAAATATAGTTTTGAAACATCAGTTGTATAAATATAAAAACTATTTTAATTTTAGATTAAATAATTATTGAGTCTAATTTGGTAATTCAGTTTCTCAGTAATGGCAAATAGCCAACAGTGCTCCATTGGAATCATGCTAGAAAGTGAATGTCATCTTGCAACATATACATCGTTACTTGGAATCGAATTTTTTCAAGTTATTCCTTAATATGAGAGAGAAATATTGATGCGGAGGACTGATCTATCAATAATCCATGTCAAAGCAACAACTTTTTTTCTTTATCAACATGTTTATTTGAAGCTGGGTTATGCAACTGAATTAACACAGTGCTGCAATCCATTTAATACTCATAACAAAGTTATATAAGGTATTTATAGTAATAACAACTTTTAGTTTTCTAAAAGTGTTACAATCAGGTCTTTGGAACCGAAGTTTAAATTGGCTCCGGCTACAGGCTCCGGCTCCATTAAAATATTTGGTTCCTGCTCCGGTTCCAGTTCCGGAGCAGCTCCGGAACGGCTCCACAAAAAAAAAATCAAAAATTTTTTTTATTGTTTTATGACAGTAACTTAAGTACTATTAACATTTTGTTAATCAAAATCTTGATTCATTCTTAAAAATAAAGTATCGAAAATATCAGGTTTAAGTGTAGAATGCAGATCGCTCGATGCAAACTTAAGAGCAAAAAATAGCCTCTCTACACTTGCTTGTGAGATAGGTATACAAGTGACAACTCTGCACGCTTCTTGTATTCTTTTTGGGTATTCTTCAATTCACTTAAAAGCTGAATTCACTTTTGAACATCCGTTATCCTACATTTGTCCAAAAATTTTGTATTAAAAGTATTTTTATTAAAAAAAATTTAAAAAAGAAGCGCGATTAAAATTATTTTTGGTGACACTTCTCCTTTTTTCTTTTTTACTTATCATGCTCCTTTTCAATGTCATTCTCTTCTCCATCGGAATTAGATTCACTTAAAACTGAAAGAAGTACTGTAGATAGCACAGCAGTATTCCTTATTTCTTGACTAACTATTATATTCTTGGCATTGCTTTTATAACTTTTTTTTTTTTTGCTATTGTTTTTAAGCCTTGTTTTGCTCGTAATATTTGGCTTTCTTCCAATAGTTTGTATATCTAGCATCAACCTAAACTGCAGCTAGAAATATATCATTATCAAAAGGTTTTTTTTTACTTGTTTCTGCATAGATTTCGAAATGTCTTCTACAAATAGTCCTTGATTCTTCTCTGGGTCAGATTTCAATTTCAACCATTCCTTTGGGAACTCTCCTAGAGTATTGTTGATTAACTGTCACATCATGTGGCTAAATGATCGCAAAGATGACTAGATTTATCCCATATTTCAGGGCGTAGAAAGAATATCTGATCAACTACAGCAAATTGCTTACACTGGACGTAATAATCTTTCAATTATGTTTTTATGTATTTCAAGTAATAATCTTTCAATTATGCGGAATTGTAGAACCCCAGCGTGTCTCATTATCCAAAATTGAAACAACCTTGCATTACTTCTTTGCTAAAAATATTGTATGTAAGTTTCTTAGCTTTTTTACAACAACCTAACCAAAAGTTGGGCAATGTATGTCTTTTTTAAATCATACCAATAGCTAGCTGCAAAGTGTGAACAACACAACGCATCAGCTATATGTCAGTTGATAAAGGCTAGACTTTTTCTTAATAATGCAAAGCTTCATCTCAAAAACATTTTCACCATCTGAACATTTGTGTTAAATTGTGATTGCTCTAATCATATTGGTTGCATTGTCTACACTTGCTCATACTATTTGATCATTGCTGATACCAAATCTACATGGAGTATCTTCCGCCGTTTTTTTGATAACAACAGGATTGCGCTGTCCTTGTGTATCTATCAGTGGCAAAAATTTCAAATTTTTTTTACATAATATATTGAATATTTATTTCTAAATAGTTATTTTGGTGTCGATTGGCTGCATTTATTTTAACATAAATAAATTTCTGCAACAATATTTCCTTTATTTCAGCATTCTTTTTTTTCAACAAATTCATTTATCAAATTGCGTACAGAATTGTGTCCTGTACTTAATCCAAGAATTTTACCTATTTGTAAATTTTTTCAACAAAACTCTGTTATTCACTACCATTTCAATAATTCCAAATTTAAAAGTTTTAGTACTAACTTGATTTATTGTTTAACTACTAGTAATAACAAAAGAATCTAAAGTAATCTGTTTAGTTGTTTAGGTGAAATCTTGATAAAATAATTTTGTGTTGTTTTAGTGAAATCTTGATAAAATAAATTTGAAGATTTCTCTAGGCCATAAGGCTCATTTCAGATTCAGCAATTTTATATTCTGATAGATGTGATTTTTCTAAATGTTATTTCATGTTGTAAACTTTTGATTTTTTTATTTGTGTGGCGTATGAAATCATTTTTTCATTTAACTTTTTTGTAATCTTACATGTAACCAGTTTTGTACTTTTATCAATTGTAAAATACTTATCTAGTTTGAAGCTATTTTTATAAAAACTATGATAATAAAGTAAATGACAAATTTTAAAGATAAGAGAAATAATAAAAAGATAGTATAAACAAAAATAGTATCAATAATATCAACAACAAAAAAACTTACATATTTTTATCTATTTTAAAAATGTTTCAACTAATTAAAAACATTAAAACAAATCATGTGGCTTAACACATAGATAAAGCATTTTTTTGCTGAGGATCGTCCATAAAGTACGTACATAAAGGATCATACATAAAGTACCCTCAAATGGGAGAGAGGAGTCAATTTTAAAAGTAAGGAGACACTAAGTTAAAAAAAATATCTTTACCTCCAGCTCCGGCTCAACTCCATGTAAAATCACCAGCTCTAGATAGCTCCGGCTCCAGCTCCGGAGCTGCATCAAAGCCCTAGTTACAATAATAATATTCTTGGCAGCCAAATTCCATTTTATTTATATTCAAATTTACTTTTAGCTGACTTCTGAAAGTGCACTATTAAATTACATACAACTTTAAACTTTAAATGGTTTTATTAAATTATTATATTTTAATATACATATTAAAAAAGTTCTTTCATTTTTTAGGCAATCTTTGTTAAATCAACTTGGATACAGAAAAGTATCTATAGGTACTTTGCTGTATATATGAAGTAACCTTTTTCCATATAGACATAAATTAGCATTAAGAGAAGAATAAGAAGAGAACGAGTTAGAGAAAAAATTATTTAAAGATAATAAGGAAAAAGAAATTATACTGGAATTAAAAAAAATCATTACTCAACTGCACTTTGTGTGAACTTGAAGTGCCTCTACTAGGTTTTCACTAAGAAAGATTAATGTTGAAACCTCTAAAAGCCTTTCCTTGGAAAGAGTAAGATAAAACAAGTAGAAAAAGCATTTATTAAGAAACTTGTTGAAGAAGTAGTTATTAAGAAACTTGCAACTGCTCTGTATGTAACCAAATCCGATCTTGTTGCACCAAACAACAATGAAATTTTAAAGGAAATTCAACCCAAAGCTGCCGATCTAGACTTTCTTGTTTAATGGATGAAAAAAAACTTAAAATTTCTAACACCTCAAATTTTTAAATTGACCCCAAAATCTAATTCCAAATACAAAGTTTAAAATACAAAGTTTAAAATGCAAAGTTTTTATATTTTATTTTAATATTTTATCATTTGAATTTTTATGCTATATTTTTCCATACAATGTTTTTATCCAAAAAAATTGTTGGCTTATATTAGGAACAACCTTAAATAGTCATTAAGACTAATCCAAATCAGAGTCTGTTACTAACCAACATTTTTGTGTACAGAAGAACTACTCAAGCGCTGAGTTGGTGGTGGCAGGATTTGAACTCGTATCGTACAACAGTCTGGGTTTTAACTTTTAGTTTGATGCTCTAACCAACTGAGCTATCCAACCACTTATACGACCAAAATGGCATCATAGCCAGGGTCAGACCGGCATTTAGGGGCACGGGGATGACATAGATGCAGGGCCGCCTTATATATAAAAATTTACTTACCTTCCATATGAAGGACCTTTTATTTATTTTTGGTATCTTAAAAGCTATAGGAAAATTAAAATTACTTGTGTATCTTGATTTTAAGAGGGACCCATGCGATAGATGGGAAAAACCCCCTAATCCCCCTTACCAGTCCGAGCCTGATCATAGCTTACCCTGATAAGGTTAAACGGCATCAAATCAGAAAAGATGTAATAGAACTTGTAAAGCTTTTTTACTGTTATTATATTTGTGTATGTCACTCCTATAGAAATAGAGCCAGTAAGAAACAAACTTGCTTATAGACTTTTAATAGCAACCACTATTCCTTGGACAAAAAGTTTCCATCAATTTATACCTTCCTTTCATTAGATTATAAAAATGAAAATAGTTTCAGATGATGACATTTTGCTCTAACATTAGACTTCCTAATTGATTATTTTTACCTATTTTGCAAATACGAATAATTTTACTGGCTTCGTATGCTGAAGTTGATAAAAAGAATGATGATTTTAAGGTAAAGCTTATGAATCCATATTATCCAAGTCGATCGTACTACTGGCCAAATTTTTGAGCTTGTTTCAATAAAGCAGGTTTTTTTATTGTTTTTCAAAAAAGTTTGTATTTTAGTTTCTCATTTTTTAACACAACGTTTGAGCATGCAACCAATATTTTGAAACAATACTTAATTATTATAAGTAAAGTTAAATTATTATAATTAAATTAAATTATTATAATTAATAAGTAAAGAAAATATATTTTCTATTTATTGTATTGTAAATTATATTTCCGTATACATTTCCATGAATACTTTTGAAATATTGATTACAAATATGCAAGTTATAAAAAGAAATATAATTTTTTTTAATTCTCTTTCAGAGACCTAAGCTTTCCTAACAAATCCTATTTTACAATTAGAGTAAAGCAACTCAAGAAATAAGTGAAATGTAAACCATGGTTACGAAACTTAAAGTTTGAGTGTAGATATTTTAAAATTAAAAGATTATTCTAAAATATTAAGATTTTAGGTTATTTTCTCTTCATCTTTATATTCAACAATTTTAAAAATGGTCAAGTACCAATTTTCAGTCATATACCTCCTCTAGAACTTTAATTATTCACACAAGAATATATATCGCTATAAATTCTATAAATGGAGAATTAAGGTTAAAAAAAAATTTTTTTTGTCTAAATTTGAAAATTTATCATACTTTAAGAAACCAAAACTATTCTTCTATATAAAGATAGCCTAAGATCTTCTATTTAATTTGAGAAAAAAATTGAATCCATAAAACTTGGACAACTCCGGGAGTTGATGATAGCGCAACCCGTGGTAACGGAACAAAAGGTTTGACTGACTTTAAAGTCAAAAAATTCCTATCAAAAAATTTAAATGTCATTATTTTCTCTACATTTTTGAATTCATCACCCTTAAAAATGGTCAGGTACCAATTTTTAGCCACATTCTTGCTCTAGATCTTAAATTATTCATTAAAAAGTACATCTACCAAATCCATAATGGCGAATATGGTAAAAAAAGAACATTTTAGACTTAAAATTTCGAAATGTCATAACTTTTAAACCGTTCGGATTTAAGAGCTCAAACTTTACATTTTTTCATGCTTCATTATTAGGTAACACTGGTTAAAATTTAAAGAAAATCCAAGGAGTGACTGAAATTACTGCTCCATTTTTACATGGAATTACCATAGGCGTAGAACGCGCTGAGGCACGGGGGCTCAACCCTCAACCGAAAACTTGTCGCTGGGGCTTTGTCTCACCTGGGAAAATTTACCAAGTTTTCAAAAATATTAAAAAAATAAAAACTATAATTTACTTAAACATTAACAAATATAACAATTTAAAAATAATTGTTATATTTATTTATTATTATTTCTATTATTTATATACTATTTCAAGAGAGTTTGAGGTCGGTAAAAACGTAACAAAAAGCAAATTAATGGAATTACATAAACTAAAGAGTTGTGCGAGTTAAACGTTCATTTAGTATTTATTTTCTTCGATAATTTTGTGAGTATCATTTGTATTCATTATTTATTTATTTTTTTCATTCATTATTTATTTCATTCATTATTTATTTTTTGTATTCATTATTCATTATTTATGTTTTGAATTAAAAAAAAGTAAGTTGTTGAAGAAATATTTTGATTGTTCAACAAGGCATTGACTTTTTTTGTGTGTGTGTGTGTTTTATTTAGGTGTCCCAAGGAGTCCTAACGGTCTTGTCACAGAGCACTGCGGAAGTGCATTTAACCAGGAAGGTCACGCCTCCTTCCTTACCGTAACGCAAAAATATGTCCAGAGCTCGTTTCGAACCTCGATCTCTTACTAATAAAGCAAGCTCACTAACCACTACACGACGGCCGCAATTTAAGTAATAAGTTGTACAATAAAGATAATTAATGAATACTTTCAAAAAAAGAAAATCAAATTAAAACAGTTGCATTGTTTTCTGATTCTCAAAATGCTAATAACTTATAAGATAATACTCATGAAAGTTTATCATTTGTTCAGTCAGATGATGGAAATGATTCAACCGCTGCTGTTGAGTTGCCATCTTTTACAGAAAAACCAAGACCTTGTTGTTTAAGACAGTCATCTTTTCCATCAAAAGAGGGAAGAAAATTTAAACAAAGCAGGAATGAAAAATATAAATGGGTTTTACATGACCACGAGAAAGAATAAGTTTTTTGTTCTACCTGCATCAAATCAACCCAAATGAAAACACCTCGGTGTTCAAGAAAAAAATATTTGTACGAAGCTTTTATTTTAAACGGATTTTTGAATTGGAAGAAAGCGTTACAAATTTTTGGTTCTCACAAGCGATCTGAACTCTATAGGGCGTCCGTTAGAATGAGAGCCTCAGGAACACTGGAATCAAACTACTAGCAGAAGATTCTTTGGAACTGAAGAAACGGTTTAGTTGTCCTGAAAAGCAAAAGTGGCTCTTGCTTGAAATTGAAAAAGAAATCCTACTATACTTTGCTCGTGCAACGCTTCGTAAGCTATGCGAAAGTGTAAGGGAATCGTAAGCTATGCGAAAGTGTAAGGGATCGTAAGATCCTGTCACTTGATTGTGATCTTACGATCACAATCAAGTGACAGGATCTTACGATCCTCTTTAAGTCTCCGTGTTAATCCTACTATACTTTGCTCGTGCAACGCTTCGTAAGCTATGCGAAAGTGTAAGGGAATCACAATTCTATAGTTTAATGGCTGATGAAACAACGGATATGTCCGTGAAAGAACCAGTTTCAGTCGGCATTCGGCGTGTTAATGAAAAATTTAAAATTGAGGAACTTTTTATGGGATTTTACTAAACCGAGAACATCAATAGCACAACTTTGTTAAACTTTTTAATGAACGTTTTGTGTCAATTTAGCATGTTGATTCAAAATTGTCGGGGCCAATGTTTTGACGGATCGTCTAAGATGTCTGGAAGTATCTAGGAATTGCAGACTTTAATGAGGGGGAAAAAAGAGCAGGCAATTTATGTGCACTATCGCCTCATAATTTCCACTTGGTAGCACAAGATTCTGTCGAAAATCAAATAGATATCAGGAATATTTTGAACTTAGCGCAATCATTCATCGCATTTGCCCGTGGATCTCCAAAACGACTAACATGTTTCAATAAATTTCGAAATGTAGAAGATAGAACATAACTGCGGCCACTCGATTTACCCCAATCGATGGATTTTTAGAAAACCGTCCATTATATCTGTTACGAGTTAATATTCCGCCATCATCAACTGGTTAAAGGATTTTGAAAAACATTTTGATAATGCAGCAAAAAATAAGTCAGTAACAGCGGGTTATCTGGAATCTTTTTGTAACTTTGACACATTTTTCAAATTAGAAATTTTGTGCATGATCTTTACGATAATTGAGGATGCTAATACAGCGCTTCAAGGTAAATATTATTTTATTTCATAGTGTTTTTATTTTTATTTTTAATATATTATTTTGAGAAAATTATAATGTTAAACGTTTATTGAAAACTATTTAAAGCATGCAACTTAATCTTTGCAAAGCAAGAAATACCATCAACACGCTTAAGGAGCCCTAATAGAACGCAACTCGGAATTAGACTCAAAAAAGTGCGAAAAACCTATTATAAGTCGGAATTAGAGCGCTTTTTTGACGATTTTTGGATATAAAATCTTTTTTGAGGCTTATTAGTGGGAATTAGAAGTTAAATAAATATTTCGCACTAATTTCGAGTTAATAGGATAGATTCAAAATCTTTTCAGTAAGAATTATGTTTCCGCATTTTAATAC
>NC_061156.1:50666910-50691910 GCF_022113875.1 Hydra vulgaris | reverse complement strand
CTACATCAAAGACAAAAAAATAATATACTTATGTGACGTAACGTTCATTCCAGCAAAGTTTGGGAGAGAGACATTGTTTGTAGGGAGGCGTAGTGCAGAAGGTCTTCTTCGCCATTTTGAAGAGTTGTTAGAAAAACTCAGCTTCAACCAGTCTCAAATTTTTCGCTTACACATTATAGTATGGATAGTTTTAATGTCAACAAATTGTTCTCCAAAAAGCTAGAGGACAAATTGTTGAAAATTAAATTGTAAATGAAAAAAAACAAATTTGTTATGAATGTGGAGTCACGTTTGCTACTAATGTTTTTTTAGAAGGTTTAAAAGCATTAATTCCCAAGGGTGTTAATTTGGATTTAATAGCAAAGCTTTTTTTTTAAATTTTCTATAAAAAGAATAAGAGCATATTTTCATGTGGCTGAGCCATTCAGCCATTCAGCCATTCACATTCACTGAGCCACAAAGCCACATAATGCTAAGACTCTGCTCATTGAATAAAAATTCCAGATATTTTAGTGATTGTAATGGAGCAGTTTGACAATTTGCAAGAATATTTTTTAAAACTTAAGCCGAAAAGAATTTATGATAAAGCAGGTATTGTAACAACTAAAACTTTTTTATCAAGAAAGCAATAAATAAAAAAAAATAAAGCCTACCATATGTTATAGCGTACGCTGCCAATTTTATTACCTATGATTTTAAAGGCTTTACTTGTGCATTAGAAGCAAAGCAGCCATTTATTACAAAGTTGTTCCCAATAATGCGAAAATTGTTATTGATTTTGCTCTCAAAATTAGTTATTGTTGATGTTATTCTGCAATCATTCCATTAAATAATAAATCCTGTATCAAACTTTAAATCTAGACTTGATGCGGAGGTTTAAAAAAACTTGAAATCTCTAGACTTGATGTAAAGATTCAGAAAAACTTAAAAACCCTAGACTTGATGTGGAGATTCAAAAGGTAACATTTCTAAAAATAATTTATATTTTGCACGTTACTCTTCAGCGTTTTAACTAAGCGACATAAAATTTTGACTAGTTTTGCTGCTAGGTAGATGACAATGGAAACTTAAAGTATATTCATCTCGTCAGTTTTGGCAACTCATTAACTTTTTTCACATAGAAATACAAATTTAGAAATAAGATTTTTACAACACAAAAAATAGCTTGCGGTAATTTTACAATAATTTATTATTTCGTAATGTCCAGAAAAAAATTAATAAAAAAATTAAGATAATAATTACGATAATAGGTTCAATTATTACTATTATTTTATTTCCTATTTATTTCTATTTAGAAATATGACACTCACACTCATGAAAATAAATTTAAGTCAATTTGAATCATTAAAGATCATTTAAGAGGGTGCAAAAAGTTACGCTGCAAAGCTGCAAAATTATTTGGCTGATAAAAGATAACATGAAACAGATTTACATAAGAGAAAAAGCGAGGAGATAATTTTTAAGATAAGTACTTTTAAAAACTTCTTTTTTATTTAAACATCTCAAATAAAAAAAAAAATTTTGCTTTATTTCTTTTTCTATAACACTTAAGGATTGCGCAAAATGACCAACAAAAAGTATGGTTATAGAAGACCAACAAAAAGAAAGGTTTTAGAAGACCAACAAAATATGGAATCAAAACAGAAACCAAAAAGAAAACTAAGTGCAAAGTTAAAAAAGGAAAAAGTAATGTAAATATGCAGTTTTTGTCATTTGTGTTGCATGTTTTTATTTATGATATTCAGAAATATTTGTTAAAATAATCTTATAAATTAGCCTGTTTTTCTGATAAAAATTCTGTCTTTTAGGGCTTCGCAGACTTGCATTACAGAAAAAACAAATACTAATAATTAAAAAAAAAATTATTCAATATAAAAACAAAACAAAATAACATCAATTAATGAAAGTTTGTGGAAGATTCTACAGTACTGAATAAATTACTATAGTTTTTGGATTCTCATTAAATTCTATTAGAGGTCGTCCATAATGTACGTATACTCATAGGGTGGAGGGGGGAGGTCTTTAAAAAGCGTATGAAAGCGTATTGGGGAGGGGGCAAAGGTTCAATTTAAAAGTAAGTACTTCAATTTTCTAATTTATCACAATTAACAAGCTAATCAATAGAAAAGTTAAAATTCTAAAGATCTTAGTTTGCCAACATAAAAAGATGTATAGTATAGGGAGTAGAGGGTATAGTTTCCCTCTATGCAGACACAGTGCAGTACCGAAAAGGTCTTCCATGAAGGAGGGGGGTGTATGTATTTTTTTGCTTACTAGAAACACCAAAAAAAAAAAAAAAGTCATCAATATTTGCAATTTGCCAACTATAGTTCAAAATTTGCTCAATATGCCAACTAAAATGCTTATATGACAGCTTGGGAGGGGGGGGGCGAATAGGTTGCCCTCTACCCCCTCCTTTGGACGGCCCTGTGCTCACACATGCATGGGATTTTTTGATGTTCCAGATAGGACACTTTCACACATTGTGCAAATTCTAAACTTAATTATATTTATACCTATGCTAAATGAGGAGACCATGCACAAAATTGGGATGGCGAAAGCCTGAGAACAAAAAAGTTCTAAAATGCTTGCTCCCAGCCCCCTTCATTTTGGGGGTCAGAAATATTGCATGGTCATACATTTTGCTACCCTTTATATACTGGCCCTGAGTAAGACATAATTCAGGCAACCTATTTTTTGAGTCGACAAAAAATAGGTTTAGCAGTGTCGTAGCTGATGGATCGAATGCCCCTCCCCCAAAAAAAAGTCATTAGGGTATCTAAATTTTACCGCTAGGTTTTGCTAAAATAAAAAGCTGCTTAAACTAACAAAAGGGCACAAAATTTGCTACCCTCCCCCCTCCCCAATTAGGAGGTATGACTACTGGGTTTTAGGCTTTGTTTTCAATATTACTGATCTTGTTTTTTACGAACTTACGAAAGAGAGGTGCCTGAAAAGAACGTCCGCCTTTAGTATAGTTTATTTTTATTTGATCTGTCATCAAAACAAAAATAAGGAGCAATATAAAATTACAGGGAATCGAACCCCGGTCTCCGCGTTAGAAGTTCCTAACATTAACCTTATTATAACCATTATTCGGTTAAGCACACATATAGGTCCGCGCATAAATAGCACACATATAGGTCCAAGCACACATATATTCTTGGCCAAGCACACACATTTATTAACCTCTTGACCAAGCATGCATATTACGGAGGAATTTAACTTTATCAAAATTAATATTCATATATATTTAAAGACGTTTTTTAAATTGGGATCCTGTGCCACAAACAAAGAGCTTTAGGGTCATAGTATCTAAAGTACCTCCTCCACCTTTTTCTTTTATTGAAAAAAAGAATGTTAGGGGGGGATTTGAAATACGTACAAACTTTTTAAGAGGGTGGGTACTTAAAAGTATGCATGGCAAGAGGGAGGAGGGGGAGGGTCAAATTTCAAAATTTTTGGCGTACGTGCTTTATGGACAACCCTATAATTAAAGAAGCCAAAAATTTCAGTGGTTGATGATATTCTTTTGTTGCGACATATTTATATGTCGCAACAAAAGAACATATGTATAGTTATGCCATACATATTTATAGTAAAGCAACTATACATATGTATATGGCATCACTATTTATTGTCAAATGAAATTCATTTAGATCTTGTTTTATTTATTTTAGGGCCATTAAAAGGCCAGTCAAGAACTGTTACTGAAATTATTAATGATAAAAATTATTCAGCAAAATTTTTGACATATTTACTAATCTTGAGGTGATGGGGAAAATAAAAGACCTAAAAATAAAAGAGTCTAGAAAAAAGGAAAACCTGTGTTTCGTTGGTGAATAGTGGTCTTAAACAAAGGAGACTTAAAATAAAATAAAATGGAAAAATAAAATAAAAAGGAGACTTAAAATAAAATAAAATGAAAGATTTCAACACAAACAGATAGCGAAAAAAAAAAAAGGAAGCTGGATGAAGGTAGAAAGGTTTAAGCTGGCTGAAGAGTTGGAAAACGTAGTCTTAAAAGAATCAATAGCTCAGAAAAATATCAAAGTAAAAACACTCAGTGAAAGAAGTATTGCAAAAATATTTACATAATTAGAGAATTATCTTAAGCCATAAAGCAGTATACAATCACATGTTGGAGCAGGGACTGAAGTCATCCAGTCCTTAAAAAAAGCCAAGACTCACAAACACTGGTTCCCTAATAAAGACTATATATTTCAACAAAGATAATGTTCAATAACATACAGATAAGTTGTCAATGACATGGTTCAAAATCAACAGATTCTCTGTACTTAAACGGCCTAGAAATTCACCAGATATAAACCAGAATAAAATAAGATGTAACAGATAAAACAGATGTAAATGAGAATTTATGGATTATTTGAAGGAAATACATAAAGTTGCTACAACTGCAAAAAAGTAACACATAGAAACATTAATCCATGTCTGGTTCCAATGCAAGAGAAACACCAAATTATGCTGTAATTTAAATATGGACATGAAGAGTGAAAGGAATTAAAGCTGCAAAAGGTGGTAAAACCAAGTATTAAAAATTTTGATATATCTCGATTGGTCCTGCAACTTTATTTTTATGTTATGATTGTTTTTAAAATTAGAAACTTGATTATTATTAAAAAAAATTAAAAAATACTTTTTCCATTACTGTATAGAATAAAATAATCAGATAAACTAGATAAACATGTATTTTCAATGTACTTGTATGTGTAAGGACTTCTGGGAACACCTAAATAACTACCAAAAAAAATTTCATAACAAAAATCTATCAAATCTTGCTTTAAAAGAGTTCAAAGGCTGCACATCACCACCTTGATTGGTAATGCACTCCGTTTATTTGCATTAGGGTTACTAAATAACACTTGATGAGGCAAAAAATGCTGGACATTTCCTTTTTTGATTTTTAGATTATGACTGATGTTGGTCTGTTTGCTTGTAACGAGGGTGCAAATTAGGTGGTTTAAGCCATGTAATGTGATCTATAATGTTCAATAACTAATATGAGATCACTGCGCAAACTTCTAATCTCTAAGGTAGTCAACTTCATTTTGGATAGTTGTTCCATCAGAGTTACCCTTACCCTAACCCTAAATAAGTAATGAGTTTGATACTCTGAACAAAGTTCTTTTGTATCAATCGTAAAAAATAGGCTGGTAGTCTAGAGGGAAGAAATTATAAAAAATTTTCCAAAAAAGTTTAAGTGTTCAGAGTGCAGAATTAACAATTATAGGAGAAGAAAATTGAAATTTATTATTATCACAGATAATAATAAAGTTATTATTATCTGTGAAAGTATATACTGTTTATTCTATATAAATTTATTCTATTTTAAATTATTAACAAATATAATTATTAATATTATAACTTATAAATATATAACTTATAAATATATAACTTATTAACAAATATAATTCAAAATGACTCTCTCAGGTTTAGGGAGAATAGGGAAATATTATCGATTCATGGATTCATAGAGGGTGGATTCCCAACTAATGAAACACATACTGATCCAATACCAGCAAAGCAAACTACCTAGAGAGGCTTAAATGGTATAAGAAATTAGATGTTGACAGATGTATATTAAACAAAAAAAATATTAGGTGAATGATGCCATATATGTGAGCAACAAGACAAGCGCATAATGAAAGAAAAAAAAGATCTTCATATGAGAATGAAAAGAAGCAGTAGATAAAGTCTATGATGTAGATGTGTATGAAGGCATAAACAACCAGCTATATTAATGGCAATATAAACCTATACCAATGCATAATATACATGTGTAAATATAGAAACAAATGCAGTGGAATGTTCATCAACTGAATAAAATGGAGTGTACATGCAAGTATGATGGGTTTTAGCTTGAGCAGGCAATCAAAAAGGATAATATATCAACTAGCACAAAATCTATTATTCTGCTTAAATTCAAGAAAATCTTTATTATGAACACTAATTCTTTTCAAAACAGTACTATTTGGTGCGGATAATAGCGCATGAGTGACATATGCATAACAACTTTAATGAAAATCTAGGATAAAAAATAAACATAGAAGGGAAAATGATTAAAATGAAACACATGCAGCTGTGGGGACCTCAGGGAAGAAGTAAAAGTTGTATTAGTTAAAAAAAATTAAAAGACAAAAGTCCAGTATAAAAGCAAAATATTCAAGCAAAAATTTGTTACTAATAATTGTTTACATATTTTTCATCATTAATATAGTAGCTAAAATGGGAGGGGGCATACAGAATATTAAAAAACAATTGAAAACAGGTGATGTAAAATAAAAAGCGCTGAAAAGTTGGTAATGAGACCCACAAAATGGAGAGGTGGTATGAAACAATTAGGACCATGTAAAAAATGTATGAGCAACATGACATCTTTCAAGAAATTTGAAAGCATTAAACTTATAACTCTGTGTGAAGACCATGGGATCATCTCATGTGATCAGAAAACTCATTTATAACAGTAATAACACAAGCGAAAAAAACTTTTAAAAAAAGAAAATAAAACTTTTTTTTGTTTAATTACATAAAACTATTCTATAGTTTATTTTAGTGTTGTTATTAAAGTTTTTTTTAATTTTAGTGTTGTTATTGACTTTAACTAAATCAACTAAACATCGATTAGTCAAAAGTCAAAACAAGTTGACTAAGAAAAAATGAATAGCCAATTTAACAGACTATGGACTTCCTACAAATTGACAAAAAGTCAATTTAGTTGAGTGAAAATCTTAAAATCCTTTTATCTTTTCATTATATTGAACTTTCCAATATTTTTTTATTTTTGTTTGTTCGTTTAAAAACAAAAGCATGCACTATTATAACAAGAAATGTCAAAAATAGTGGTTTTGTGTCACCAAATATTCTTTGAGACTCTTTCTTATTTTGATGGAGACTCTTTCTTATTTTGATGGTTCATTGAAGTGATTATCGCTTGTATATTAGCAAAAGAAATTAACTTGAAAATTGGCAATTTTAACTTAATGATGCAGTATTGTAAAGTTTACAACGCTCTACAAACTGGCAAAATACAACTCGAAGGAAGCACTATCTTTTTCTGATTATAAAAATACATTTAACATTAACTCATACAATGTTTTATAAAGGCTAAAAGATTTTAAATTAAAAAAAAAGTAAAATTTATAAATATTTTCTTAAACAATCACTTAACATTATGGTGTCAACACCTAAATTGAAAGAAAACTTAAATCATTGGTTTCAGGAATTTTAGAGTTAAATAAAATACCGACAATGTTAACTACGCTGTGGGCGTTTTTGTTTAGTCTATAACTTGGCTGTGTAACAGCACACATAATTTGTTGACTGTTACATCAATTTGATTTAACTATAGTTATGTATAAACGCATCATACTCTTCAAACCATAAAAAAGATTAGAAAAATAACCAGCTCAAGAATTTTCATTTCAGAGGTAATTTCAGAAGTTGATACAGATAGATCTTTACTATGACTTGAACTTAAAATATCATTTAACTTTAATGGGAATGTCCATTATACAGTTGCAAAAAAACAATGCTATAAATCTTTCTCAATGAAACGCTGCTTGATACTGATGAACCATCACGGGTGACTAGTAGAACTGGTGATGATTCAGCTCTACCTTCTAAGAAAAAGAAGGGAAAATGAAAATGATCGAACTAATTTCTACAAAAAAATGTACATATGAAGATGTAAAGAATAGTTTCTATAGCAAATGATATTAGCTTTTGCAGGAGACTGTTCGCTTAAATTGGACAGCAAATCCTTGAAAGTGTCAGCAAACACAAAAGATTATTCTAACAGAACTTACCAAAATTTTCTTATTATTCGCCGGTGGCAGTGTACAAAGTGAATGGCTATTTTATAAAGTATAACATAATTAATTATAAATGCTACTTATTTTTTGCTTACTCTCTTAAAGTTTTATCTAATTCATAGCATGTTAGCATTATTTATGCTCTTCCTATCTGCAATAAGACCGTAAGGACTTCTGGGAACACCTTAAAAACTACAAAAAAGAAAAAAAGAAAAAATTATAGACAATTAAACTATCGGTTATTTATTTCATTATTTTTTTTTATTTGCTTACTCGATGCTTTTGATTTTCATAAACACTTTCATACAGGGTCACTTTTAAGTTGTCATCTATACAATCATATTGTAAATATGATTGTAAATATTTTGATATTTAGCAAGTATTTAAGGTATTCCCTAAACAATTGGGGTCTAGGAATATATTGTCCAGTTGTCAGAGCAGCAGTTCTCTCATTGTTTTGCTTCATTAACATTGATATGATATGATGTTAAAAATGAAATGATGTTAAAAAATAGAAAGCAAAAATAAACGACTTTATTATCTTTATGACTATTTCAAAAAAGTAAATTATTCTCATATTTCGACTAAATAAAAAGTCAAATTATTTAATAATCGTAACAACACTAGGAAAGACTAGAAACTATTTACCAGAACAACACTTGGAAAAACTGGAAACTAGTTACCAGAACAACACTAGGGAAGACTGGAAACTAGTTACCAGAACAATTAAAAAAGACTGGATACTAGTTACCAGAATTTAGAAAGACTAGAATAAGTTAAAAGTGTTATGTTAGTGAAGCTTGGTTAAATATTATGAATAATTTAATGATCTTGATCATGTGTATTATTTAGTTAAAGTCAATATATACCATAATTAAACATGTAAAAGTAAAATTATTATATATAACAGCATATATTACATATATTTTCTTTTTGCATGCTTTATATAGTTTTTATAAAAAACATGCAAAAAAAATTAATGCTACAACTTTTTACACAATTGTTTTATACAATTAGATATATAACTTGTTTTATAACAATTGTTTTATACAATTAGATATATAACTTCAGGAAACAAAGATACTAGAATTTAGATATATAACTACAGGAACTGAAAACACTATATACTATAGATACTATATACTATACATTTGATATATAGTTTAAGGACCCAAAAATACTGATTAAAAATAACTTCAGCTCCAAAAAAAACTTTAACTACTGGTTGTTTGGGTATTGTAAATTATTGTAATGTGTATCAAATAAAATTAATTTAAATTTAAGAAATTATTTGGAATCACAATATAGTAACAACTGCTATACGAAAAAAATTAATTCAATTTTATTAGTCAGTTTATACCACATACTTTATTAAACTTGCATTTTGCTTTTGTTAACTGATAGTTGTGTACAGATTAAATTTTATTTACTTAATCACTAGCATAAATATTTTTAGACATGCTAACTTGAACAATATAAAAATAAATGTAAATTTATAATATATAATATAGATGTAAACAAATTAAAAAAATTACTTACAACAGTTGCATTTTAATTTAGCATAAACTTTGTCACCAACAGCTAACAACCTTTTTCCAGAAGTCACTTCATCATTTTCTAGCATTAATATCCTTGGTTGAACAATATTCTTATCTCTTATTATTTGTTGGAATGCTTCAGTTGGATTTAATTGCCTAGTGGAAAGATGTGAAGTGGAAGAAAAACTTTCTTTAAACAAATTGTTCTTAAGTACAGGTAAGTTAATAGATTGCCAGTTTGTCTGAAAATTAAGATCATTAAAAAAAAATTATATTTAATTAAAAAAAAAAAAAGAATAATTATTATTAGGTTTGAAATAAAAAGTTTATGACTCCTTCATTATCTATGTCACTTAATGGGTTAGGGCTTGCATCGAACCTCAAATCTCATGGTTCTGAGCAAAAACTCCAACCATATTTCTGCAGCTGTGCTCTAAAGCACGATTTTTTATTGCTACTCTGTGTTCTAAAACAGTATTTTTTTTATTACTACTCTGTGTTCTAGAGCTGTGAGTTTTGTCAGTTTATTTTTTTCATAATGCCATGCATGTTTTTTTTTTCTTTAGAGCTTATTTTCATCATTACTTAGCATTCTTCATCATTGTTTATTTTTCATCACTACTCAGTACAGTGTTTATCATCAGTGTTTTTTTTTTTTTTACTACTGAATACAGTGTTTATTTTTTTTGATACTCAGTACAGTGCTTATCATCAGTGTTTATTTTTATTTTTGCTACTTAATGAAGGTTTATCATCAGTGTTTTACTAATGTTTGAATTGTTTTTATCTATAAAAAAAAGTTTTACAACACAATTAAAAATAATCAGAATCGCTACAGAAATAATCGGAATTGCTACAGCAAAGATTATCAAAACAATCGCTACAGCAAAGATTATCAAAAGATATTAAAATCTTATAAAACTTTTTTAAAACTTGCTGACTTGAGAAGAATATCTCTTTAAAAATCTTGTTGAAAAAGATGAATTCGAATAGCAACCAAGTATATTTCAATAAACTTATGTTTTCGCGACCCAGAATGCAAAGTTTTGCCAAGTGAAAAAATGCCAAAATATACTCAAAATATAGAGCAAAAGTAAAAATAACAGTAATGAAAAATCTGGGAAATATAAGTACATGCTTTAGTAAGAGTGTTACTGTTCTTCAATATATAAGTACATGATTCAGTACAAGTGTTGCCATTATATATTATATAAGTACATGATTCAGTACGAGTGTTACCATTCATCAATATATAAGTACATGATTCAGTACGAGTGTTGCCATTATACATTATATAAGTACATGATTCTGTAAGTGTTGCCATTCATCAATATATAAGTACATGATTCTGTAAGTGTTACCATTCATCAATATATAAGTACTTGATTCTGTTAGAGTTGCCATTCATCAATATATAAGTACATGATTCTGTTAGTGTTGCCATTCATCAATATAGAAAAACGAGAAAAAAAAAACTACTAGTAAACAACTGAGATTAGTCACAGAAAAGAGATTACATTCAAAATCTTGTTCTTAGCAGTAATTATAAAGATTACTTTATGTCTAGAGTAAATTCAAAAAATCTTTAGCAAGTTATTTTTGGCAATTTTCTCAGCAAACTTTTTAGCAAATTTCAGTTTAGCGGTAAGATTACTAAAAATAATTTTAATTTAGACAAAAAACAATGAAAATATAGACGAAAAACAATTAAGAGAAAAAGATGGAAACTTGTGATACCTTAGAGATTACTGGAAGATTATTGTCTATTAAAAACATTTTTAACACTGCTATTAGATAGGAGTAGTTCAATTTCATAAACTTTAAACAATACACTATATAAAAAAGCTTATGGAAAGTCCAGATTTAATTAAAAGCTTTTGTATTTTTGTATATTTTAAGAGCAGTAGCTCTTGTCTAAATGCATAAATAGAGAATGCAAGAAAACCTTTCTAGCAATAGTAAGAAAAATGATTCGGTGATAGAGGAGTCAGAAAGATCTCCAGAGTTTTTAAAAATTGAAACTACAGATGCTACATTCCAGTATGTAGTATGCAGGAGTAAGAACTTTCATTTTACAATCAAGAGCTTTAAAGAATAAAACCACAGCATGCTTTCAAAGGTATAACATCCAACCTGATTCTCCATGCAGTGGTTTTGCGCTTTGGATTTTAGGGTTTAGAGAGAGTAACAAATTTAAATAAAAATAGATAAAATGAACAGATTCCTTGACTATAGTGGTCCCCTCTGGAGCTGGCTACAGTGTAGTAGTTTTTTTTTAAATTCACTTTATGAAGGTGAATTTAATTAAAAGAAAAAGGGAGGGAAACAAAATTTAGTCTAACATTTGTTAGATATAAAGTTTTGGCAAAAATTTATATATGGCTGTGACAAAAATGACATGAGCTTTAGAAGAAGTAAAAAAAAAAAAGAGACAAATGCTGGAGTGATTACTCCTAACGCCTAACAATAGGTTAGAACCCATTTCTCTAACAATAGATTAGAACCCATTTCTCTGAAATCCCAAAAAGAGTATGGTTATTAAATTCAACAGAGAAATTACATAAGTAATTTGCAATAAATCTTCCTTATTCTTCAGATAATTATAGCATCAGATCGATGTATGAGAGACAGAATGTTAAACTTGCCTTTAATGAATCTTTAATGATACTATCAAAGAATTTTATTGTATCTTCCTGGTTTTTAGAACTTCTGAAGAAAAAAAAATGGGATTAACATGAGATTCTGAAATAAATCAGAAAAAAATGGAATTTAGCATCAGACAATATATTTTTGAATCAATTTCTAGCAATTACAAAAAGCTTATTGTTTAAAGAATATTGTTTTTAAGAGAGTTACTCTGGTGAAAAAGGAACTTATTATAATTAAAAATACAAAAGCTTCACAAGAAAGAGAAAACCATAAAGTTAAGCGAGGCTTGATCTTAAATCAACAAAACAAAAAAATTCAAAAGTTCCATGCCTGTCAGAATCCAGGAAATTGTAAAGAAGGCACAACTTTTAACAGAGGGACAAAAGATCCAAAGACCATTATAAAGAAAATCTTAGAAATCTCAGTCAGCCTTATAGTAAGGAGTGTAATGATGAGATGAATTTAATGCAGAAGGGATAAAAGTTTTAGCGAGACCATAGCATGAGCTGAACTGCCTGAGCACAAACCACAACGGAAGTGATCAAAATTGTCTTTAAAGAAAGTTAGGAAGACCTGAGTAAAAGATGATTTAAACCTAATTTCATGACAAATATGTGAGTTTAAATATAATTGCATCCCCAAGACAAGCATGTGACTACTGGAGTCTTTGCAAAAGAAATGATGATAGCCGTCAATTCTGAAACAGCCTATAGATTCAGCCTTATAATGGTCTCAAAAAAAAAAAAGTTGATGAATTTTGCAAAAGGTAAGATTCTACAAATAAAAAGATAACGACTACCCTAAATACGGTTGCAAAATATGAGCAGCCAATGGGCAGTGGTTAGAGTGATTGCTACTAATTAAGAGACCCAATGTTCTATGTCTGCTTCTGTTCCATTTAATGTCTGACCATATATCAAATATTAAGTAGCGCACACCTGAAATTGTAAATGAAAACAAAATGTGGTTCAAAACATTACAGTTTGATGGTTGATAAAACAACTTATATGTCTGAATAATAAAAAAATATCAATTATTATAAACTATAGGAAAAAAAAAGTCAAAAATAGATAGTAATTGAATTCTAAGCTATACAGTGACCTCTTTCCTGTTAATCAATCTAAAGTTGTAGCCATGGGTTCTATGTGTGGACTTAACAATGCACAACAAACACATTATCAAAGATACCACCCATGCCAAAAAAACCACTAATACTCTGATATTTTACAACTTCAATTGAATAAACAGATTAAAAAAAAACTTGCTGACATAAGAACTATTCAAATTAGTTTTAGAGCTGTACAATTATCAGAAGATAACAAAACCAGTTGCAACGCCACTAGCAAAAAGACGCAAGCAAAAACCTATGAGTCAAGGAAATTTAACAGTAGTTATACTAGACAGAAAAAAATGTAACACAGTCTTGAATTTATGTAAGCCTATTAGATTAGCATATTAGAAGGGGTACAAAGCTAATTAATATAAACTTTCTGCTTACCCCTAAAGTCTTTGCCTAGAAAGGTTAAATCTATATGACAGCAGGTTTTAGGCTGAAGAAAACATCAATAATACCAAACTATATTAGGAAAAGTACAGATTTTAAGCTGCACAGCTATAGTATATATACATTTATTTTAATTTAAATCTTCTATCATTTGTTCTTTATTTAAAGATTAAAAACTTTTAAAAAATAAAACAACTTTATACTATAAATAAATGTGAAAAAAAAGTGTAATAAGGTTAAAAGAATAAAAATATATTTTTTCAAAAAACAAAAAACTAAAACTTACATCAATAGATGCTTGAAGAAAAGATGGATTTAGTGTTGGTGCTTTGTGCTTCCGTACGCCATTCATGTACCTACGACTAGTAGCTGGTGGTTTTGGCTTAATAGATGGTGCACTTTTTGGTCTTTTTTTGAAAAATAAAACAAACTGGTAACCAAGTAATTAAAATAAAAGTTTTTATTTTTATTTTTTTTTATTTTAAGTTTATATTAAAATAAAAACTTAATAAAAATTTAACCTGTTTTTAAAAGTTAATACATTATCAAACTCGCTATGAATACATCTACCAATTCCAAGCATTCTTTTCTCCCAGTCCTCTTTTTGTAACTTTAACTTTTCCTCCTCCTCTTGTTTTTCAAATGCAATCATTGCAAGTTTTTCTTTTTCTTTTTGAGCTTGTTCTTCGATGTTTTTTTCCAACTTTTGCTTTTCTTTATCAAGAAAGTCAATTTTTTTTTGCATTTCGGGAAGAAGGAATAAGAACGATTCTGCTTTCTAAAAAAACTTTCTATAGAAACCTTCAGTTTCTTTATCAACAAAACAAAAAATAATTAAAATAAATAAATCACTTTTTTTTCTCAACAAAACAAAGAATTTTTAAAACAAATAAGTCACTTATTCAACAAAACAAAGAATTTTTCTGAAAAAAAAAAAAAACATTTCTGTCTTAAATAAAAATACAATTTTCTTTTTCTGATTCAAAATTCAAAAACTATAAATAAAATTTCAAATTTTTTTATGATTCAAAATTCGAAAGCTAAAATTCTTAAAAAATCAGTTTTCATAAAGACTAAAAAAATATTTTTTTTTTTGCTCACTCTTTTTTTTTTTTTGTATGAAATATCTAAATATGAAGTTAAAAAAAAGAGATGTCATGAGAAATATATTAGAGTATGAAAATTATGCTTTAACATTTTAAATAACTTATAATTATTTCACTAGTATTAAATTTGTAAAAAAAAAATTAATTTATAAAACGTAAAAAAAAGAAAAAAAAAACAATTTCAAAAATAGTATTTTAAATTTTAATTATTTTGCATCACAACATTTAACACAATAATATAGAAATTAATTTTATAAGTAATTTTTAATTAAATTATATAAAATATGTAACGGTTAGTAGTAAGGATTACTACAAAGTAAGCAAGTCAATAGATAAGTAAGGTAAGCAAGTCAATAGATAAGTAAAGTAAGCAAGTTAATAGATAAGTAAGGTAAGCAAGTTGATAGATAAGAATATTAGTTAAAAAAATCAATAGTTTAGTATAGTTGATAAATTTTTAAATGTTGACATATTCAATAGAGTTTAATTGTATAAATATTTTAAAATAAAACTTCTTTTTATAGATTTATTTCTTTTGTTTAAAATTTTTAAAAGTTTTTATATAATTAATTAAGTTAAAACATCTGTTATAGTGAGTAAACTTATCCTATATATTTCTTTATAATAAAATACAGTAATTCTAGGGATTATATATACCCTCGTTATTCAAGTAATATAAAAAAACTGTTAAAAAAACAAATAAACAAATAATAAAACTTCAATGTAATGTGTTCTTGCGTCTTAAATAAGAAAAATAAGGTTTCCAAAACAACAACGTGACGTAATCGCCGTTGTCTTCATTCAAACCACCTTCATTTGGAGAGCACTGGTGATACTGAATTTCCAAACTTTAACAGTATTGTTTTTATTCCAGCTAAAGGCACCATGGCAATTTCTGGAATGCCCTGCTACAGCTGAATTTTTCCATTTTCCCTCAAAAGTATGTTTTTGATGTTAGTAAATGTGATTTGAAACCTTGAGTTTTGTTTCACCTACATAAAGTTTTCCACACGAACACTCCAGTTTGTAGACTCCTGGATAAGAGTTGTTGGTAAGTCGAGGCTTGATTTTTTGAGTTATTAATTGTTGAAGGTTTTTTGGTGATTTAGAAACTGGAGTATAGCCAGCATTTTTAAATATCTTTTTTAATTGATTACTTAATTTTGGCACCCATGGCAGAGAAATATAGTTAAGTTGTAGTTTTTTGATGTTATTGTTGTTGTTTTGTTGATTATTTTGCTTAATGTTTTTAATTTTTTCAACAATGTTTTGAAGTATTTTTTTTTATAACCATTTTCTATAAACATTTCTGTAAGAAACTTTAATTCATGATTTATGTTTTTTTTACTGCATAATGCAAAAGCTCTTTGGATAAAACCTTTTAATACACCATAAATTATTTTTGGATTGTGACAAGAATGTGGCTTTATTTGCACATTTGTTATTGCATCTTTGCAATAAATATTAAAAAGATATGTTCCATATTTGCTATTTGTTATAGACAGATCAAGAAAATTTATTGTGTGTGAGTCACTTTCTTTTTCAATTGTATATTTGATACTTGTGTGTTGGTTGTTTAACAAGTCTTTTTGGTTGTTTAACTTTCTGATTCTGCCTCATTATTAAAACGGGAATGGGTATCATCAACATACCTTTTGAATGATTTTACACATATGGGTGGTGTAAGAATATGTGCCTGTACTAAAGTTTTTTCTTCATAATGTTGCAGAAAACTCTCTGCCATTACTACCATTAATGATAAACCTATAGGACAGGCATTTTCTAATGTATGTATATTGTTTTCATGTAAAAAATAACAGTTTAATAAACACAAATCTAATCTAGTTTAATAAACACAAATCTTTTTGGAAACCTTATTTTTCTTATTTAAGACGCAAGAACACATTACATTGAAGTTTTATTATTTGTTTATTTGTTTTTTTAATGGTTTTTATAACTTTTTTTTTAAGGGTTTTAAATTACCCCTAGAAATTTTGTTTAAAATATATTTATTTTAACAATATTTCTAGGGAATATTGATACCTTCATTGTCAGGTATTTAAAATACAGTTATAAAAAACAAAACCATCATATTATACAAAACCGTTTAAATTTACAAAACTATTTTATGGAAAATTTATGAAACAAAACTGTTTAAATTTACCAAATAATGTTTTTTGTAAGAGCTTCTTTTGAAGTGTTTTTCAAGAGATTTTTTTTTTATGTTTATATTTGAACATGGGTTTCAAAAATAACGTTGTCACATAACCGCTATAATTCCAAGTAAGACCAATGTCACGAATTATGCTGTATAATATAGCGGTTTTCTTTTTTAATAATTTTTTTTTTTTAATATATAACAATATAATAATTTAAAATAATAACAGTTTATTATATTGTAATTAGTATAATTTCTAATTACTTTATTTATCAAGATAATTTTTTTTTTTTACTCTCAGATTTTGAAATGTTAAAAGCAATAAATTTTACAATTTAAAATACTTTTGTTATCTTAAAATTATTGAAATCTGTTTTTGGTGTAGTCTTTAAATTATTGATGAGTTAAGATATTGTAATCTTTAAATAAGTTATGATTTTTGAACACAAAGGAACAGTTACAATAAAAAAAAAAAAAAACTTTACTAAAGGACAGGTCACCTAAGATTAAGTTTTGGTTGATAGGAAAAGGATGATAGCTTACTTAAACAGTGATTGTAAAACTATTTTAAAAAAAGAGAATAAAAATTATAAATACAGAAAGACTAAATCTTGGTAGCTAGAGTTAATTCACCTATATTTACAATTCTATTTATTTAAAAATTTTGGACTTTTAAAGTTCAAAAGACTAATGAGAGCAGAAGAAGTTCATGGCAAAAGTATTCTATAAAATGATAAAAAAACAAGAGGCAAAAAAAAAAACTAGGAGTAAAAATATAGTGTATAGGAAAGACAACCTTAACAAATCCTAAATTTGTAATAGATTAGATTCCATGACATGTCAGTAATAAAAGATAATCAAGACACAAAGTAGATTACTCAGTAAAAATCCATCATCAGTATAGAAACATTAACAATATTGTAATAATTCTAGACAGTAAACAATTGATTGGACAGAAAACAATTGATTGAACAGTAAACAATTGATTTGGTAGCAAACAATTAATTAGGTAGTAGACAATTAATTAGGTAGTAGACAATTTATTGGGTAGTAAACAATTGATTGGGCAGTAAACAATTGAGTTTTCTTTGGGTTAAAATTTACTTGCAATTGTAAGCCCTAAGCAACCAACTGTAGCAACCCTAAACCTTTACAAAAGAGAGATCATATTTAAGATCAGCTGTGATCAAGACTAAACAATATAGTTGAGCCATTAGCAAATAGAGTGACTTTAGATGTATGATTAACACAAATACCATTATTAATACTAATTTTATGTAAATATTGAAAAAATTGATATAAACAAAAATAAATTTCTTATTAAAATTAATCAGCACAATATTAAGGATAGAACTCTGTGATACCCCAGAAATTACTAGAACAAAAGAAATTTATATACGGAGGACAACTATAAAACTGCAGTTAGGAAGAAATTGATGAAATTTTTGAAGAAACATATAAAGAGAGTTTTACAGATTTACTTGAAAACGCTTGGTATAAAAAGAAATAATAAATCTAATACCATCCTCTGCCTTTTATTCATGCATCAGTACAAATGTATAATTATAAGTATAAAAAAATATATATTAAATTTACAAAATAAACAACCATAGCTAGCATAAAAATTAAACCAGATATATAAATAAATTATAATATGCTGGTGTTCATTTCTTGACATTAAAATCCACTAAACTAAAAATTTTTATTATAAATACATCTAAGGTATGCAAATAAATGATACAGTTAGTACAAAAAATTAACTTTATGGATTTGGAATATAACAGTTTGTATTACAAAAATAGTAATTTAAAAAATTGCAAAAAATCATTTGTAAAAAAATACTTGGAATATGTAAAAAATTGACTTGTTCAGACATGAAAATCAAAAAACAAAAAATTTACCTCTTTTTGATTTGAAGTATTTTGTATTTTGTCTCTTAGCAACTTTAACTTTAGGTTTTTCATTTCAAACTGTTTTTTCATGTGATACATTTCTTCTTCAATGTTTTTTTTTTCTTCTTTAACTGTAACTAATTGTTCTAGCTCCTAATAATATTTTACATATATATATATATATATATATATATATATATATATATATATATATATATATATATATATATATATATATATATATATATATATTTATATATATTTCAAAGTTTTAAGAAGAGCCTTTCCTTATATTCTTAAAACTTTGAAATAAAATACATTATTTCAAAGTTTTAAGAATCTTTCTATATATAAACATTTCTATATAAACCTTTTCTTGCTTCATTCGCAGATCATGCTCCTTTAACAAAAGACTTGTTTCCTTTAAAAGCTGATTACGGAGCCCATTAATTATGTCTTCATTTTCTCTTTTACTTATAGAAAGTGCCTACAATAAAATAAAGAGAAATCCATATACATATATATATATATATATACATATATATATATATATATATATATATATATATATATATATATATATATATATATATATATATATATATATATATACATATAAATATATATATATATACATATATATATATATATATATACATATATATACATATATATATATATATATATATATATATATATATATATATAATATATATATATATATAAATATATATATATATATATATATATATATATATATATATATATATATATATACTATATATATATATATATATATATATATATATATATATATATATATATATATGTATATATATATATATATGTATATATATATATATGTATATATATATATATATATATATATATATATATATATACATATATATATATATATACATATATATATATATATATATATATATATATATATATATATATATATATATATATATATATATATATATATATATATATATAGGCTAAAAAGGTCGGAAAAAAATGTAACAACCTGTTATCTAAATACGCTATCTAAATAATTATATAAATATATATATATATATAAACGATTGACAGACGACTTAAAAGATTGCAAACTATATGAATCAGGAAAGCAAGATGAAGGAAGCGAATTCCAAAGAACTGATGTTCGAGGAAAAAAACTAGATGAATAAGCGTTTTTGGAGCACTTAGGAACAGTAGCAGAAAAAGGATGAGACTTAATTGAATAACGAGTAACACGAGAATGGATTTTAGTAGATGGCACAAGAGACGCTAGCTCTTTAGAGCAGTGCCCATTATAGTATTTGTAGAAAAGAGAAAGAGAAGCAACATTACAACAATGTGACAGACGTTGAAGGTTGGCTGTAAGAGCAGGTTTAACTATGTTTACAATGTGTTTTTACACCTTGTCTAAAAGAGAAAGGGCATCATTAGAAGATCCGCCCCAGATATGGCAACAGTATTCCATACAAGGTCGGATTTGAGATTTATAGAGATAGAGAATAAAATCCAGAGTAAGAAAGTGACGAGCTCGATAAAGAGAAGCAACTTTAGCAGATGCTAATTTTGCAACGGATTTGATATAAGGTTTCCAAGAAAGATCAGAAGTAAGAGTTAATTCTAGAAGATGAAGGGTAGGAGACTCATCGAGTACATTAATGTTCATAAATATAGGAAGGTCTAAATTATTGCGATAACAATTGGCTGAAAAAAATTGAGTTTTATCTGAACTAAAGTTCACCAGCCACTGTGAGCCCTATGCTGTAGCAGAAGTAAGATCCTTTTCAAGCTCAGATGCCCTCTGTAAGCAATCAGAGGGAGTTGGCTTCTTATCATGACAAGAATAAATGGTAGTATTATCAGCAAACAATACCACCTTAGATGTGAGAATGTCTGGAAGATCGTTAATGTAAATTAAAAAGAGTATAGGGCCAAGGATTGAACCTTGGGGAACCCCTGAGGTTACATAATAAATAGAAGAGTGCTGTTCATCAAGGACAACTTTTATACTATGATTGGAAAGGAAGGATTCAATAATCTTAAAGATGTTTCCAGATACAACATAAGAAGGAAGCTTATGGAAAAGACCAGCATGCCAAACTTTATCAAACGCTTTAGAAATGTCAAGAGCGATGGCCTTAAGTCAGTTTAAAAAATTAAAAAAATTTGCCAAAGTAATGCCAAGGTAAACGGTACTTTTCAAGTCAAGTACTCTGGATTTGTTTACCGAGGCCAAAAAAGCTGAATTTCAAACGCTGTATCAATGAGTGTTAACCAGACAGAGTATAGTCAAAAGTAAATGCAACTTTAGAAAAGGGAGATTCAAAAGGAAAGACATATTTTGCATAGGTTTAGATGGAAAGATAAAAACACAAAAATTCGGTCATTTTGAACCTCTTACTTTCACACATTAAAATTGAAAATTGTACAGGATCTACACATAAACAATACCTGTTTTCTGTGCTACTGGGGATGTTCTTGCTTAACAGATACTTAGCGTACTTCAATAATGTGAATGCTTAGAGAGCATCCATGCTTTTTTTTTTTTTGGATACATTGACACTTGTTGGAAGAATAGTTTAGTGATTAGTCTAGAAAAGATGGTCTTTCACATAAAAAACATTTTTTTTTTATTGGATGGAAAAGCAACTTGCCTACTCTCAAGATCTTAATACATGGGGGGGGCAGGGGGGTTTGAGGTGAAAGGAAGAAACTTAATAATTTTAGGAAACATTCCTACTCACCCTAAGCTTATTAAGAACCCAGTCCTGTTTATTAAATTTTACTTGTTAACAACAAAATATTAATTTCTCAAAAACTAAAAAAAAAAAATTTTTTATTAGATCTTGATTAAAATTATCACCAGCCCTCCACCCCGTTTATTCCCACCCCCTCGTTGTATTAAGGACTCGAGAGTACACAACATTAGTGAAACCTTTAGGGTAAGATACTTTGAAGAATTTTATAGTTAACCTCAAGAACAGTTTGAGACAGTTCAAACTTATTAAAAGCTATACTTCATATACGATATGAAAATTGTTTGTCATAATTTAAAGGCTTTTTAAAGTTTTGAATCAAGTAAAGAAGATAGCAAATAAGCAGCTTGTAAAATAGATTATGAATAGCTAATATATTTTTTTACTGAACTATGGCCAATGGTTGAATCTTTTTATAAAAATTTTCTATACACTATTAAGATAATTCTACAAACAAAAAATTTTACTCATATATTGTTAGAGCTTATGTTTCATAATACTTAAAAATAAGAAAGACTTCCTTACAAATGATCTTTCCTTAAAAATTTGTTACAGATTTTTTTTCCTCCAATAAAAAACTGAAACTTACTGCCTTTAAAGTTATAAGGAAATTTAGAAAAAAAATCAAAAATATGCTTTCCGTCATGCACCTCCACACTTTCTCTACACAGTGGTAAAAAATAATTATAAGCAGACTGGTTTTTAAACTCACTTTCACATTTTCGATTTTTGAACTCACTTTTACACAGAAGTCAACTTTTTTAATTGGTTTGTCTATTCATAATTTATCATGCAGCCATTATTAAAACTTTTCTAAGAAACAGGTTTATGAGAAAACATTTAAAGCATTGAAATATTATCAACACTTAAAAACATTTTTGAGTGTTTCCATAGTACTTCTACGCTTTCCACTTAAAAATTAAAAAACTTAGCAATGCTAGCTACACTGACATATATTAACATATTAAAAAGTAAAGATTTTAAGTGCTATTAAAAGAATTATTTAAGCCATGATTGTTTTTACATATTTAACCTTGAAAAAATTTAACTTACTGTAACTTCATTATTTAATTTAGATATCTCTAGTCCCATTTCTATAATCTGTGAGTACCTTTCATCAGATGTACGCCTAAGTTCATTGAAAAAAAATTTAAAAAAAAGTTCATTAAAAAAATTATATCAGATATGTTTATTATATTTATTAGAAATGTAAGTCAAAAAGTTTGTGTCATGTGGCCTGTTGACTACTAATAAAAGCTGACCAATATGGAGGAGAATATTGAGCATTCTACTTTGTAGAATACATTTTTTTTAATTGTTTAAATATATATATATATATATACATATAATATATATATATATATATATATATATATATATATATATATACACACATATACATAAATATTGCAAATAAACACATTAACATAATTATATATAAATATATATATATATATATATATATATATATATATATATATATATATATATATATATATATATATATATATATGTATGTATAGATGACTTTCAGTGCAACATCACATCTTTTTGTAAACAACATGGGCACGCTAACTTGTAAGCAAAAAACATTAAAACTTTATGAGTACATTTATAAATTTATTATATAAAAACACAAGTGTTCCTTGCATTTCTTTTCGCTAGTAGTTCTTCTGTAAATTATAAATTCAGATTGAAGTTCTTCTGTAAATTTATAATTTACAGAAGAACTTCAAGTAGTTCTTCTGTAAATTATAAATTCAGATTGCTCTCAGAAAACATAAACAAGAAAATTCTTAAAGCTTTTAAAATTTCGCTTTTTGAAATTGTTTTGAAACTTAATAACTGACATCATTAGTGAAATATTGTAAAATTGCTAAATTGTAACTGTGACAATAAAAATTGTAGTGACAAATCAACAGAAAGTCTTAGGAAAAGTTTTTTTTTAAATATTTAAAAGACCTAGTTTTGGAAAAATTATACCTTTATAAAAAAGTAAAAAAAAAAATTAAATTTATTACCCTCTTTTAAATATATTTAAATTTTTAATCTGTAAAAAATCCATCTCTATAAATTACTTTATAGAAAAGCAAATTGCTGGACATTTTGCAAAATTTAGAAAACTAAATGAATTTTGCTAAAGTCAAGGAATTTCGATTGATTTCATTGGAAATTTAGATATTTTTTATATAAATCAGGAAAAATTCATGGAAAATAAACATGAAAAATTGCTGGCCACCCTGACAATATATATTTACATTAATTAACTACACCCATATTAAGACAAACAAATGCATTATTATATTAACCATGGTTCTATCTAACGAATTGATTGATCCACACAGTCATACAAATAATGGGAAACATTTTATACATCAAATTCCTTTATTCACATAAATCGGAATATTAGAAACTTACCTCAAGACAATTATACTCTTATATAAAAACTTTTAATGTTGCCCAGATAGCACCTATCTATTATCATGAATCCTTTATGTATGAGAAAACTCAAGGTGGTATAGAAGACTTTATTATGAAAATTAATAGCTAAGGTAACCTAAAGAAACAGTCAAATAACTTTACATAAAAGAAACACAAGAGTTATCAAATAACATTAGTAAGCAATAGGAATAAGCTCTGTCACAAGTATATAGCAACTAAGTTTAAGCTTCTATTATATAAAAACTAAACGATATCAATATGTTTATAACTGAACTAATTCAAAAAAATTTTCTTGCAATAAAAACTTCAGTACAATCAATAATACTAAGTCTTTGAACCTTTTTCAAAAACTTTTTTGTAGGTTATTCTTTATTGCTCCACACTTTGGCCAAAAATCAAATTTACAACTCTAGCAGAAAATTGGTATTATTATTTTTAAAATATTACACAATTGCAAAAAAACAGTATCATCGATGGATTTTGTTTTAGCTTTATAAGCACAATATTAAGATGGTCTTCCAACAACTATCGCAAGTTTAAGTTTTAACTCTTTTGAAGAAAATTTTTAAGATAAGACTAAAAAGAAGTTATTTTTGTTCATCTGATGTTAGATTTTAATATGAAATGTTTACTTTGTTCAAGTAAAGCTTATGTCATAGTGTATTTTCTTAGTAATTTCGTGTCACAGTGTATTTTCTAAGTAAAGTTATCAAGATCTATATCACAGATAATATTGATAGTCAAATGATTGTTATTTTTTGCTTCATAGGATACTTTTCACTTCTGTTTTTTAGATTTAACTAGAAATTAGAGTTTAAAATCAGGTAGATTAGGCTAATCTATTAGCTTTAATCCTTCCATGTCTTTTACTTTTAAAAATTGATTTTCAAAAAGGAACTCTATAAACTTTAAATACACATAAGTTTTCACATCTTTTTGAATAACTAGCTACACAAGTTATTAAAATATTTTAATTCTTGTTTAAAAATAAAATCGTGAATAAATTTATTAACAGAAAATACAAATATCACAATGTTTTAACTAGAAAATTTCCAAATATTTCTTTTTTCCACCTCCAAGTATGCACGCACATAACAAG
>NC_061156.1:50616910-50661910 GCF_022113875.1 Hydra vulgaris | reverse complement strand
AAAAGCTTTCTGGAATTATCTGATAAAGTTTGAGAAAGAACACACAACCATCAGAGACACGAGAAGCCATGGTGGAAGAGTGAAGTGAATAACATTGTAGAGGAAAATGACCAGGGAAAAAGGAATGTGGTTGAGAAAATTAAAGGGCAAGGTGGAAAAACTGAAAGGTAAAAAGAACATTAAGCACACATAAAAAATTTTGGTATAAAGACTTTATTTGTAATAAAGAAGATCTTCTATAAACTGGAAATCAAAAGTTTAAGAAAGAAGAAGTGAAATCAGTTATTTAGAGTGTTTAATTAGGTAAACCTGCTGGTTTAGCTAATTAAACACTTTTTAGTGTATTCATTACACTAGAAAGTGCTTAATTATAAAAATACACTTTCTAGTTTATTGGTTGAGATATCATTGGTTGAGATATCATTGGTTGAGATATCATTGGTTGAGATATCATTGGTTGAGATATCATTGGTTGAGATATCATTGGTTGAGATATCATTGGTTGAGATATCATTGGTTGAGATATCATTGGTTGAGATATCATTGGTTGAGATATCATTGGTTGAGATATCAAAGGGAAATATGGGTTTGAATTAGTGTCAGACCTTTATAACGAAATTTGTACATGAAGAATAAAAGCTGAATAAATGGAAAAAAATAAGTTAAATGTACACAATTTAATTAGGAGGCAGAGATGCATTGTGGTCTTTAATAAATTATAAAATTCTTTGAACAAACAAAAAAGATTTTAGAAAAATTTTTGCTAACAAAATAAGAAACAATGTATTTATGAATAACATCCAGTTTGATTTTGTCTTGCAATATTGCAAGACTAGTTTAAGATAAATTTTTGAAAAAGTAAATAAAGTGTGTGGACACATAAAGTGTGTGGACAAGATTTGAGGACCTTGAAATAATTTTATTAGCTATTTAGGTGTTTGAGAATGACTGGTAACAGTTATAATGGTTATGTATGAAAATTTCATAATAACAATCAAAATAAAAAATGAAAGAGTGATTTTTCAAGTAAATGTTGGAACAGAATTTAGTTGTTTGCTTTTTATTAGTTTTTATTAAAAAAAGTTTAGTGTTGGTGTGACCATGGGGTTCTATGCAGCTGATTTACACCTAATTACAGAGACAAAAGATTACAAAATTTGGATTTAAATAAAAACAAAAGGTTTTAGGATTAATATAAATAAGGCAAAATGTATGCATTTTAAAGTCAAGAATGTACCAAGTTTTGATATATAGTAGTGAAAAACAAGAAATTAAGCCTGACTGTGTCTGGCATTTTAAAAAAACAGGGAAGATTATGATTGTGTGGTATGAATCTAAAAGATGAGAAAATAAGTAATGACTTAGACAGAGATTAGAAATATAGAGAGATTAGAAATATGCTATAGAGTATAACAAGTGCTATAGAGTATAACAAGATAAAAAATAAATGTAGGAAAACTTGAAGAAATACAAATTACATTAAAAAGCTTCTCAAATTCATATCAGAAAATTCTCAAGTTTATATCAGAAAAACAGCATCATAAAAAATGTCTAAAAAAAATAAGAACTCTAAATTAATGATATGATTTAAAAATAAAAATCAACCAAACAATATCTGACTATTTTATATATTTTAAACTGTGCGGTAGTGGTGTAGTGGTAGAGCGCTTGCTTCATAAACGAGTGGTTCCGAGTTCGATCCCCACCACGTCCCTGGAAGTACCGCGCTCAACTCGTTTCTCCGCACAGCGGCCTTGTTCGTCAAGGTTCGTGTTTCGGAGTTATAGAGTTGAGAGAGGGTTATAGCCGCAAAATAAGTAGCCTCCTCGTCTGTAGTGGCCTTCTCGGCCTTGAGGAGGTGAAATAAAATTAAAAAAAAAATTAAAAAAAAAAACACACACAAAAATATATTTTATTGTATACTATACCCATTAGATTTCCTACTAAATTAACTTATCAAATAAATGAATAACCTTTTCTTGCTTATGGCACAACTCTTTTTCTTGTAACAACAAAATCTCAACCTCTGAAAGTTTATCTTGTAAATTCAAAATCAAATTGCTTTTTTCCTCATCAATGCCATGAAGAACCTGAAGTTAAGCAACAACAATCATAACTAGATAAAATATATTAATTGTTACAGGTGATTGTTATAATGGGGTGGCTGTAGAGAGGATTATTGTTATAATGGGGTGGCTGTACAGAGGATTAGTGTTATAATAGGGTGGCTGTACAGAGGATTAGTGTTATAGTAGGGTGGCTGTACAGAGGATTATTATTATAACGGGGTGGCTGTACAGAGGATTAGTGTTATAATGGGGTGTACAGAAAATTATTGTTTCAATGATCATTACATTACAATATAATATATAGTTTTTAAATTGACAACATTGAGAACCATTAAATTATACTTAACACAATAAGAAAAAATACAAAGTTATAAATAACACAGGCCAACAAAAAAAAAAATTTTTCTGGTGATGAGAAAACAATTAGTTTTTTTTATAGTTTTTCTCATTTTGATTTCAAATCTCATTTTTCACCATCACGTCAATTTGCAACTCATTTTTCACCATCACGTCAATTTGCAACTCATTTTTCACCATCACGTCAATTTGCAACTCATTTTTCACCATCACGTCAATTTGCAACTCATTTTTCACCATCACGTCAATTTGCAACTCATTTTTCACCATCACGTCAATTTGCAACTCATTTTTCACCATCACGTCAATTTGCAACTCATTTTTCACCATCACGTCAATTTGCAACTCATTTTTCACCATCACGTCAATTTGCAACTCATTTTTCACCATCATGTCAATTTGCAACTCATTTTTCACCATCACGTCAATTTGCAACTCATTTTTCACCATCACGTCAATTTGCAACTCATTTTTCACCATCACGTCAATTTGCAACTCATTTTTCACCATCACGTCAATTTGCAAAGATATTTGAGTTCAAATCATTAGTATTTGGGGCAAAGTCCCTAATATTGTCAAAAAAAAAGTTATTCAAAAGTATGTCAACCTGGGTCTCAAAAGAAGCGTATTTTTATAGAGATTTCAAAAATGTTATTTGTTTAAAAATAAGTAATTATTGTATTATAGCTGAAAAACATTTTGTTAAAATTTTTTTAAGAGTCTTAAGCATTTTTTTTACATAATCTTTTTGTTAATAATTTTTTTTTTTAAATATTTATGTTTTCCAAAATCTCTATGAAAATACGCTTCTTTTGAGACCCTAGTTGACATACTTTTGAATAACTTTTTTTTTGACAATATTAGGGACTTTACCCCAAATACTAAAGATTTGAACCAAAATATCTTTACAACTTGACGTGATGGTGAAAAATGAGTTGCATATTTGAAATCAAAATGAGAAATACTATAAAAAAACAAATTGTTTGCTCGGCACCAGAAATTTTTTTTTTTGTTGGCCTGTGTAATCAATACAAATAAAAAAAAAAACATTAATTAATAAAGATTTTTCAACATTTACTAACCTCTAATGTTTTAAAACTTTGTATTTTTCCAGTTTAATTAAGTAGGTTTAAAAGGAATTAAAAGCAAAAAGAGTTCATAAATTAAATAAGTAGTTTCAAAGAGTAAACAAATTATTTTATAACTTGTCCAATAGCTTTAGTTTGAAAGTTTTTACAAATTTTTTAAAATTTATGTAACTTGTAATTATAGAAACCTTATATAAAATTGTTGTGGGGCAGGTGAAAGTAAACAACATTGAAAGTAATTTATCTAGGAGAAGAACACTAAAATTTAGCAGTAAATATTGGTAGTTGTTTCACAATACTCAGCCCCGATCTGGAAAACAGAAAGAACAAGCGGTTATAAATAGTTGCTTTAATTCTTCCATCATGTCATATATAAACAAAAAAAAACAATATAAAAAACCCTCTAAACCACACGAGTGTAAAATCATAAATGTGAAACATTTTTTTATTTTTCATTTTTTTACATTTTCTTATAACTTATTCAACAACTTTTTTATACAACAATTTTTTTATTCAACAACTTTTTTTCAATAACAATAATACAGGCTGTCAAGCAGCAACTTTCGAAAAAAATGACAAAAAATGACGGTATTTTGAGAATAAAAATGACAAAAAATGAAAAAAAATGACTGATTTCATCATAAAAATGAAAAGTTCAATAATTTTATTTTGAAAATAACAAACAAAATAACAAACAAAATCATCCGCCATCAATAATTTCTTTTAAAAATGAAAACCTCGACATCTTTTTGTTGTTTAACACAGAATAAAACGTTTTTTCTAAAGTCTAAAATAATTAGCATAAATAAATAAATTTTGCTAAATAATTATAACTGAACTAACAGTTCAAGCTCTATTATATTTACAAAAACTTTCAAACTTTTAACGACTACTTTAACTTTTTGCAACGCTTAATTAATCTATCCATTTCACTTTTACGTTTTAAACCAATATTTTCTCTTAACTTTGTCTGTTCATTTCTATGAGATGTAGCATTTTCAAGACTTCTTTTTGCGCTGTTTACCATTTCATGGGCAATTTTTATACCCATCATGTCTTCCTTAATAATGGCACTTTGCATGGATTTTGCTGCTTCATCGAGCATTCTCTGAGCAAGCTGAAACTCAAGATCTGCATTTTTTTCATCATTCTTTAGACTTTTTTCCTGTTGATCTAAATTTTTATTTTTATTTTCAACTTTTTCAAGCATTTCTTTCTGCTCTTTTTCTTTATTCATTAGTTCTTGCTCATGAATATAATTTTTTCTTTTTTCTTCGTCTTCTTCAGCTTTTCTTTTTTTATATATTTTATGAGCATTTTGAACAGCTTGAACAAAGTCTTTGGAGAGTGCATCAACATTATATGCTCCTCTGCAACTTCTTGCATATTCTTTTGATATTCTCAAAGCCATTAATGTTTCATCATTTAGATTTACTCTCTCAGGAGTTAATGTATTTTTGTTATCAGATAAACTTCGCTCAGCACTGGCATTTCCATTCTGAATTGTTAAACAGCTCTTAACAACTTTACTGAGATACCCATACTTTGTTTTTCCATATTCATTGTTACTTTCAAAAACTTTAGACCTACTAAAGGTCTACTCTTTTTAGTTTTTTTATATCAAAATCTATATACCAGTCTTTTGATATATTAGCTGCTTGGTATAATTTCCATTCATCTTTCACAAATGATACCTGTACAACAATTAAATAAAATTGTTATGGAGAAAGTGTTAACATTTGAAATTAAAGGAAAATTTAATTATATCAAAATTAAAATAGTTCGTTAACTAATAATTTACAAACAACAATTTCTAATTTGTAAATTAAAATAATAATTAGTAAATTTTGAAAATGTTAAATAATATATTTATATGGTTAATGTACTCTGCTATTTTAACTATATAGTAGATTATGTTAACAATATAAATACTTATACTATTTAAAATTTTCAAAATTTACTTATTATTAGTTTAATTTACAAATCAGAAATTATGTTTATATATATATATATATATATATATATATATATATATATATATATATATATATATATATATATATATATATATATATATATATATATATATATATATATATATATATATATATATATATATATATATATATATATATATATATATATATATATATATATATATATTATTAGTTATTTAATATAAATTTATTTAAATATTCACCTCCCTTTCCGTAATTACATGTGGCATCGTAACTGCTATTCGCCCAATTGCATTAACAGTCCAAGGTTCTGATCTCATTTGAGCACCCAAACAAGTCATATCTTTTAATATCTGCGAATCAAGTGGAAGTTTTTTTTGCAAGTGTTTTACAACAGATATATATCCATCTCTCATTTGCTGTAAGCAGACAAATCTTTTTTTTTCACATGATATTTTGTTCACCTAAAACATATTTATATTGAAAATCTGCATCAATGAAAATGAATAAAAAAACTTAATTTTTAATAATAAAATATAGATACAATAAACAAAATGGTTTATATTGTCTAGTACACTTATACATAATTACCAAGTACACATTAACCAGGTAGTAAATGTGCAACTGGTAAATGTAGCAAATGTGTACCTATCAAAAATTACCTGGTTTTTAGCTTCCTCGCCAAAGTCCATTTTATTCAAATCAAGGTGGATAGTTGAATCAGAAGAATCAATTTTTAAAAGATCTTTAGTAAGCTTTCCATTAACAGCAGTCGGTTGAAGGAAACGTTTCATTAAAGATATTAAAAGATTTTTCATTTTATAAAATAAAATATGAACAAGTGGTCCTTCATCTTGAAATATTGTCAAGTATTTCTCAAACAAGGGAGCTAAACCAATAAGGAATTTGATGGACACAAGTAACTCCTAAAATAATCAATTCTCTATTATATGTAATAATTCAAAAAAAAAATAATAAAAAGAATAACTTTAATTACATTTTCAGTTTCCCTAAGACTTCTTTGAATTCAAATATAACGCTTGTTGTTTGTCAGTGTCTTTTTATACTCCTTTTGTTTTGGAATATATTCCAAAAAATATTTCTTGGTGTCTTCCCACCTTAATAGAACCTTTATAAGTGAAGAAGAAAGAGTGAGCCATCTAGTATTGACAAAACGAAGAAACAATGTTTCATCTTCAATAAAAATGCAATCTGATAATTTTTTAAAATCTTCTATTTTACAGGGTACATTCTAAAACAGAAAAAAGTTATAGAGACACTACACTTTATTAGCTAGTCGCATAATAGACTATTAGAATAAAAAATAATAATAATGTAAGAAAAATAACTTCATAGGTAAAATAAAAAATTCTCTTTTAGTATTAACTGCAGTAAAATCCCATTAAGTTAGACTCTCATAGGGAATAGATAAATAGTCTGACTTAGCGAATGTCCAAACAAGCTAAGCTTTTTGTATGTATATAAAGGAAATTGAAAATCTGTCCGACTTAGTACAAATCCAACTTATCCAGGGTCTGAATTAATGGGATTCTACTTTATAAAATTACACAAATCATTACCTTGAACCAGTTATGTAAATCAAATGCAAGCTGCTCAGCATCCTCACCGACAACATTAATTGCTTTTCGAAAAGCATTATGCACTGTGTGCAAAGTGCAACTTACAAATGGTAACAAGCCATTAAAACCATTACTATGAAGATCAGCATTTAACAATCTCCAAATGGCTTTGTTAATATTAGGACCATCTGCTGAAATATTAAAAAGACGATCCCATGGTAAATAAAACCTTTCATTATGATGTAAATCTGCTAGCATTGTTTTGACATCTTCTGCTGTTGCTCTGCCAAAGAACAGCGATGTTAAATATTTTGTAACAACTTGGTTTTCGTCTTCTGACCAAAAACGACATAAAAGATCCATTTGTTTTCTTTGTTATGAAATAGTTGTTTCATCAAACATTAAAGTGAATGCACCTTGACTTAACGCGATACTATTACATAAACACTTTTCCAACAATGGCCCAAGGCCATCTTGCAAAATATATGAAGCTTTTTGCCGACTCATAGTAAAACCTTGACTTATTTTACTATCTGGAAACATTCTTTGGAACAATATTGGTGTGTTGTCACAATGTCTTAAGGCAAGATCATTCTCTGCCACTTTAAAAAGCCACATGGCTTCTGCAGCAGAAATTTTTTCATTTATAGAGAACTCTAATTGTATAACTTTTTCTCCCCCAATCGAGTTTTTGTTAGAATCTACATATAAATGACGAGCAGTTTTTGAAACTCTTAGATCAGACACTGACTTATGTTTAGGTTTTGAAGAATGCTGATATAGTGCTTGGAAACCAACTGAACTGAATTTTAAATCACTTTTGCATAGTTTGCAGATAGCATATTCAGAGTTTCTTTTTTCAGCCCATAATTGGATTTTCACTAGATTTTTGTCTAACTTTTCCAACCACACATCATTCCACTTAACCATTATACTATATAATCTATTGATAAATATACTAAAAACTAAATATAAAAATCACTAACTTTACTAGTTCTATACTATAGAATGATTTATTTTTAAAAATAATAACACCAATTTAGCAATACAAATGGATAATTAAAATTAAAATGTGAACATAAAAGATTGTAACTGTTATTATAAAATAGTTTTGAAAATTAAATAAAAAACTAAGTAACATAATGTCTAAAACAACTTAAAAATATCAAAAACAGCAATTCTAAGCATTTAAAAAAAACTTTAAAGTGTAAAAAATTCAAGAAAAAAATGAAAAAATGACAAAAACTAACAAAAAAATGAAAAAAAATAAAGAAAAAAAAAAGAACCCAAAAAAATGAAAAAAATGAAAAAAATGACGACTTGACAGCCTGATAATACAATGAGAGTTCCTTAAACTAAGTAATATAATGTGACCTAAAAACTGGTAAAACATATTTAGAGCACCCAGTGTTACCTAGCTGTTACCCAGTGTGTAAAAATAGATATCTATTATTAACTTTAAAAGTTAAAAAAATAACTTTAACTTCTTTTAAGTTGGAGAAAATCTGAGTGTTTTTAAAAGCAAACTTGAATAAAAAAACAAAACAAGAAATCAATCAAAACCTTAAAAATAAATCATAATAAACACTTGGTTAGTTAATTTAAACTTTAAACAACTACTTAAAACATTTTAAAAATACTGCAAAAATTATTAGATAAAATTGAAAAAACAACTTAAAAAAAAATTTAACTTCAAGAACAAAACCATTTTTTATTTTTTAATTATTTTATTCTTTTATTTTAATCAAAACTTATCATATCGGTATTTTATTATATCTTTAAATAATATTTTAAAATTATACTATTTACTGATTGCTATTTACAGTTTCAAATGCATGGCTTAATCTTTGTGATTTTTGGGTTAATAAACATAACCTTAAAAGACGATCACCTAATTAACTGTATAATTACACAAAAAGTCATGATGGTCCAAACTAACACAAGTCATCACATTTGTTGATACTGAAACATGAAACATATGCAATGTCAACATAGAAAAACCACTGATAATGTTATTAACAAATAATGAAAAAGCAAAACAACCTACTTCAACCCTTGGAATTAGGAAAAATGAGGCTGGCAATAATTTGCTGACCTCAATCTTTTAAAGGTTGGCATCAGGTTGGTAAAAATAAATTGATACAAAGGTCTTACCATAAAACATAGAAATGAGGTTGGCAATTTTTTGCCATTCTTAAACACTTTAAGGTTGGCAGTTAGGTTGGCATTGCTGAATACCAACCCTAATTCAGAGCGCTGCTACTCTAACCTTCCTTAGGATTTTAATAAAAATATTTAAAGTTGTCAGGAATATATAAAAACCATTTTTAATTTTTATAATATTTATTATTATTTGTTACATCTATACTTATCTTTATATTTAATTAATATCTAACAAACATTCTTAATAATAAAAAAATAACATTGAAAACAACAAAGAAAAATATGAAAATATTATTTATACCACAATTTCTTCTTTTAATGCAATCCTCTCTGTTTCCAATAATATTACATTTGCATTTTGTTTATCCAATGTATTTCTATAATAATTGTAAAAATAATAATATAATTATTACTAAATAAATTATTCTATAAATATAATGCATAGAATCTCACATGATCTTGTTGTAATATGAAACAATAAACAAAATTATTTAACCAATCAGAGTCTTTGTAAAAAACTTATTTAATTCAGAAATAATTGATTCAATGTAAAGATTATTATAGAGACTTGTAAAACATTTTAACAATTTTCAAACTCAATATTAATAAACATAAAAATAGATTTGCAAATATTATTAAAAAAATATTTATATTTATTAAATATTATTAAAAACAAAATTATTAAAAAATAATAACATGTTTAAGTTTAATATTATGACAATAATAACTTAATTTAGCTCAAAATAAATTCATGCAGTGACAGATAAACAAGTCAGTTTGCCCAATGAAAGTGGGTCCTAACTTCGAGAAATTCATATTTGTGAGCCCAAGCTTGAAGATTTTTCTTGCTTTAGAAAATCTCCCTTTCAAAAAAAGTCTTTAGTACAATTTTAAATACAAACAAATTCACCTACTTGTTTGCACATTTTTTATTTTATTTGCATTCACTCCCAACAAGGCTGCAAGCAACCACTATTAAGTTGGGAGTTACTAGGAAAAAAAAGAACAGAGTTATAGAGCAAGGAAACGGTTGACAGAAGACTTGAAAAGTTGAAAGTTGTATGAGTCAGGAAAACATGAAGATGGGAGAGAGTTCCAAAAGATTGACGTGCGGGGAAAAAAACTAGATAAATAAAAATTTTAGAGCATGCAGGGACAGATACAGTAAACGAATGAGACTTAGCTGAATGACGAGTAAAACAAGAATGAATTTTAGTTGATGGAACTAGAGTAGATAACTCCTTTGAGCAGTGACCATGATAGTATCTGTAGAAAAGAGAAAGAGATGCAACTTTACGACAATGGGAAAGAGGTTCAAGCTTAGCAGGTAGTCCAGGTCCAACAACATTTACAATGCGTTTTTGGACCTTGTCAAGAAGAGAAAGTGAATCGTTAAAAGAACCAGCCCAAATATGACAACAGTATTCCATACAGGGACGAATAAGAGATTTGTAGAGGTAGAGAATGGAATTAGAAGTAAGGAAATGGCGAGCACGATAAAGAGAAGCAACCTTAGCAGAAGCTAATTTAGCAATCGATTGTATATATAGTTTCCATGAAAGGTCAGTAGTAAGCGATAATCCAAGAAGATGTAAAGAGGAGGACTAAGTAAGAGGATTGTCACTCATTAATATAGGAATGTTGACCATATTACAGTAGTTGTTTGCAGTAAGCAACTGGGTTTTTTTAGAGTTGAAATTCACAAGCCACTGTGAACCCCAATCTATTACTGAAGTGGGATCAGATTCAAGATCAGCTGCTTGTTCTAGGCGATCGATAATAGAAGACTTTTTGTCAAGACAGGAGTATAAAGTTGAGTCATCAGCAAAAAGAGCTACTTTAGATAAAAGGTTGTCAGGAAAATCGTTTATGTAGATAAAAAACAAAACAGGGCCATGGATCGAACCTTGGGGAACCCCAGAAGTTACTGGAAATAAAGAAGAGTGTTGGCCTTCAAGGATGACTTTAATAAACCGGTTAGAAAGAAATGATTTGATAATCTCAAAAACTTTCCCAGAAACACGATATAAAGCAAGCTTATAGAGAAGACCAGCATGCCAAACTTTGTCGAAAGTTTTAGATATGTCGAGAGCAATAGCCCTAGCCTCACCGCCTCCATCTAATGCACGATAAAATCTTTCAGTTACAGCAGTTAGCAAGTTGGCCGTAGAGTGAAAGGATCAAAAACCGTATTGATTGTCTGACAGTAGTTTAAGATGAGATGTGAGGAATTTGTTAATCAAAGACTCAAAGACCTTGCTAATAACAGAAAGAAGACTGATCGGTCAATAATTGGAGGGGTCAGAATTTTCTCCAGAGTTTTTGAATATTGGAACCACAGATGCCATTTTCCAACAAGCAGGAAAACAAGACTCAGTCAAACACTTGTTAAATAGTTTAGAGAGAATTGAAGAAAGTTCTGGAGAACAATTCTGCAAGACTGTGACAGGAATGTTGTCTGGACCACAAGCTGTAGACGAGTTTAATTGAGATATGACTTTAGCAACAGAAGCCGGAGTGATTTGAATGTCTAACAATGGGTCAACCTGTTTGACTGGAATGGAAGGAAGAAAATGTCCATAAGATTCAAGAGTGGAATTAGAAGAAAAGTTCTTTGCAAACAGTTCTGCCTTATCCTAGGGAGAGGTAATAAGATCAGTCTCATGAATAAGAGATGGAATGTTAGATCTACCCTTGTTAATAATGCTGTTGAAGATTTTCCAAAAATCTTTAGAGCCTAACTTCTGCAATAAGATGCAAGATTTAGTGTACTGAGAATAATGGAGTTTAGCATCAGAAAGCACCTTTTTACATCGATTTCTTGCAATAATAAATAGCCGTTTGTTCTCAAAAGAGTTGTTCTTTTGAAAAAGATGAAAAAAATGATTACGATTGGATATAGCAGCCGCACAAGAAGGAGAAAACCATGGAGTAGAATGAGGCTTGACTTGAAACCAACGAGAAGGAATAAAAGCTTCAATTCCAGCCTGAATCCAGGAGGTTATGTAGGAGGCGCATTTGTCAGCTGAGAGAAAAAAAACATCAGCCCAAGGACCATCACAAAGAAAATCACAAAAGGAATTCCAGTCAGCTTTAGGGTAGTAGTAGGTGGTGCGATGATATTGTGAGCCCAAAAAAGAAGTACGAGAAGAAAGATTTATAGAGATCATTGCATGGTCAGAACCACCTAAAGGAGAAAAGGGAGAAACTGAACATAAGCTAGGGTCAGAGACAAGACATAAGTCAAGGAGTGAAGATAAATGATTAGGGTTGTCAGGAAAACGAGTCACAAAGTTAACTATCTGAGTAAGAGATTGAGAAACGCAGAAGTTAAAGGCTTTAGTGCCAGCAGGATCAGTGGTGTTAGAGTTAAGCCATTCAGTGTGATGGGCATTAAAATCACCAACAACAACAATATTGGCAAAGGGGTAAAGAGAGAGGGCATGGTCAATTTGATCAGAGATAACATCTAAAAGAGTGCAATCATGGGAAGAAGGAGAACGATAAAGAACAAAGAGAAAGGTGATAGAGTGAAGAGGTGCTAGGCGAAAGCACATAAGAGAATGGTCAAAGGATTCGAACTTGATTTCACGACAAATAGGGGAATTAATGCGTATGTATACCCCTAAACCTAGCATGTGACTATTGGAGTCTTTACGAATCAAAGGACCCATCAACACTGACATCTGAAGAAGGAATTGCAGAATTTAAATTTGTTTCACTGAGTGCATGCAAGTCTGGTGAATTTTGAAGGAGGTAAGACTCAACTGATGGAAAGTTGCTTCGTAGACCGCGAATATTTGTAAAAGATATATTAAAATATTTAGGTGATGGGGATGGTTTTTTAGGTTTTAAATTTTTGGTTACTTTGGTCATGATTTGGGTTTAATGAGAACTTGACTCATTCATAGATAGAGCACAGCCTCCTAATTAATGAGCTATACATATACTTGAATCAACCCATTTTATTTTTTTATGTTTATTATTTATTATACTAAATGTTTATCCTGCTTAATTGCAACAACTATCAAAAAAAAAAATTACAAAAAATCTTGATTATTAAGACAATAAGGTAGCACCAGATTTTCACAGTAAGAATCAACAATAAAGATCATAATAAAACAACACTAAATTTTCATAGTACAAACCTTTACAATTGCAACAGTTTTGTTACAAATAAAAATCTTAACAAAAATAACAGCATTGTTGATGTTAATAAAAAGCAAATCAAATAAAAGTCAGTAAGGTTAATGATGAAAGATTAGGTTAACATTTAAGAACTTACTACTTTAAATATAAACAGGTATTCTTTCATAACAACTTACTGCTTCAAAAATGAACACATATAATAAAGTTACCATAAACAAAAAGTAGAACATTTAAATATTTATTAGCTATGAAGTCTACATATGCTATCTATAATCTTTTGTACATAGCTTTGAAATTTACTCAAGATCTTTCATCTTATTTAGATAAAAAGAAGTATTAAAGTAAGGGAGTATGGAAACAAGGAAGTATTGTTAAGAATATTATAGATATCATAAAGATGTTATTCATGAAATCATCTGAACTACCAGATTCTTATCAATCCAATATACAATATATTCATTCTTTATTTTGTGATGAAATCAATTGAAATAGTTCCTCAGTCTGGATCTCAGCAACAATTAATCATTTCTGCAACTTTTAAACTTTTTTTTCAACTATATTTGAATGTTTATTTTAATTAATAATTCAAATAAACTTTATGTGTAAAACAATTTACCTATAAATGTGATTACTCTTACATTATATAAAGTGAATGTATGTATTCATATACTTAAAAGTCAAAAGAAATTAAAAAGATTAAAAAAAACATATAAAAATTACCTAGTATCATTAAGCAAATCATTTGTTGTAGATAATTCTTTATTTGTTTCATTTAAATCATTTTTAAGTACTTCAACTTCCTTATTAATATTATTGATTTTCACTTTGCATTCCTCAAGATTTGATTCTAATAGAAAGATTTTATCTTCATAATTTTTTGTTAAACTTTCTACATTTTTTGTGTGCTCTTGTTGAAGCATAAACTCTTGATTTTCAAGTTCATTTTTTAAGTTTTCAGCATATTTTTCATTTGATTCCTCTAATACAGTGTTGAGTTCTTTAAGCTCATTCTTCAAATTATTGACTTCTTTTTCGTGTGATGTTTTTAAAAAAACTTCCTGATCTTTTAGTTCTTTTTTAAATTTATTAACTTCTAATTCATGAGCATGTTTTAATATACCTTCCTGGTCTACAAGCTCTTTTTTCAATATATTAATCTCTGATTCATGGGCATGTTTTAATATACCTTCCTGGTCTACAAGCTCTTTTTTCAATATATTAACCTCTGATTCATGGGCATTTTTTAATTCAACTTCCTGGTCTACAAGCTCTTTTTTCAATATATTTACTTCTGATTCATGGGCATTTTTTAACAAAATTTCTTGATCTACAAGCTCTTTTTTTAAACTTTCAACTTCATCTTTATGTATCATCTTTAATGAAGTTTCTGTATCCTTGAGAACTTTTGTCAATTCTTCAACATCATTTTTATGAGCGAGCTTTAGTGATATTTCTTGATCTTGTTTTGCTTTTGTTAACTCATCAACTTCTTTTTTGTGATGTTCTTTTAATAACTTTTCATTTTCATTCTTTTCACTAACTATTTTTTCCACCTCTATTTTGTGTTTTTCTTTTAATAAAGCTACATGATTTTCTTGGTCTTTCTGTATAGCTTCTACCTTGTCTGCATGTGTTTGGTTTATTAAAGCTACTTGGTTATCATGGCTTTCTGTTACTTTTTCAAGTTCATTCTTGTGAGTTTGTCTTTCATTCTCCAACTGTGAGTTTAGTGTTTTAACATTTTCATTTAAATCTTCAATAATGCCTACAAATTAAACTAAATTTTATAAACTTTTGATTATAAAATATACATGTATAGAGAAAAAAAAGATATATGTTTAAATTTATGAAATTATTTATTGTTTTAACCAAGTTATTATAAAAAGAAGGGTAACGGATTTGTGAATGCATGGTAATGTTGCAGTGATAGTGCACTCACTACATAAACAACTGGTAATCACCTCAACTCCCACCACATCCCTGGAAGTATAGCTTTTTTTCTCAGTGCAGCAACCTTGTTTGTCAGGGTTCACCTTTCTAAATTATAAAGTTGAGCTTTAATAACAACATACAATTAAAACGAGTAACCTTAAAGCTTTAAAGTGAGTAACCTTAACTACACACAGTAGTCCCAAAATGGTCCTTAACCATTAAAAATCAATAAAAATGTCACCTAAAATCTTTTGTAGATTATAAAAAAGTTTCATGTATTCTCTGATGAAATTTTTACTCACTGCTCTTCTTAATAAGATTAACAAAAAAAATCGATCTGGTGAAAATGTGAAAGACAACTTTTAAAAGATATAAAGTTGATATTTGATAATTTAACAACTTATGCTGTCTGTCTAAATTTTTTAACTGCAAGTTAATAAACTAGAATGAGCAAAATAATAACAACCATCTGCAAAATTTAAACGAATTTATTACTCTCAAAAAGTAAATAAATAATGCAAAGAAAACAGTATTTTACTAAAATATTTATCATAAAACATCTGAACACAAAATAACTGAAACCTAAAACAGAAAGTCAAAACATTTTGATTAATGTTGCACTTTTTTATACATATTCAAAAAAGAAGAAAAATGACATTCTAATCTCTTAAATCCTATCCTGAGAAAAATTGATACACTTTGATGCATATATAGTATTGAGACCTTAAAAAAAACTTGCTGATATATGTATGATTAACATTTGGTAAAATTAATAAACGTGCACAATTTGATCTTTTAACAACAACAAAAGGGTTAGTGGATTAGGTCAGTCAATAATGAAATTACTTCTCTTTTATTCAACCATATAAAAAAAGTGTTTCAAAACAGAAATTTGTAATAAAAAAGTTAATAACTCAGAAAGTGAATCAGAAAAAAAATTTTAGTATTATTATAGTTATTATTAATATTATTATCATTATTAAATTTAATTTTCTAAGGCTCCAGAAGGTTACTATAGTCAAAAAGACTACTTTTTTATTTCACATAATCTTAAACTCTAATGCCTAAACTTTGTTTAACAGAGTGGCTGTGCAGAAAAACAGACTAAGCACAGTACTTTTAGATTTGAACCTTGAAATAGAGAATTAAGCCATTAAACTTCTAGTTCAAAGATTGTGAGCCAGGTGCTCTACCACTAGACTGCTGCACCACAAATAAATTTACTGCAGCACCACAAATAAATTTACTGCTGCACCACAAATAAATTTACTATTGTTTTTTATACATTACAAGTCTTTTTATAAATTTTTTGAAAGAGCATTTAATAAGTGAGAGATTTACTAAATCAGTCATTGTTTAGTGAGAGATTTAATAAATCAGTCATTGTCAAAAAAAGTTAACAAATTTTTTTTAAATAACATTTTCAAGAATAAAAATTAGTCAAATTATAGTTAATTATTGCCCATCACTTTATAAGTAGTGTCATATATTTACAACTATAACTTGTAATTATATAAATAATTTTACTTAATATTTACTTTGACTAAGTGAGTTTAAATATGTTTACAACAAGCCACACAACAAGCCATACTAGCCAGAGAACAATGGAAAAACGCTTTCAAAACAATTTGGAAAAGTGAGAAAATTTGTTTGTATGTAAATATTCAATTTAAAATAAAATAAATTATGGTGAATAAATATTAAAAAATAAGTAAAAAAATATGTTTACAAAGGTATATGGGTGAACTTTACAATATGCAGGGATCTTTTTCAAGAAGAAGAAGAAAAAAAGTTTACATTTCTCACCTTCAATTATCTTAAAATATTTTGCTAAATAACTAAAAAGTAAGAACTTACTCTCTGAAGATTTTAAAACTGAAAGGCGAGCTTGAAGACTTTCTATTTCCACCTTGTTATTTTCAATTACAATTGTGTCTTCATTATTTTTGGAAAGTAAAATATCATACTAAAAAATAAGAAATAAAAAAAGTATTATTAAACCAAACGAAACAAGACAAAAATAATAGCTTTAAATTTGTGCTCTCAACAAATATTTTCATACATTTTATTCATATACAAACCAAAACAAAGTGTTGAAAAATAACAAAAATTAAAAAAGGATAAAATCTTAAAAAAGGATAAAAGACTTGAAAAGTTGAAGGTTGTATGAGTCAAGAAAACACAAAAATGGGAGAAAGTTTTAAAGCTTTGAAAGCTAGGAAAAAAACCAGGCAAATAAAAGTTTTTAGAGCATTCAGAGACAGATACAGTGAAAAGAATGAGGTTTGCTAAATTACGAGTCAATTGAGATTGAATTTTAGTTAATGGAACTAGAGATGTTAGCTCTTTTGAGCAGCAACCATGATAGTATTTGTAGAAAAGAGAAAGAGGTGCAACTTTACAATGATGGGAGAGAGGCTCAAGCGTAGCAGATAGAGCAGTTATAATTACATTAACAATGCATTTTTGGACCTTGTCTAGAAGAGAAGGAGCATCATTAATAGAACCAGCCCAAATACAACAACAGTATTCCATACAGGGAGGAATAAGAGATTTGTAGAGGTAGAGATGGAATCAGGAGAGAGAAAATGGCGAGCACAATAACTCTTTATTAAGTAAGAGAAGCAAAATTAATGTATAAAATATATAACTCATTACATAAAATAAAAAATATCATTCAATAATTTAGAGCATAATAATTTTGAATTTTATCAGTTGAAAAATTTTATATTTTATCAATATAATTTAGAGTATTATAACTTTATATTTATCAGTTAGTCCAATTATATAAAAAACATTTACATTTCAATTGGCACTCCTTTTATTATTATTACTTTTTTTGGCAAAAACCATGCCTTTTAAAAACCATTGCAGTTTATTATGCAACTAATTTATTTTTGAATTTGAAACTCAAACTTTGTCTTTTTTATTCTATTTATATTTTTTTATATGAAACAAATACACTTTTGCAAGAGCCGTAAATTGCTCCCGTAAACCATTTTAAGAGAGTATGGGTGAGAGCTAAAGCTCTCGCTTCCTGCCGAGGCCTACATTTTTTCCCCGGATTTTTATTTAATGATCTTTAGTTTTTAAATAATTAACATTTTTAATTCAAAAAAAGTTGTATTTAAATTTCTTGAAATTGAAAATGCAAATGAGGGTCGTAAAGATCAAGTAAAACATTTTTTGCAGATTTGAAAATATTACAGCACTGCGTTTCCGAACCAATTGTTTCTTAGTCGTTAGTAAAATCAAACTTTTTTTAGAAGAACTAACTTCAACTTATTTTCTTAATATCATTTGTTTTTATGATGCTAAATTGTTACTTTTTTCGAATGTCAATCCTACAAACATTCACATTTTTAAGAAATTCTATTGTTTTTATGCAATGTTTGTTTTAGTATTAAATTCATAATGCCTATATTACTTAAAAAAAATCCATTTTTAGAATACCAAATTTTAGCTACTTGCGACAGTAATTTTTATTATATTGTTAATGAATTTCCTGTTATCGAAGCTTTAAATTCAAAGTTATAACTTTATTGATATATTTAAAAAGTGTTATAAAAATACCAATAATGTTAGCTACTTAAAAAAATCACAAAAATTGACATCAAGCTTCATTGCAAAGAATCTGCTGGACATCAAGCTACATCAAAGATAGTAGAAGAAATTTTAATCTACGCAACAAGAATATTATCTATGCAATGAGAAAAGCAAAAGAACTTAATAAAAAGTGTTGAGTTTCATATTGTTGGATAATTTTTATGCCTGTGTTTTTGAGTGGTTAGCTTGCAGAGTTTCTGAAGCAATGCTCCCTGCCTCAAATCCTACTACTGAAACCTTTGAGCGGTTGTAGCGCAGTGGTTAGCGTGCTTGCCTAAGAAGCTAGAGATCCCTGGTTCAATACTTCTTCTGAGCAAGTATAATAACACCGTTATGGAAGGAGGAATGAAATTCCTTTTAAATGCTCTTTTGCGATGCTCTGTGATAAGACCGTAAGGACTTCTTTGAGAACCTAAAATTAAAAGGAAAAAAGAAAAAGCTAAAAGAGACTCTTTCAAACAATGTTTTTAAGTCTTTAACACATGAGAAAATTGTAACAGCAAACATTTTTCAAACTATATATAAAGTTGCAAAAGAAAATCAGACCTTTAATAATTTTAAAATGGAAAAAGTGATCTTCAAGAATTTAGTGGTGTTAAAATGGGTAGTATTTTTTGCTCTACAAACTTATGCATTACCATTTTCATTCATATAGGTAAAAATGGTGCTCTCTATTACAAATTTGCTTAGTGTCTGCACAGAATTTCCGTTTTCATGGACTTTTATTCTGCAATAGAAATTCAAAAATAATTTGGCAATTTATCTGAATGCCTTTTACATAAAACTAAAAGACTCAATTGAGAAAAAGTTGCTTGCTGACAAAGATGTTGAATTCTGACAAAGATGTTGAACTCTGTTGAATGCTGACAAAGATGTTGAACTCTTTTTTTAAACCAAAAGCAATGGCCAGAAAAAATTAACATTTAGGTGAAATTTAGAGAAATTGATATAAGAATTCTGTCAACTTTAAAATAGAAAAGCCTAGAAAATGACGTAAGTCGATAGTTTATAGTATCGACTATAAACTACTACTAATACGCTACTTTAACTATATAGGTAGATGATAGAATCAAAAACCTATTCCGACGTTTGAAGTTTTGTGTAAATTGATGACCGGAATATACCAAAATAAGTGCTTGCCTTGATTTTTAAACACTTTTTAAAACAATTTTTTTTTAACTTATTGCCTGTTTAAACTGAAACCCTTAGTAGATGTATGTACACATCCTGCATGTTCTACCTATTTAGTCAGTCGATGTATGTACACTCCCTTCTTGATTTACAGGTTTAAGTCAGACTATGTGTGTACACTTCCCAATTTTTATAATAAATAAAATTTTATAAACAATTCAACTTTTTATTGACAAAAATCACGGACATAACGCATTGACAACAACCAGGTCAGGTCAGGTCAGGTTAAGGTCAGGTCAGGTTTTCCTGCTACTGGTAACATGTAACCCAGTACAACCTGCTCCATGTCCTGCTGCCTTGTAGGATACGCTTTTTTAGGCAAAGGCTAGGAGAAGTTAACTCCGAATTAAAACACCCCCTGCCTTGGGGCTCTTGGTTGAGTAAAGGCTAGAGATGGTGTCTCGATAAAAATACTCATCTTGGGCAGATGTTACATGCATCCAGCTGCTGTCTTGTAGAAGGCCTCCTAGGCAAAGACTTAAGGGGTAAACAGATTCTATCTGTTGACCAGCCTCGCACCCCTTCCTCATCTATTAGGCTGGCGCAGATGTATTTTTAATACATTGTTTCCAGTTTAGGATGTTGAACGCTGGATCTTCTTGACTCAATGCGTGGGTATTGCTTGTGTCTCTATTTTTATGACTGGGCAACTCATTCTATTATCTCCTAATGAGGGTACAGCTCTAAAACTCAGTTTTATGGTTCTGAGGCCGGCTGGTAGTCAGGTTTCCTGAACTCTGTGGTAGCTCTCAGAGAGGCTGATTCCATCAACAGCCGAAAAATATCAGAGTACTAACAGTGCCATGTTGCGCATGGATGGTGTCCCTGTTTTTACTTTTGGTATGCATTGCAGAGGCCACATTTGGAGCCCTTTGTTACGGCTTAGGGTTTATTAATAGTAATGAGGCTATTGCTTAGTTGTTAAATAGTGTACTGAGTACTATCTATACTTGAGTCAAGTTCTTTATAAATTTAAAATGACTAAAGTACCTAAAACTAAAAAACACAAAAAACCATCATCATCACCAAGTCCTCTAAACCTATCATTTACTAATATTCGTGGTCTTCGAAGTAACTTTTCTTCTGTTGAGTCTTATCTCTTGCAAAGTTCACCAGACCTACTTGCTCTTTGTGAGACTAATTTGAGTTCGGCTGTCCCATCTTGTGATCTTAGTGTTGATGGTTATCTTCCTTTAATTCGTAAAGACTCCAATAATCACATGCTTGGCCTGAGCATCTACATTCGTAAGAACTCACCCATTTGTCGTGAAACTAGGTTTGAATCTACAGACTATTCATTTATGTGCTTTTGTTTAGCACAACTTCATTCTATCGCCTTTCTCTTTGTTCTATATCGCTCTCCTTCATCCCAAGATTGCACTATTCTTGATGTTATTTCTGATCAAATTGACCAAGCCCTCTCTCTTTATCCATTGGCCAATATCGTCGTTGTTGGTGACTTTAATGCCCATCACACCGATTGGCTTGGCTCTAGTGTCAGTGACTCTGCTGGCGTTAAGGCCCTCAACTTTTGCCTTTCTCAATCTCTAACTCAAATAGTCAACTTTCCAACTCGTTTTCCAGACAACCCTAATCATTTACTTTCTCTACTCGACTTATGTCTTGTTTTGGATCCTAGTCAGTGCTCAATTTCTCCACATTCACCCTTAGGTACTTCTGATCACGGTTTGATCTCTCTAAAACTATTATCAAATTCTTCTACTTCATCAGAATCCCCCTATCATCGTACCACATACAACTACCTTAAAGCTGACTAGGACTCTTTCCGTGATTTTCTTCGTGATGGCCCTTGGGTAGAAATCTTTCGTCTTCCTGCTGACAAATGTGCTTCTTACATAACTTCGTGGATTCAGGCTGGCATGGAATCTTTTATTCCCTCTTGACGATTCCAGGTCAAGCCTCACTCTTCTCCTTGGTTTTCCTCACATTGCGCTGCAGCAATTTCTAATCGAAACCGTTACTTCCATATCTATCAGCAAAACAATTCTCCAGAAAACAGACATCTGTTCACTATCGCCAGAAACCATTGTAAAAAGGTTTTGTCTGACGCCAAAGCTCGCTATTCCCAGGTCATTAAATCTCGTATCTCATCACAAAAATTAGGCTCTCGAGACTTCTGGAGAATCTTTAACAGTATCAATAATAAGGGCAAATCTGTTATTCCTTCTCTCTTGTATGGTTCAGGCTTTTTCACCTCACCTAAAGACAAAGCTGAATTGTTTGCTAAGAACTTTTCATCAATATCATCTCTTGATTCCACTAGTTGCGTTTTACCTGACATAGCCGTCAAACAGGTTGATCCCTTGCTTGACATTCGCATCACTTCAGCTTCTGTATCTAAAGTAATTTCCTGCTTAGACTCTTCAACAGCTTGTGGTCCTGACAACATTCCTGTTGTAGTCTTGCAGAGGTGTTCTCCGGAGCTTTCATCCATACTTTCTAAACTATTTAACAAGTGCTTATCAGAGTCTTGTTTTCCATCATGCTGGAAAGCAGCATCTGTTATCCCTATTTTCAAAAATTCCGGAGAGCGATCTGATTCATCTAACTACCGTCCCATTAGTCTTCTTCCTGTCATAAGCAAGGTTTTTGAATCTTTAATCAACAAATACTTAATCTCTCATCTTGAATCAAATAACTTACTTTCTGATCATCAATATGGATTTCAGTCTTCTCGTTCTACAGCTGATGTGCTAACAGTAATAACCGAAAGGTTTTACCGTGCATTAGATAGAGGTGGAGAGGTTAAGGCTATCGCACTTGACATTTCTAAAGCTTTTGATAAAGTTTGGCATGCTGGTCTTCTCCATAAGCTTTCTTCTTATGGTGTAGCTGGTAACGTCTTTAAGATTATTGAGTCCTTTCTTTCCAATCGTAGTATAAAAGTTGTCCTCGATGGACAACACTCTTCTTCACATCCTGTAACTTCAGGGGTTCCTCAAGGTTCAATCCTTGGCCCTATACTCTTTTTAATTTACATTAACGATCTTCCAGATATTCTCACATCTAAGGTGGCATTATTCGCTGACGACACTACCATTTACTCTTGTCATGATAAGAAGCCTACACTCTCTGATTGCTTGGAGGGGGTATCTGAGCTTGAAAAGGATCTCACTTCTGCTACAGCATGGGGCTCACAGTGGCTGGTGAACTTTAATTCAGATAAAACTCAATTTTATTCGGCCAATCGTTATCGTAATAATTTAGATCTTCCTATATTTATGAATGGTAATGTACTAGATGAGTCATCTACCATTCATCTTCTAGGATTAACTCTTACTTCTGATCTTTCTTTTAAACCGTATATCAAATCCATTGCAAAATTAGCATCTGCTAAGGTTGCATCTCTTTATCGAGCTCGACACTTTCTTACTCCAGATTCTATTCTCTATCTCTATAAATCTCAAATCCGTCCCTGTATGGAATACTGTTGCCACATCTGGGGCGGATCTTCTAATGATGCTCTTTCTCTTTTAGACAAGGTGCAAAAACAAATTGTAAACATAGTTGGACCTGCTCTGGCAGCCAATCTCCAACCTTTGTCACATCGTCGTAATGTTGCTTCTCTTTCTCTTTTCTACAAATACTATAATGGGCACTGCTCTAAAGAGCTAGCGTCCCTTGTGCCATCTACTAAAATTCATTCTCGTGTTACCCGCCATTCAATTAAGTCTCATCCTTTTTCTGTGACTGTTCCTAAGTGCTTCAAAAACTCTTATTCTTCTAGTTTTTTTCCTCGAACATCAGTTCTTTGGAATTCGCTTCCTTCATCTTGCTTTCCTGATTCATATAATTTGCAATCTTTTAAGTCATCAGTCAATCGTTATCTTGCTCTACAGATTTAGTCTTTTCTCTTCCAGTAACTTCCAATTCTTATAGTGGTTGCTTGCAGCCTTGTTGGAAGTGAAGATGTTAAAAAAAAAAAAAAAAAAAAAAAAAAAAAAAACTACAGACATAACGCATAAAACTAGAGCTAAAAACTTTAAAATATAACATAAAAGTACACACAAAAACATTTGCGCTAAATTTGCGCTAATTATGTATATATATATATATATATATATATATATATATATATATATATATATATATATATATATATATATATATATATATATATACACATATATATATATATATATATATATATATATATATATATATTTTTTTTTTTTTTTGTCATTTTCAAACTCGATGACAGTCATGCCAGAGTCCCTAACATTGCCCAGGCTGATCAATTTAAGACAATACTTATTTGACAGCATCCAAAAATACAATATACTATCGAAATTGAAAATGACAAAATAACACTAAATTTTTTTAGAATATGCATAATAAATAACGAAAATGGTAAATATGAATTTAAAAAACACAGAAAAAATGCAATTACTAATATTCAAGTTAAGACAACATCAAACATTGACCCACAAACTTTAAATTAAATATTCAAGGGTTTCATACATAGAGCATTTAATATATGCAGCCAAAAACATATAGAAGTATTTTTCGAAAATGGCTACAAATAGTCCAATCTCATAAAAATCATTAAAAAAATAAAACAAAAAAACAAAAATTCACTAGTGACTACTAAAAACATTGAAAACATCACCAATACGTATCAAACGATATGTACTGGTGATGTTTTTATTTCATATGATTTCATTACATTGGGTACTAATGTAATGAAATCATATGATGATTGGGAAGGCAGGATATAAAATGGTTTTCAAGTCAAACTTGAACCTAGAGGCAATATTAACATCAGTAAATCAATCAAAACTACAAATGAACAGCCACCCCAGGCCACCTTATTAAATATCATTGTAGCAAAAAGTATATAGGTAACACAAAAATGCAAATAAAAACACGCATGCAACAACACAATAACAATAGGAAATAAAATCGAATGATCTCCATTAGCCACACACATAAGACATTGTGTAAAACAAATTAACTGTGACAGTTGCAGAAGTCGTATTTATTGATATTTATAAAACAATAATTTACATACTCAACACTGATTCTAATCTTACTATCTGTTTACGAGCAGATATGTAGGATAACAACAGTTTAAAACTTCCATTAGGAAACCAATAAGCACTTAACTTAGCCAAAACAAGTCAAGAGGGATCCATAAATATATAACCAACAATACCGCCTTTATCCAAATATTGCTGCCACTTTTTCAGTAAATTAAACAGCCTGTGTTATGCACTGTACCCATTCCATAATGCACACCACAGTTTTTCCCTTTTAGACTCAATAAACACTGGATTTAGAGCGTTTATTGAGCCTAGTTTGGATTTCAGGGTGGATTTAACATGTTTTATTTAATCTGAGTTTTGAAATTTAAACATTTATTTAACTAAAAAACTTACTTTTTCTTGAAGTTCTTTGAGCCTAAGGGAGCAGCTGTCATAATTTTCTTGAAGTTCTTTATGGTTTATAAGCAACAAATCATGTTGATTTTGTAGACTTGCAGTTTTTTCCTTTAATTCTTTAAGGTCACTAAAATATAAATTGTTTTGTTTTTGGATAAATTTATTACCTTAAAAAAAATTTCAAACACATAAAAAACAGAGTTTAAACTTTAGTAAGTGGTAAAGTTTGTAAGTGGTAAAGACTTTGGTAAGTGGTAAAGTTCAAAAAACATATGGTACAATCCAGATATTCAATAAGAAAATTAAAATGCTTAACAAACAAAAAACTTTAAACAAAAATGTTTAAAGTTCTTTATTTGTTTATGTAATTCTAAATTTAATCCAAAGATAACCTAAGTTACTAATGCATATCTAAACAAAAAAAAAAATTAATTAAAATACAATTAAACGCCTGAATAATACTTATGAAGCGCAATAAACAAACTAGATTAACAAATTTATTTATTTTAATCATTCTTTTTTGTATATTCAAAAGAAATGCTGTTACAGGCAGGTTTCCAAAATAGCCTGAAAATTTTTATATGGATCTTTTTTTTTGATGATACTGCTGTTAAAGACCAGTTTAAAAAATCAGAATTTAAGTTTAAAAAGCAACTAGGATGGAGTTCCTTCTGTACTTACAGACTGCAATAAATCACTTTATGGTTAGTTATTGCAAATTTTCTGAATGCCCTATATTAGATAGGTTAAACAAAACAGGGTTTTAGAGCCAGAACTGGAGCTACTAAAGAACTGGTGTTTTTAAAAGGAGCAGAGTTGAAGTTGAAATGTTTTCAGGCTAAGGCATTCTAGAATCTAAGCCAGCTGAAATCAAAATGGCATTTTATAAAATACATACATCCAAATGTATAATTTTGAAATCCAAAACAAGCCGTTTGGGTAGAAGAAAATCCTATGAATTGTTTTTCACTTAAAAAAATTTCAAAACTAAAAAAAACTTTAATATGTAACTAGTGGTAGAATAATAATTAAAGCTATTATTAAAATTTTCAAGATAGGAACAATTGAAAAGATAGTAAAAATCATCAAAAGTGTTTGCCAGTAGAGAATTCCACTTGGCTACAAGCCAATTAGATTAAAGTCTTGATTTCATTACTAGATTATACAAATATATATATATATATATATATATATATATATATATATATATATATATACATATATATATATATATATATATATATATATATATATATATATATATATATATATATATATATATATATATATATATATATATATATATATAAATTAGTAGAAAATCACTTAGCAAAATTTTTTCTTATTTAACACTGTGTTTCATCAATAAAAACTCAAATATATTATATATATATATATATATATATATATATATATATATATATATATATATATATATATATATATTAGAGTGCCTCTAAAAACAACTTTTTTTGAAATTGTCGGCTGCTACCCCTTAAATATGTTCTATGTAATAAATTAACACTGAATTAAAAAAATTTTGAGTAAAAAAAAATTGCAAGGGTCGCTCAAGACCTTTAAACATCAAACAGGTCCCTATTATTTTGAAAAAAAAAAAGTTTTTCAAAAGGATATTATTTAGGGTCTCAAAGGAAGTGAAATTTTATAATAATTTAAAAAATAAAAAAAACAATTTATGGAAACCCAAATTTAAAAAGTTTATTTAAAAAATATTTGAAAAAATGTACTTATTATTTTTTGTTAAAAAATAATAGTTTTAAAGACATAAAATTGAAACTAGTAATCTTTATATAAAATGATTTATTTTTTTTGAAATTTTTATAAAATTTCACTTCTTTTGAGACCCAACATGATATACTTTTGAAGAACTTTTTTATTCAAAATATTAGACACCCGTTTGATGTCTTGAGCGACCCCTAAAATTTTTTTTTATTCAAAAACTTTTTTAATTTTAAAAAAATACAGAGCAACAACTTAATTCAGCTGCTGTATAAATAACAAAAAAATTATCTATACAGATTTGGTTTCATCAAATGTCAAACAGTAACTGCAAGTGCAGATAATGTAGACATTTATAACAGGATGCACACATTAAAAAAGCAGAGCAGCTTTTTTCATAATTTTTTCATAAATTTTCATACTTTTATATAATATAAATTTTCATACTTTTAGTATAAAAAGGTGTCACCATTTTTATACTAACATTTGGCTGAAGCATTGTGTGGAGGTAATGAAGAAGTTTATGAATTTTTATTAAATTTTTAAAAAAAAACATTAGATTGAATACGATCGTATTGCTTTGATAATTGTACAACTAATAAAATATTTTTTTCGGTTAAAATTAAAATGAACAATAATAAAAAGAAATATGAAAGTGAAACTGTTCATAAAATTTTCGAATCAAATAATTAACAAACAACAATGACTAATGCTTTGGTAAAACTTTTAGACTGTAACTTAACAAAGGCAGCTTATAAAAGCTGTCTTATTATTTATGAATGTGTTAATAATTATTATTTTAAATGTGATTTTTTGATTATTTTGAATGTGTTAATAATTAACACATTCAAAATAATCCTTAAGAAAGGCGAATTTGTATATATCAGCAAGTAACAAAATTGCATATATCAGCATGTAACAATTGTTACAATTCTGTTATTACAACAATTGTTACTAATTGTTACTACTGTTATTACAACTCTGATATTAATATCAGAGTTGTAAAATAATTACACTATCCTACTAACATATTTGATAATATTCAGTTAATATTCCATAACTAGATCTTAAAACACTTGTAAAAGATTGTTGGAATTACAGAGAGAAGATATTTTGTCTCAGGAGTATAAAAAAGCAACGCTAAATTACAAGGCTGGATATGATGGCTCAATTAGTCAATGCATTTTTGTAACAAATATTTTAGCTCTCGCAATTTATAATGCAATTTTTTTATATTTAGTTTGCGTTGCTCCTTTAGAGCTTTTTACAAGTAAAGATTATAATAATATTATTAAAAATTGGCAGTTATAAAAAATATATATATAAAATTATGCAAATCAAGTACCAAAGATAGGTTGTTGCTACGAAAAGTTATGTATATATAGCAACCAGGCGCTACTTTCCCCCTCCTCCTCCCTCTCTCTCTCCTTCCCCTCTGTTTTTATGCTTGGTTATGATAAAAAACATTATGTTGATTCAAAGCCATATTAAGACAAGAGATAACCAAGAAAGTATGTCTAAACGATACATTTTTACAAGTACAAAACAAAAGAAGTGTAAGTCTTGTCACTCGATTACAAAATCAGGTTAAATATTTTTCTTTTTCATGTCACTGAAGAAGTAAAGGATCCATTCCTATAAGCATATTACTCTACAAAACTAAAACTAAGACTTCTCAAAGATAGAAAAAAAGATCAATTGTGTTAAAATTGGGCCCAGGGCCGTCCTGAGGGGGTGTAGGGGTGTTTAGCCCCCTACAAATATTTTCGGTCGGCAAATTGGAACTGGAGTCGGCAAAATTGGATATATAGTTGGCAGTCGGCAAATATCGGAAAACGAGAAATTTTTTTTTTTTTTTAAGCAATCAAAAAATATTTTTTTGGTTTTAGTCGACAAAAAACAGACACATCACCCCCCCCCCCCTTTTAAATCTCTTCGGGACGGCCCTTATTGGGCCATGACAATTAGGCAAATAGAAAAGTGAAGTGCAAGTATGCTTTATTTGTTCTGTAGTTTTCTCTCTGAAATATAACATTAAGTCAAGATGTTTTCATTTTTTAACTCAATAAGAACTTCTCTCTTAAAAAATTATAATCAAAAATTTTTTTGGCATGCATCGCTCTCTAGCACTTTTTTGCAAAAGCATTTATATTTCCTGGCGGCTATCCTCAACTTCGATGTCCACTTCGCTCATGTCAGCAATTCCTTCAACTTGATCCTCATTGTTTTCAACAACTTCTTTGCAGTTATTGCCCATATCTCTTTCCACGTCCAGAATGAAGCATAAAAGCTGAATTTCACATCGAGATCTAATATGCTTCACGTGGCGCTGAACCCCATCCACTTAAACTACTTGTTCCGACCCATCTTTGGTTATTGTCGCTGGCTTCCACTTGGTATAGCACTTTGGATTGGTTGGTTCCAACTAAAGTTTATCAGCTGCTCCAATTATTTTTTTGTGTTATTTTTAACGATTCTCGATGACAAGACTTCTTTAAGTCTTCTGCGAGTTTCCTTACAACATCACAATTATTTCACCAAATTATTTTATCAAATTTGTCAAAAATTAATTTGATAAAAATCATAAAATATATATAAAACATATACTTTGTATTTAACGCAGTGTGTTTGGTAATACATTTTTTAACAATTTATATATGTATACATTTATTTTTTTCTTTATGACTATATATTATGTGAAGAGAAGAAATTATAACAATAGTTTATAAAATGGTAAAAAATCACAATAAAAAAAAAAAAAAAAAAAAAAAAAAAGATTTCTTCTTCTTAATCCCGATGATTGAAACAATTTTTAATGAACAGCTTCAGCTAAAAAATATAGTAATAGAAAGGCACACAGAATTGGAAAAGTTTATAATAATATGGATACCCCAAAAACTGTTATACTTAAACTGTTAAATTATAAAGATAAAGAAATAATCTTGAAAAATGCAAAGAAACTAAAAGAAAAAGGGATCTTTATAAACGAGGACTTTTCGGAAGAAACAAATAAAATACGACGTAATCTTATTGAGAAAATGAAGATTGCAAGAAATTCCGGAAAATATGCAGTTTTAGCATATGATAAACTGATTGTGAAGGAGTTAAATCGGAACACTAAATAAGTATCTTTATTCTTTTTTCTTTATATTTAGTTTTTTTTTTATTATTTTTATTAATTTTTAAATGGAGGGCAACTTGCAATTAAAATATTCTCCTGAAAATTTAAGTCTCAGTGATAAAGATACATATACAAAATACTTTGATCAAATAACATATGAAAGTAATTACTACTCAATTTCCCAAACCGCAAAATATTTTCACCAAAACAAAGTCTCATTTTCAATATTAAATATTAATATACAAAGTCTTAACAAAAACTTTGAAAATTTTAAATTTTTACTTGACGAAATAAAACACGATTTCGGCATTATTTGTTTTACAGAGACTTGTTGTAAATGTGAAAAAAATCCACAATTTGAATTAAAAAATTATACATCTGTTCACCAATCGCGTAAAATTCATACTGGAGGAGGCGTAAGTGTTTATATCCACAATTCAATCGACTTTATTTTGCGTTGGGATCTTAGTGTGAATGAAACAGATTGTGAGCCATTATGCATAGAATTAGTTAATAAAAACTCTAAAAACATAATCATAAATACTATTTATAGACAACCAGATGGGAATTTTAAAACATTCAAAACTCATCTTAGCTCATTCTTAAACAAATTTAATAACGCACAAAAGCATGTTTACATAGTTGGTGATATAAACATTAATTTGTTGAAGCATACTTCTAATAATAGTGTTAAACATTTTGTTGATACTCTACTTGAGCACAATTTCATTCCAACAATTATCAAACCAACCAGATTAACTAAAAATTCTTCTACCTCAGTCAATAATATAATAACCAACAATTCCCATATTTTCACCGGTATAATTAAGACAGACCTTTCAGATCATTTTCCCACCTTCGTAACTACTAAAAACATAGCACCAAACAATACCTCTCCCAAACCTCCTTTATACAAACGAGAGATCAATGAAAACTCCTTACAAAAATGTAAAAGTTTACTAAAAAACAATGTTGATTGGGATCTTATATTGCAATCAAGCGATGCGAACAACGCCTACAAACTTTTTTTAGGTCAATTTTGTAAATATTATGAAAAAGCGTTTCCAGTTAAAACTGTTGTTATAAACAAAAAGTCACTTCTAACTCCTTGGATGTCTAAAGGTTTAATCAAATCCTCAAGAAAAAAACAAAAACTCTACGGCAAATTCCTAAAAAATGAAACTTATAAAAATTATAAAAACTTGTTTAAAAAAACAAAACAATAATCAAAAAAGCTTCATTATTCAAATTTGTTAAAAAAAAACCATGGCAATGCTAAGAAAACATGGAATTCGATTAAAGCAGTGGTTCCCAACCGGTGGTCCATGGACCCCAGAGGGTCCATAAGATCTTTTTATGCGGACCACAAGGTAAACGTAAATTATAAATATTAGTTGTGCTCTATCAAAAACTCAGCAAATAATATCTGAAAGTCAAACTTTCAGATATTATTTGCTGGTAAGCAGTGCCAGAATTCACATTGACCTGTTTTTGTATCATATATTAACTAAGATTAAGTATTTTTGTGTCACTGGTGGCCTAGTCTATTCAAAAATACCTTAAATAAAATATTATCATGTTGAATAAAAGTTTTATTTTTAAAATGTTCAACTTTGTAATAATTTTCGAAAGCAAAGGGGTCCATGAAGATTTTAAGATATATAATTTGGGGAACGGTTTAGAAAATGTTGGGAGCCACTGGATTAAAGAGACAATCGGTAATAATAACTGTACAAAAAGCAATCTCCCGAAAAAGCTTTTAATTGATGGTAAATTAGTCAGTGATAAGATAATAGTAGCTAAATATCTAAATAGCTTTTTTCTTAATGTGGGTCACAATTTAGCAGCAGAAATTCCGTCGAGTTCTGCAACATTTCATTCTTACTTGATTAAGAACCTTACAACAGAAAAGATTATGAAAGAAACACATCTAGATTCTAATGAATTGCTTTAAACAATCTAAAAAACAACAAAAGTGCGGGCTTGATAATATCAGTAGCTCTGTCGTAAAATTAGTATTTGATATCATTGAACCATCATTGCACCACATCTTCGATCTTTCGCTAAAATCAGGCATTGTCCCGAATAAACTAAAAATTGCTCGAGTCACCCCTATTTTTAAATCTGGAGATGATTTCGATACTAATAATTATAGACCTATATCAGTTTTACCATGTTTTTTCAAATTACTAGAACGCGTCATGTATATTAGACTTTACAATTATTTGACGGAAAACAATTTTTTATACGGTAAACAGCTTGAATTTAAAAAAAACCACTCAACCGACCATGCTATAATTGAGCTAGTTAATCAAATATCTAATGCTTTTAGTAATGATTGCTTTACGCTAGGAGTTTTTATTGATCTTTCTAAAGCTTTTGACACCGTAAATCACGACATTCTTCTAAAAAAACTCGAAGTGTATGGAGTAAAAAATGATAACTTACTTTGGTTTAAAGATTATTTATTAAACCGAAAGCAATATATTCAGCATGAAACAACAAAAACAACAAATAGCGCCATAACTTGCGGTGTTCCCCAAGGCTCGATCTTGGGACCATTATTATTTTTACTCTATATAAATAATTTATATTCAACATCAAACTTATTAAATTTAATCTTGTTTGCGGATGACTCCAATTTGTTTTATTCGCATAAAGACATTAGGACACTTTTTAACATAGTTAACAAAGAATTACACAAAATAAACGAGTGGTTTAGGTGTAACAAACTCTCTTTGAATGTCAAAAAAACCAAGTTCATCCTATTTCATAAATCAAATAAAAACGAAAATATTCCTCTTAAACTACTTGATCTTAAAATAAATAATACTAATATAAAAAGAGAAAATTTTAGACTTTCTAGGTGTGGTCTTGGATGAAAATTCGTCGTGGAAACTCCATATAAACACTTTAATGAGAAAGCTCTCAAGAAATATTTCATTAATGTATAAAGCAAAACCTTTCCTAAATATCATTTCCTTAAGAAGTTTATACTTTTCATTAATACATAGTCATCTAAGCTATGGTAACATGGCCTGGGCAAGCACAAACTGTACTAAGCTTAAAAAACTCTACAGTAAACAAAAACATGCCTGTAGAATTGTCTTCGGAGTAAGTAAAAAAGCGTCTAGTGAACCTCTCTTATGCAAACTTGGAGCATTGAATATATACAAAATTAACATACATCTTGTTTTACAGTTTATGTACAAAATAAAAAATGGACTATCTCCGCCAATATTTCAACCCTATTTTAGCGAAATAAGTCATAAATACCCTACTAGATTCTCATATAACAACTTTGTCATCCAAAAATTTACATTAAAGTTAAATTCATACTCAATCCAACACCGCGGACCTTATTTGTGGAAAAATTTTCCCCAGATTGTTACTATCAAAAAAAATACACTTGAACAGTTCAAATCTGAATCAAAGCGTTTTTTATTATCTACGGACTTAAATTTTTTTTTTCTTTTTTAGTAAAAAAATAAACTAGCACAATTTATTTCTTTTATTTGTTTTAACTTTTACTTGTTCTAAATTTATTTTACTATACGAATTTATATATAAACAGTTATATCAATTGTAAAACGTAGTTTTTCACATTTTTACATATTTTATCACAAACAATTTATCACAATTTTATATAATTTGTTGTAAAAAACGACCTGTAATGAAGTCACTATGGGGCTCGGTGATAAGACAAACTGATGTCTTCTTCTTGCTTCAGCCATTTGTTTTATTATTTATGTTATTTTATAAATTGTAACTTTCTACGGCAAAAAATTAAATAAATAAATAAATAAATAAATAAATGGTTTCTTTCGACAATTCCGTTCACCTCAGGGTAATAAGCGGCCCTAATCGTATTACGCAATCCCAAAGGAAATTTTTCAAGGAAACTCCTCATTTCTTCAAAGGAAATTTTTCAAGGAAACTCCTCATTTCTTCAGTCTTAAACGTTGTCTCATTATCTGCTAATACTTCGGCAGGCGCTCCTAGTTCACAAAAGATAAGACGGAGAATTCGAACTACGGCAACACGTCCGTATGAACTTGACAGTTGTCGCCACAAAGCGTATCTTGATTAGACTCAGTTTCATAATGCGTAATATCCTTTGCCAATCTTTCCTAATTTTCTTTAACATTCAAGGTACTTTTCGACCACTTTAATGGTGCTTGATTTATTGACTGACACGGGTTGCAATTTTTTAATACCATTTGAACCACATTTTTAGTTGCATTAGGAAGAACTTTGCGAACAAAGTTCAAAGTTTTTCTTACTCCAAAATGTCCAATTTTCTTGTGTATACTCAAGATGGATTCAGGCTCCGCAACTACTACTCCAATAAAATTCTTTAGAAGCTCATTTTAAGTCAACTTATTTAATCATCTGCTGCAAACTCTCGTTAATGCTAAATTGTCTTCCAATGGCATAAATTTACGTCAACTTTCAAATCGTATTCTTCAATTAGTTGTTGTAGCACACTTATTCTTCTTCAAATCAACATTTCACCAGTGGCTTTTGACTTCAATCTTGATTTTTCTGTAGAATAGTGTTGCAGAATCTGTGAAAACTGTCATTTTTTCCAGTTTCCACGTTAAAGCCATATTTGTTCCTCGTAGCACCGCGTGTAACTCTGCCATGTTTATATGAATGTCCAACTCTTCTCTATTCGTAGCCATGTTAAATCTTCCACAATTGTATTGCCAATTTTCAAATAATCGCATTATTTTTTGAGATTTCTTCAACTCGATTCTCTCTTGATTACGTCATTTTGTTACCAGCTTTGCGTACACATAATCCCAACACAAGGACCCTATTATCGTCAATCTGTTCACCCATCTGTTTATGCTTCAAACCATATTTTTCGAAATGTCTCTTGACATAATTGAGACTCACCACGTACTCATTGATAAATATGTCATTCACGCAGGTGGGTGTTCCTTTCTTATTTAATTTGTTTTGATCAATAATGGCGTTCACAATGGATTTCATGATCTTCAGCGCAACATTTAAACCAAACCCAAGCCGTGTTAAATAATATCTCTTGTTGTGAACTACCACCGTTTGGAACGGCCAAGGTTGGTCCTCAACTTTCAGCTGGAGATAAGCCTTGCGTAGATCTATAATTGCTGGTTTGTTTCCTATTCTTCTCCATTCTCTCAATTTGTCAATACACACATCTGTATCTTTTGTATACGCCTCAACAAAGTTGTTTGCTTTTCTCCGATCCAAAACAGGCCGGACTTTATTATCTTTGTTTTTTTGAATCACATCCATTAAAGTAATTTGTCTTTTGGGCAACCTGATTACGTTTTTGTTATACTCAAATAACCATTTCCGCTTGATCCAATCCTGAAGTTCGTTTTTGTATTCCGTTTCAGCATGTTTTGGTACCGCATACCGGGCAACTTTGTTAAATAGTTGGTTCGGTCCATCTCCGTCTCTCCATTTCCATTTGGCTTTCCATTTAACACCATCAAAAACAGCTTCTTAATCTTTCTTTTTAATTTCAATTTTGTTTACTTCATCTTTGTTTAAAACTGCCTGTCCGCAATAGCTGGATTAAAACTTTGATGTTCCTGATGAGAAAGTGAAAACTTTTTCCAATAAATTAATTGAACTCATATCAAGCATCATTTCCACTCCGAAAGGTCGGAAATCCATCAAAATAACTTCGTCGCATATTTTGATATCGTCAGCCTCGACATTCACCGGCGCGGATCCAATACATTGATAAACTTTACCTTCAAAAGTTACCGTCTTTGGAGAGTTTAAACTATTATTTTGATTTTCGGACAGAAAATTGTAATTCAGAATCGTCTTTGAGCATCCGTGTCTACCATAGCTGTTGCTACCATACCATTAACTTTTAAACAAATAATATATAATGCGTTGATTCCATTTTCGTTCAGAAGCGAGGTTGTGCAGATCCTTTGCTCCTGCACTCGTTTCCCTGCATCTTTAAGCATCTTGAAGCCATATGTCCTTTCTCACCACATTTAAAATATCGATAGATCTTCTTCTGAGACCAGTTCTTTGCAAATGAACATTTCTTCACAATGTAGTGTAACCCTTAGCACTTGCAACATATATTTTATTTTTCAAAGTTTCAGAAAAAATTTATATTCTAACTTGCTGAAATGAAAAAAAATTTTAGTAGATAGAACTGCACTGTTCTCTAATAATCCAGAAGAAGGTTTTTAACAACGTAAAAGTTCAGATAAACTTAATGTTTTGAAAAAAAAAATTCGCAAATGGAGATATCCAATACATCACTTTTGTATACATGAGTTTCATCTTTAAAGTTTGTATGTTATATATTATTACAATATTTATTTTAAATTGTCATAAACATTTTCAATGTTTCTTATACATTGTTTCTTTTTAGATAAAACAGTTATCATTAATTGGCGATAAAAATCTAGCTGATACAATTAAAAATAATTTGCTCTTGTAAGTAATTAGCAAAAGTTTGAATTTTAAAATTTATGATTGACAGTAGAGCATTTATCTTCTTTGTTATATATGTAGACTGCCAACAGACACTATTTTGTCAGAATACAGCATGAGTTGTCTAAAGAAGAAAAAAAAGTTTAAAGAGTTGGCAAGTCTATGTAACTCTGTCACTGGTAATCTTATTAGCTTATTAATGTGTTTGATTAATTAAAAATTAAAAATGATGTTTTAATTAAAAAAAATAATAATAATTTTTTTAGCTCTGGAACATGACATGTATTCAAGTGTATGTATGACATATATATTTTATTTTATGATCTTATTGAAGCATGTTTTGTTGTTTTTATTAAAAGCTGCTTTAAAGTCAAATAATAACTTAACCAAAATGGATGCTATCCAACTTATTGGGAGAGTAATTAGGCGTTCTTCTGACCGAATAAAGAAAACATCGACTAATATGGATTTCGATCAATGTCGGCTTAATTAACTGTTGTATTTTTTATTTTTTTTTCCATTTTTAAGCAATTTTCTTCTATTTATAATGCACTATCGATTATATTCTACTGTACCTATTAGTTTTTTATTTGAAAAATGCAACTTTGTTTGAAAAATTATTCTTATTTTTTGTAAAGTTATTAATTTATTTTGAATATATCAAATTACTCTTTACCCAGCGGGCACAGACGTAAATCAAACGTTCTACGGACGTCTAAACTAGGTCGCAACGTCTCAGACCAAATTAGGACGTCCTAAAGACGTCTGATAAAGACGTCTTTTTTAGGACTTCCTTGTGACGTTAATATAAAGACGATATTAGGACTTTCATATTTAGACGTTCTGTTGACGTTGCTGAGACCTACATTAGACGTCCTAATTACCATAGAAAAATTAATATTATCAACTTGGCGCATACAATATTACGCGCTAACTCGGTTAATTAAAAATGTCTACTTGTTTTGGTTGATTATTTTGAGATTATTAATTTTGTTTAGTTATTTATCGCTTAAAGATATTTTTTAATTTTCTATATTCTATACTCTATGATCTATAAACTATAATCTATACAATATTTAAATAAAAGAAAATTAAGTTTAGTTATTAAGTGTAACTAAGTTACAAGTATAATGAGGGAATTTTAACAAAAGACATCAAAATTGCATCAAGACATTTCACTTTGTGTTTTATAGAATAGTAATGATATTTTGTGTGTCTGTGTAATATATAATTTATATATATATATATATATATATATATATATATATATATATATATACTATATATATATATATATATATATATATATATATATATATATATATATATATATATATATATATATATATATATTTATATATATATATATATATATATATATATATATATATATATATATATATATATATATATATATATATATATATATATATATATATATATATATATATATGTATGTATATATATATGTGTGTGTGTGTGTGTGTATGATATATATATATATATATATATATATATATATATATATAATATATATATATATAATATATATAATATATATATATTATATATATATATATATATATATATATATAAAAACATATGAATTATGTTAGTGCATTCTGCAAGCAGAGTGATGTCTGCAATTGTAATGCTTTTAAAGAACAGAGTAATTGAGGTTGCGTAGTCATAGAGTTAGAGTTAGGACATTGAAAGTGAGTCAAAGTTTCTAAACAAAATCGCGACTGTGACTCTAATAGTAAAACTTCTCTGTATTGCATGTGCATGTACAAATTATTTAATATTTAAAGAACTTTTCATATATTTGGCAAATAAGATTTTTTTAATCATTCCATAATATTGTTTTAAAGAATTCAAAGAAATATTCAAAAATTTTGCTTTGGAGTTGGAATTGTATGTATAAGTATATATATATATATATATATATATATATATATATATATATATATATATATATATATATATATATATATATATATATATATATTTTATATATATATATATATATATATATATATATATATATATATATATATATATATATAATATATATACATATGTATATTATATATGTGTGTGTGCGTTTGTGTATAGGTAGCGATTCTTTACAGTTTTTGGCGTTAGACAAAAACCCTATAATTGTCTTGAACTTTACTTGTTTATACATTTTTTTAAGGTTAAGCATGAAACTTGAGATTTTTTGCATTATTTAAGTTTAAATCTACCTCTTCTCAACCATATATAGGAAGTACTATTTACTACTTTATATACTATTTTTATGGCTTCACTTATATATTTTACTTTTCAGAGTTTCAGAAAAAAATTTATATTCAAACTTGCTGAAATGAAAAAAATTTTAATAGATAGAACTGCACTGTTCTCCAATTATCCAGAAGAAGGTTTTAAACAACGTAAAAGTTCAGATAAGCTTAATGTTTTGAATAAAAAATTCGCAAATGGAGATATCCAATACATCACTTTTGTATACATGAGTTTCATCTTTATAGTTTATATGTTATATATTTTTACAATATTTATTTCAAATTGTCATAAACATTTTCAATGTTTCTTATACATTTTTTTTTTTTAGGTAAAACAGTTGTATTAATTGGCGGTAAAAATCTAACTGATACAATTAAAAATATTTCGCTCTTGTAAGTAAGTTGTATGTTGTAAGTTTATGTTGAATTTGAACATTTATGATTGACAGTACAGCATTTATCTTCTTTTTTATATATGTAGACTGTCAACAGACACTATTTTGTCAGAATACAGCAATTGTCTAAAGAAGAAAAAAAAGTTTAAAGAGTTGACATGTCTATGTTACGCTGTCACTGGTATTCTTATTAGCTTATTAATGTGTTTGATTAATAAAAAATTAAAAATGATGTTTTAATTAAAAAAAAAAAAAAATTTTCATTTTTTTGGGTATGGAACATGACATGTATTTAAGTGTATGTATACATGACATGTATATTTTATTTTATGATCTTGTTGAAACATGTTTTGTTGTTTTTATTAGAAGCTGCTTTAAAGTCAAATAAAAACTTAACCAAAATGGATGCCATCCAACTTATTGGGAGAGTAATTAGGCATTCTTCTGACCGAATAAAGAGAACATCGACTAATATGGATTTTGATCAATAATGGCTTAATTAACTGTTGTATTTTATTTTTTTTTTTTTTCCATTTTTAAGCAATTTTCTTCTATTAATAATGCACTATCGATTATATTCTACAGTACCTATTATTTTTTAATTTGAAAAATGTAACTTTGTTTGAAAAATTATTCTTATTTTTTGTAAAGTTATTAATTTATTTTAAATATATCAAATTAAACTTAATTTACATTGATTTCTTTTTATAACTTCCCTCGCCTAGATTAAGGCAAATCTAAGGTGTGTGTTGTAAATCATTGCATTTTTATATAACTTTTAAAAGAATGTCTTGGTAAAACTCAAACGTCTCTAGGACGTCTGAAAAAGACGTCCTTAAGTCTTTCATATGAGACAAACCAGAGACGTCTCTAAAACGTGTGCAAAAAACGTCTCTAGGACGTCTTAAGGACGTCTGGAATAGACGTCCTCAAGCCTTTCATTTGAGACTAACTAAGGATGTCTTACCGACGAGACCTAAGACGTCTTACGGACGTCCTTAGGACGTCAAAATGCCCGCTGGGTATATATATATATATATATATATATATATATATATATATGTTTATATATATATATATATATATATATATATATATATATATATATATATATATATGTTTATATATATATATATATATATATATATATATATATATATATATTATATATATATATATATATATATATATATATATATATATATATATATATATATATATATTAGAGTGTGTTTGTGTATAGGTAGCAATTCTTTACAGTTTTTGTCGTTAGACAAAAACCTAATACTTTTGTTGAACTTTACCTGTTTATATATTTTAAGCATGAAACTTAAGATTTTTTGCATTATTCAGTTCAAATCTACCTTTTTTCAACCACATATAGGAAGTACTATATACTACTTTATATACTATTTATATGGCTTCATATATATATTTTACTTTTCTGAGTTTCAGAAAAAAGTTATATTACAACTTGCTGAAATGAAAAACATTTTAGTGGATAGATCTGCACAGTTATCTAATGATCCAGAAGAAGAGTTTAAACAACGTAAAAGTTCAGATAAATTTAATGTTTTGAAAAGAAAATTCGCAAACGGAGATATCCAATACGTCACTTTTGTATACATGAGTTTTATCTTTATAGTTTATATGTTATATATTATTACAATATTTCTTTTAAATTGTCATAAATATTTTCAATATTTCTTATACATTGTTTCTTTTTAGGTAAAATAGTTATCATTAATTGGCTGTAAAAATCCAGCATATACAATTAAAAATATTTTGCTCTTGTAAGCAAAAGTTTGAATTTTAACATTTATGATTGACAGTACAGCATTTATAATCTTTTTTACATATGTAGACCAATAGACACTATTTTGTCAGAATACAGCATGAAGAAGAAAAAAAAGTTTAAAGAGTTGACAAGTCTATGTAACGCTGTCACTGGTATTCTTATAAGCTTAATAATGTGTTTGATTAATTTAAAATTAAAAATGATGTTTTAATTTAAAAAAAAATTTAATTACTTTGGCTATGGACCATGACATGTATTAAAGTATATTTTATTTTATGATCTTATTGAAATATGTCTTGTTGTTTTTATTAGAAGCTGCTTTAAAGTCAAATAAAAATTTAACCAAAATGGATGCCATCCAACTTATTGAGAGAGTAATTGGCATTCTTCTGACCGATTAAAGAGAACATCCACTAATATGGATATCGATCAATGATTGCTTAATTAACTGTTGTATTTTTATTTTTTTTTCCATTTTTCAGCAATTTTCTTCTATTTATAATACACTATCGATTATACTCTACAGTACCTATTAGTTTTTAATTTGGAAAATGTAACTTTGTTTGAAAAATTATTCTCATTTTTTGTAAAGTTTATAATTTATTTTAAATATATCAATTTACACTTTATTTACATTGATTTCTTTTTATAACTTCCCTTGCCTAGGTAAATTTGAGGTGTGTGTTGTAAATCATTGCATTTTTATATAACTTTTAAAAGAATATCTTGGTAAAATTCAGACGTCTCTAGGACGTCTGAATATAACGTCATTAAGTCTTTCATATGAGACCAGCCAGAGACGTCTCTCAAACGTCTGCAAAAAACGTTTCAACGACGTCTTAAGAAAACGTCTTTGGGACGTCTGGAATAGACGTCCTCAAGCCTTTCATTTGAGACCAACTAAGAACGTCTTACGGACGAGACTTAAGACGTCTTACAGACGTCCTTAGGACCTCAAAATGCCCGCTGGGTTATTTAAATAAAATTTTTTTCAGATGTAACTACATACGGCGAAAAAATTAACTAGTAATGCATTGTTTTAACCAGGTCTAGTTACATACAGAATTTTTTTTAGATGTAATTACATCTGGAGAAAATTCTTCCAGATGTTATTTGACTTGGAGGAAAATTACCAGATGTAGTTACATCTTTCTAAAGATGTTGTTAGAGTTCGTTGAATGTTCAAATGACAGATGTTATTACATGAAATTAGACAGATGTTATTAGATGAAATTAGACAGATGTTATTAGGTTAAATTAGACAGATGTTATTAGATGAAATTAGACAGATGTTATTAGATGAAATTAGACAGATGTTATTAGGTTAAATTAGACAGATGTTATTAGATGAAATTAGACAGATGTTATTAGATGAAATTAGACAGATGTTATTAGATGAAATTAGACAGATGTTATTAGATGAAATTAGACAGATGTTATTAGAGTAAAAAAAAAATAAAGATGATCTTGAACAAAAGTGATCTTGGACACAGATCATTACTTTTGTGATGAGCTGTGTCCACAGATGTTGTTGGACAAGTGTAATAATCTTTTATCCTTTTAATTATGGAACAAAACGTACGTAAACAACAATCTTAATTTTGCGAATTTGCCATCATCATTACGTCAGTAGTACGTCGCTAGCACGTCATCATTACGTAACAGTCATTATCTTTATGAAAATGAAAAGCACGCAAAATGTTATGAAAATAAAAAATCATTCTTTTTATTCAAAATATTTGCATAAATATATTCTGAACGTTTGCGAACCCAAAATTTATCTTATATTTTAGTTAATAATTTTATTTTTATTTTTTTGGTCATTTTTTCAGACAATTATTTACTTGAAAAATTATTGGGAGGGGGGTGCAAATGCCCCTGCTGCCCATCCCCCCTCCCATCCTGGTTGCTACAGGCCTGTACTTTGCAAAAATAAAATTTTAACAAGTAAATCCATCGTGAATTAGGATTTTAATAAAAGAACTTTTTGTTAGTTTTTAAAGTTAGTAACTTTTTGTTTTTTTTGCCAAACTGTCAAAGGCAGAAGAACATTTAACTAATAATTTTTAAAGTGTAACCTAAATTTGTTTATCTTGTGTAAATTAAGTTATTTTCAAAAAAAGTTTAGTTTTTAAACTTTAGATTTTTTAAATAAAACTTCGAGATCTCTTCGAACTTATCCTAAGTTACTATACTACTTTTATTGTTTAACAAATATTAATGTCAACTATAAGCAAATAAAAAACAATTTAAAAAAATCATTTAAAGTTAATTTGCTAATAAATTCATTATTTTTTTTTTTTAAAGTATTATGTTTTTTTCCTGCTGTAAGCTTTTAAATCAAAATAATGTTTTAAAAACTCAAAAAATCTTTTATCTTTATATATATATATATATATATATATATATATATATATATATATATATATATATATATATATATATATATATATATATATTTATATGCAATATAAGATAATATAAAGGTTTGTATTTTTTTTACTTAATTAATGTTATTTAACTAATTCAAAGTGCTTATAAAATCATGGTAATATAAGCATGATCGCGACTTTTTTAAGACCTCTGTGTTTTTAAGAAAAAATTTAGCTTGTCCTAATATCTAACTGGGTCATGAGTAGTAATCCATAAAAACTGTTTATTTGCAAAAATTTTAGATTTAGCATTGTTATTTTTGAAAACATTCCAATTTTTGTATAAGATCCTTATAATACCCTAATCTACTATATACATATATATATATATATATATATATATATATATATATATATATATATATATATATATATATATATATATATATATATATATATATATATATATATATATATATATTCATAAATTTATATAGATTTATGCTTACTTTGTCAACTCTGAGTTTTGGTTACCAAATAGTATGTTTTTGTCAAGCAACATGTCAACTTCTGATACTAACTTGCTGATGTCATGCTTATCTTTTTTAAGTTTGACTTGCATTTCCTATAAAATATTTAATGACCGTTTAAACTCAATTTTTTTTTCGATTTGATTTATAATTTTCAATTTGATTTATATTAATGTAAAATGATCCAATTAAATACTAACTAATAAGTTAATATCGCTATCGCAATAGTCTTAAATAAATTGTTTTACAGCTTTTGCAACGATAGGAGTGAAAACCTTTTTAATCTGATCAAAAAATGCGTTTTGTATTTTAACATTTTAATTTCATAATGTTACTATGAATTAAAAAATATTTACCTCATTTTTTTTCTTTTCAGCTTCAAACTTTTTTCTTTGCTCAATCAATTTCTTTTTGGAAGGCATTTTTAAGATTTTTAGATTTTTTTTTTTTTTTTTTTTAGAAAAATTTAATTATACAAACTAATAATATAATAGTAATTTTTGTACGTATATGTATATATATATATATACATATATAAATATATATATATATATATATATATATATATATATATATATAATATATATATATATATATATATATATATAAATATATATATATATATATATATATATATATATATATATATATATATATATATATATATATATATATATATATATATATATATATATATATATATATATATATATATATATATATATATATATAGATTAGATGCATATATATATATATATAAATATATATATATATAATATATATATATATATATATATATATATATATATAT
>NC_061156.1:50503653-50615910 GCF_022113875.1 Hydra vulgaris | reverse complement strand
CTTCAAAACTGCAAGATATATCTGAGCTGGATATTTTTGTAATCTTTCTGAATGGTTTGAAAAGTATGATGCAAATTATGATTTATAAATAAAAAGTATTATAAATTTTGATTTATATATAGCTATAAATAAAACAAATTTTTTTTTCTTTGTTTTTTTCAGGTGCTCCAAGAAGACCTAATGGTCTTGTCACACAGCACCGCGGAAATACATTTAACTAGGAAGTTCACGCTCTTTCCTTACCGTAATGCAAAATATGTCTAAAAGTTCGTTTCGAACCTGGATTTCCTGCTTATAAAGCAAGCGCTCTAACCACTGCGCCACTTCCGCACAATTTACTGTAACACTCCACAAATAATGCGTGCTGTGACACGACCTTATCATTAATGGCATAAAAAAGCTGACAGCGTAGTTAACGTATGCACTTCAATGAAGCAGATTGGTACTATCAAAATAACAAATTGTCGCCGAATATTTGGTATTTCGGCGGAGTGCCTGGGCGAATATTAGGTATTCGGTTTTTGTCAAAATTACTACTCGTGACATCTCTATTTAAAAGAGTTAATTATTTTGCTTATGATTTTTCTTGTTATACTAATCATTTTAAAGATTTTACCAAATACTTTTCTGAATATTAAGGTGCACAAAGGAGACCTAATGCAGAGTGCGCCACAATATATATATATATATATATATATATATATATATATATATATATATATATATATATATATATATATATATATATATATATATATATATATATATATATATATATATATATATATATATATATATATATATATATATATATATATATATATATATATATACATATATATATATATACATAGACAACACCGTTGTTTTTATAGACAAGCATTAGGTTTGTAGATAAATAAACATAGTTAAAGAGCTCAGTGGAAAAGTGGTCCTACCCACATCTTAAAACCTTTTCAGGTAATCCCTGGCAACTCTATATTAAGTATGTAGCTTGTTGTGGAAAAAGTGAGCCTCAAAACCCATCCATACAATGTTGCTATCTATAACCATATTTGCTTCAAATAAAATTTGAGTTGTGGAAAAGTTTCCTTACAACTACATAGTACTATTAGTATATATTGATATATAGTTTCAACGACAACAACAAGCAAGTCCCTAGTAGCCCTGTGGTGCGACGGACTTGCCTATATTTTTTAAATGCATGGTTCAATAGCCAGCACTTTATATTATAAACTACGAATTTTTAAGTTTATTATTTTAACTCAATGTCAAACACGCATGCGTAAAACAGTTAACGCTTTTTATATATTGTAACTTGTTAACGCTCTTTATATATTGTAAATTTTTGTGGTGAACATTTATATAAACTGAAGACATAAATGTTATTTGTTTTTGAAATATTTAACAATGATTGTTGTTAAAATAAAAAAAAATAAAAAAAAAGTAGCATTTGCCACAAATAACATGGCGTTTTGCCACATTAAATGAATAGCTCAGATTTGAAAGACTTCCTAATAAAAAGTGATTATGATGATTTAGTTGCAAGTAACAACCCGTTTTTAAACGATAATGTTAGTGAAGACATTTATATAATTAATGCAACATCAAGATATATTTTTATTTGAGTTTCTTATAGAACAATATAACTTTTAGGTATATTTATTTTATTATCAATGAGAGATTCGGTTTAAAGACTTACTATTCGTCAGGTTTGTTTTATTATCAATGACAGATTCGTTTTGAAGAGTTACTATTCGTCAGATTTATTTTATAATTGTAAACTTTATAACTTTAACTATTAGAGTTATTATTTGTTTTAGTATTTTAGAGGAGCAATAAAATATGAAAACAGATCTCTACTTAGAAACAATAGAAGCATCTCATGCTTTAAGAACAGGTGAAACTATTAAAATAAGACTCTATACTAACAACTTTTTTTTTTCTTTTTTTTATCTTTGATTTAAAAAAAGATTAAAAAAATACAATAATCTTAGAGTTATATAGTTCATAAACTACTCCTTAGTTTGGCTTTAACAAATGAAAACATTTAACAACTCATTCTTTGTTAGTTTATTGTTATTAATAATTGCTTTATTAGCAGTTAAATATGAGTGATAGCCAATTTTACCGGGTTTTAAACACTAGTTTTGGTACTCAAATAATAAAAACTTTTATAATTGTTTTCGCCATGATTGATTTGTCAATTTTATCTCTATATCATTAAAGTTTGTTTTTTTGGAACGCAATTTATTATTAATTTTTCAAAAAAATGTGTTTTCTTCATTTGAAGTTTCTTGTGTGTCGCCTTTAATTTTTAGTAGTTGGTTTGTATAATTTTCTGTGAACGGTGCTCAAAAATTTTAATTAGCTCAAAAATTTTAATGTATAAAATCATTTTGATCATTTTTTCAAATTGAATTTAAAATCAAATGTTTTCATTTTAAAAATCTTTTTATAAAAACGCTTGTTTTTTTTGTTTTTTTTTCGTTTTTAATTTTTGCCAAGGAATCCCTAACTCTAAATAACTTTAAAAAAAAAATAGTTCTAAATAACTTTAAAAAATCATTGTCTGTTCGAGCAACTTCTACAACATTCTTGATAACTACCGATATAACCATTTTTTTTTTATGAACAGAAAAGTTTATCATGATGTTTACAAATTTTTTGCGAACCATGCTGGCCTACTATATTAATGCGAGTTTAACAAAATCTCACAAAAATTTTAAATTTAGACAAAGTGAGAAGGCAATTATAAACTTAAGTTTGCGCTGCACGAAACTATTAGGGTAACATTTTTTAATTAGATCTAAATAAAATAGAATTACTCAAAATATACTGAACATAGGGGAGAGTCGGGTAGCCCCGGACACTTCAGGAAAATATAGATTCTACGCATGTACTAACAGAAAACAAAGTGTCAAAGACACTTTGTTTTCTGTTAGTACATTTTTTAAAAGTTCAAACATTCATCTATCGAATTAGAAACAAAAAAATAATTATTGTGCGTTTTATTAATATACAAAACATAAAAGAAAAAATGTTAGAAAAACGGCATGTTTCAAAATTGGAGGGTAGCCCACATAGTTTAAACATGATTTTACCTCTTTTTTACCAGTGTGACACAAATGTAATAAATAATAATTTAGCATTGGACTGTTCTCGATACATTTTTAAAAAAATCGCCTTAAAAAATTGCTTCTGATATATAAAGAATAAGAATGAAAATGTCATCATTTAAAAATATAAACATAAGCTTTTTTATAATGAAAATAAACACTTTAAAAACACTTTTATCTAATCTAATATTTTTTTATTGGAATTAAATGAATTACTATTACAGGTTTGTGTATTATATTAAAAGTATTAATATTTATATAAAAAGAGTTGTTTATTATTAATATGTAAACAAAAAGTTGTCCGGAGCCACCCTCCAAACATGTGTACGATACCACCCCCTCATTCACAAATACTAGTTTTAAAACCAGTGAATTTAAGTTTTTAACGAATTTTTTTTTTAATAACTAATGTAAATAAAAATGCTTATTTAATCATTAAAAAGTTATTAGTTTACATAAAAATTAGGTATATTAATATGTGAATCAAATGTGATGATACGTCGCTCTTTTGGTGGTGGGAAACAAAATCTTGCCCTTCCAGTCATTCGTTTCGGTATATTATGATAGATATTTTGCATATGCCATATTTTCACTCAAATAATTTTATTCTACTATTAAAAGTCACATAGCTTTTTTATTTTAAGCTGTACATCAGGTGGCCGGAGTTACCCGCCGTCCGGGGCTACCTGACTTTCCCCTATGTCAAAACAGACTCAAGTTGTAAGTCGCCATAGATAAAAAAAAAGAATACCAAAAACCAAGTTTTCATAAAATTCGATACTTTTTTAGTAGCTTCTATAATTTGATTTTCAATGATTATTAATCTGCATTTTAAATGCTTAGAGTTTTATTTTTGAAAATAAGTTCATAAAAAACCTTTGCTGATGCAATATTTAAATAATTTTTATAAATCAAGAAAAGCAGTGGACCAAGATTTGACCATTGTGGGACTACCCATACAATTTTTGTCCTCTTGATTCATTGTTAAAGCAAATTTTTTATTTTTAATAATAGCTTTTATTTGTCACTCCGTAGTTTTTTATTTATCACTCCGTAGTTTTTTATTTATCATGTTGTTAGCGTTAAGTAAAAACGAAAATTGCACAAAGAACATAAAAACACAGTCGGAAGCTACTCAACAAGGTTCAGAAATGTTTAGATTTTCTAGATTTACGATTGTACAGTGAATTACTCTCTCAAAGTAGCCCCCAAATGTAGTCTTCATCTTAATTTTGTTATACTGTCCTTTGTAACGACGTTCAAAGTCAAATATATCTTGATGAAAGCGCTTGCCTTGCTTTATGGAGCAATATAAGCGCCCATGTTCTCCTTGAGTTTGTCGAGATGAGTTTGTTGAATCAAGGTTATGGACTTTCAAAGACATTCCGCATCCCATTTTGGCGTAATTCTTTAAGAGAATCTGTACCTGCTCTATATAGTTTTTAGCTTTGTGATTACTTTGAAAACCCTGAGTAACTGAAACGGAATTGCTCCGAGCCACTCCCTCCGTCCTGTTCAACAGCTCTGCAAAATCCTCACATTATAAGATCTTCTTGATTTGTAATCCAACGAATATACCAGCCCTGACCGTAGACTCGGAGTGCTTTGGAAAAAGATTTTGGAGGTTTTGAAATGCTGCTGACTCCTTGTCAAGAGCAGTGACGAATTGCTTAACAAGACCTAACTTGATGTGCAGCGTTGACATAAGCACTTCATGAGGTTCTATCGGCTCCCACATCAAATTGCTCTTCCCCTACAGAAAATTCGATCCGTTGTGGTTAGTTCTTTTTGCAATAATGCGCCTTAGTGTCACGGCTGTCCGAGAGACAAAGAAAATATTGTAGAAACATCTGGATAACTCAAGCAGTTCAGTAATATTATAAGAAGGAAGCTCAGCATTGAAAGCAAATCGGGAATTTGATTGAAAGTGTCAAAAATCATTGTCCCGGTCACCGAAGTAAATTATTTTTGGAATAACAGCAATTTCCTTTCTGTTCTAAACCTAACGGGTTAGGAAAACACACTTTCAACCCAGGAACAGAACAAACGTGAAAATTTGTTGCATAGTGTAACTGTAGAGTGAAGTTATTATTTACAAATTCTTTAGCAATTTGGTCTACTATTTTAATTATTACGTCAATCAAGTGCTAAAGACGATCAATTTTCTGGGTTGTAATGGATAGCCGATGTACTGAATCAAGTGCAAAAGATTGTATCATCGTCAGATTGACAGCAAAAAACAAGCCGGGTATACATCTAGAATGACTGCTAATTCAAAAAACCATAATCTAAAATCTGCTAAAATAATAAACCATCTATCCATCCAAAAAAAAAAAAACAACATTGAAGCCCTACTTCAACAACAGTAACGGCAACAGCAACAACGTCACTTTAGGAATTTGAGTCTGAGGCAGAATATCAAGAGCCTGAAGATTCAGAAGAATCCTCAGGCTCTTGATATTCTGTTCACAAGCATTAGCAAAAAATACAGTAAAGCCAAAGCTGCAAATATAATATAGTATTTTCACATTTATGAACCAGCAAAGCAGCAAACATTTGTTGACAGTTATCTCAAGATAAAATTGAAATTCAAAAACCTATACATTTTCGTACATTGAGTTCAATTATTAAAGAAGCTGGTAAAATTATGGAAGAAATAAAAAAAACACCATATCTAGTAAGCTGGTCACTGCACTTTAATAGAAAACGTTTCAGTCACTAAAAAAATAAAGTGTTAGTGCTGAAAAATAAACAAAGAAAAGTTATTTTATTAGTACTAGATCTACCAAACGGAAGAGCAAATATGTTCTTAACGGTATAACAGCAGTTCTCGATGGTCATTATTTATGTAGGAATATAAAGATGATTGTAACTTACACTACAAATGTAAACACTAGAAAAAGGAATGAGATTGTCAGCCAATAACAAAGATGTTTTACTAAAAAGAAACTAGAAGGACCAAAATTTATTAGTCGTCAACATCATGTTTTTGACCGAGTCTTGGCTCAGTAGTGGATGAAGAATTTGCAGAAACCAACATGAGGCCCAATATTAAATATCCGTTTATTCCGGAACTGTTAAGATCTTCGAACAGTTATATATATATATATATATATATATATATATATATATATATATATATATATATATATATATATATATATATATATATAACAGTAAAAATAGTAACTGTAAATTTGATTACAAAAAAATTTTTATCTAAGTTAACTTAATTAACTTTTTATATAGACATTGATATACGCCGAATGTTAAGGGAATCTGCGAAAAGATTTTTTATGGAGTTTTATACCCGAAAATGCTAAATCTTCTTTGATTTTCTTTTTTTTTTAGGTATTAAAGTACACAAATATATATATATATATATATATATATATATATATATATATATATATATATATATATATATATATATATACATATATATATATATATATATATATATATATATATATATATATATATATATATATATATATATATATATATATATATATAATAGTTATTATACCAGAATTTATATTAAAGTTTGCATCAATACTATATTTATATATAAATGTTATATTAACGTATTTTTATCAATCTGATACGTAATAACTTTGTATATATACTTTCTTTTTATCACGATAATAAATGTATATTTTATATGGCATACCTGGAGAAGAAATAAATAATAATAAATAAATAAATTAATTTTAGGGACTTTTTGTTTCCAGCCTCCAATCATCATTATTTTACATAGGTATAAACATACAAATGCATGGAGTTCGTTCCATGTCTGTAAGTTAGCTTAAACACAAAAAAAATTCTGGATCCGTCACTGACTGTTAACCTAAAAAAGTGACATTATAAATCAATTTTTGTATTTTAACTAAAAAGGTCAAGAGCAATATTTTGTTCAAGTTTTCGTGTTTAACACATTTTTTTTAAGTTTAAAGGCGTGGAAACTGTTCCAATATGTCCATAAAAAACATTTTACACAATTAAGATTTTTTCATAAAATAATAAAAAAAAATACAGATTTCTTTTCACGATTTGAGGAGCCGCAGCGCAGTGGTTGCGCACTTGCCTCAGAAGCTAGAGATCCGTGATTCAACAACATCTATGAGCAAGTTTTATAAATTGGTACGGAAAATAGCGTGAACTTCCTTTCAAATGCTTGCCCTAGGTGCACTGTGATAAAACCGTAAGAAAGGCACCTAAAATAAAATAATAAAATCTTTGATAATGATAAGCTCCAATAATAGAACAAAAACATTTTTGATTCAAAAAGTCGTTTCTTCAATATTTGATTATTATTGTTTTGCATTTTTCTAAAAAGAAAAACTTAGAAAGTTAACCTTGTAAAAAAATGTAAATGCACTGCTCGGGCAAAAAGTTGATTTTTTTTATATCTTACTTTAACATTCAAGTACCTTGAATGTTAAACTAAGGTATAAAAAAAACAATAATTCACAGCATCATAGAACAATAAATTTTTTTGCAATTAAAAAAATACTGAGGGACTATCAAAACACAACTTTTTTATCAAATATAATATAAAATCTAAAACAAGCATCAAATCAAAGTTTCACACCAAAACTTACAAGCCACTCCTTTCTCCACACCAACTAGAGTTTTATCAAAGGATTCTGCACATTTCTAAAAACAAATCAAGGATTTAGATTTTAGACACAAAATTTTAGATTTTAGACACAAAAGATTTAGAATTTAGACACAAAATAACATTTTGCCTTTTGTAAGTAACAATTTGTAAGTAATAATTTGTAAGTAATAATTTTTAAGTAATATTTTGTAAATAATATTTTGTAAGTAATAATTTGTAAGTAATAATATGTGAGTACCCAGCAAACATTATTTAAGTGAATTTGCAGTGAACCTATATATAGGCATTTTTTAACGGTTTATTGGTATTTTGCACATCGGTTACTTAGTTGACCATTAGTGCTAACCGCTTTAAATGGCAAGCCGATAATTTTCTGATATATTAATAGTAGCTTATCATTGGCTAGCAACTTTTAGCGGCTGCTAATAATGGTCCACTAAGTAACCAATGAGCAAGACTACAGCGGTCCGCTCAAAATGCGTATTAAGGTCTACTGATATTCCGCTTTAGAATGTTTGATGGGTGATAACTTGTAAGTAATAATTTATTAAATTCTATTGTCTCAATACAAACACAACTAGTTTTTTTTTAATAAAAGCGGATCCAGGATTTTTTGTTATTGAGCTATATAACTTCCAGGAAAGTTCTAAACTCCAAATTTTTGTATTTTTATACTTTAGTCATCATTTAAGGATGATTTGCCCAAAATTGCGCGGATTAGAGTCTAGGAACAAAAAAACCCTAAAAAGTAGGCATCACCCTCCCAAATGTGGGGTAATCGGTATATCTAAATATAAATTCTAATATCCTAAATTAGGTGGTAATATTGTTAAGGTTCTAAAATTTTTTTAAAGAATATTATGTTGTTTAGAAATTATACCAAGTTTAAATTTACAACCCCCTCGTTTTGAGGGGGCTCTAAACTTTAAATGGCTATAACTTTTGAACGCTAGATGACTTTGGGATCAAACTTTAAATACAGGTACACATATATAAATTTTATTATAGGAAACAATTATTTTTTTTAAATAATCATTTTTCCTCTCATTTGGGTGGATGATGCCTACTATTTAGGATATTTTTGTTTCCAGGCTCTAATCAACGCAATTTTTGGTGAAGCGTTCTTAAATAACATATGTATAAGCATAAAAAAGTTTGGAGTTTAGAACTTACTTGAAAGTTATTTAATTCGAGAACCAAAAAATCCTGGATCCACCCCTGTATTTGATATATTTCCAAAAGCACTATTTATAATGACATAATCTATGGTTCTGTAAAAGTTTGCGGAAGTATTAGGCTATAATAATGCATAGCAAACTTACTTTTCAGACTAATTTATTTAGATATTTTATTTCTTCAGATTTTTTCAATCACCAAACCAAATGTTTTTCTGCTTGATTTTGTAAATAAACGAATTTGTTTTTCAATAACTTCTACAAAGTACATTTACAGCTTTTACGAAACCATTGAGATAAATTTAAAAACCTATGTAAAACAGTTTTATATGTAAGTTTTTGTTAATTCATAACTTCTCAATAAACTCTGCATGATCAGACCATGACCATTTAGACTTATTGTTTTTAAACTACTTGAGCTTGAAATAAGAAATTTATTTTAAGAAATTTATTTATAATTTTAAAATTATTTTAAATTTCTTTATTATTTTTTGTTGTTGTAGTTGTAGTTATTTTTTTTAACATTTATTTAATAACATAACTTTATGACAAAGTTAATGGCCAGAGCATGATGGCCGTAGCACGATGAAGAAATGTTCCAATTTTATAAGATTTTAGAGGATTATAGAGTATATACTGAGAATTAAATAGATGTTTACAAAAATATAAAAAATAGTTTCGAATCATACCAAGATGTTATCATCAATAAATTTGAAATTCCTTGCGATAATGATCATTATTATTTCTTAATTTTATTTTAAAACAATCACATAATCAATCAGATAAAACCAAACAGTGACTTTATCTGATTGATTTTAAAAGAAACGCTTGAAACCTAGCGAATCAATATCTCTGTTTGATAAATATCGTTTTAATTAGCTTTTAAACTGCTTAAGAAAAATATTTTTTTCTGAAACAATGTTGAGAAAGTTTTTCCGCAAAAATAGTTAGCAATTGAAACTTAGTGAATCAATATCTATGTTTGATAAATATCGTTTTACTTTTGCTTTTATACTGTTTAAGAAAAATTTTCTTTTCAGAAACAATGTATAGGAAGTTTTTTGGCTATTCTGAATTAAAATAGAATTTAGTTTTGAATGAATTTTTATTTTATTTTATTTATTTTCTTTTATATTTTCATGGTTGTTAAGGAGCTCCAAGAGTTTTTTATGGTCTTCCTGCAGATTACCGCAAAACAGCATTTAATAGGACGTTCACTCCTTCTTCTTTTACCAATCTTGCTAGTGTAACTGGAGTTGACATCTCACCTTAGATCTCTTATTTTCTGCAACAAGCACTCTAACCACTGTACTCCAATTGCTTATTTTGTTACGTTCAGATAGTTTGACGAAAATCTTTTAGTAAATATAAAGTTTTTCCTTTAAATAAGTCCCACTGATTTTAAGGTTTGTTTATCACATAAACAAAAGAAAATATATATAATTCAGCGTAATAACAATATTAAGCAATATTTCCGAAAGTATGAAAAAAACACTTTTTTTTAGAACAGATTTTTTATAGAGTATAGTTTTTATAGAGTTAAAACCTAGAACTGGCTAAAGTCTGTAAACTCTGCCAATGTTTTTTGTGATATTTTTTAGTTAGAGTTTATATGATAAATTTTTAATAAATTTAATTCTTTACAATTTTATGTGTAATTGTCTTTTGATATAGTTTTATGGATTTTTAGTATTGATAATTATTTTATTGATGTATTGAGTAAGATTTTTCTTTTTTTTAGCTTTGTTTGTAAAACAAAAAAAAATTAAGTTTTTGAAAATTCAAACACAATGGCGGATCCAGGATTTTTGGTATTTTGAGGTAGCTAACTTCCAGATATGGAGCTAACTACAAACATTTGTATGTTAATGATTATGTAAAATAATGAGAATTGCAAAAAATAGCGTCGATTGGGTTACAAATTTTATTTGGTCATAATTATTGAACGCTGAAAGATAATACTATGAAACTTATAATTTATCGATGAATATAAGTCTAGTTGAGAGTAGTACAAAAAATGTTTAATCAAATTGTTGCCCCTCACGTTTAGGATGGGGGTTGGGGATGATGGCAAAGGACTTTTTTGCTCCCTACCTTCAATCAATGCAATTTTTTGCAAAACCTTTTTACTTGACATAAGCATAAGCATACAAATGTTTGGAGTTCCATGTCTGGAAGTTTTTTCAAACACCAAAAAATTCTGGATCCTTCACTGGTTGCATATCAACCATTAACTTTGTTATATTTGATATTTGTTTATAAAATAAATAAATTTGGAGTCATTTGCAAGCAAAAATTAATAGATTAAACGTTGAAGACTTATTTGTGGTATAAAAAAGATAAAGTTCTAATATAATCCGCAGAAGTTTTAGTCAGACACAAAATGATGTATTGCATATTTTGTCGTTTCATAGTAAAATATAGCATTCGCTGCGGAATAAATTATAGCATATTTTGTCGTTTCATAGTAAAATATAGCATTCGCTGCGGAATAAATTATAGCATATTTTGTCGTTACTACATTTTCACATTAAAAGTATTGTTTTCTGTTCCACAAATAATTTTTAAACCAGAATAAATTTGTATTTATAAATCCGTAATGTTTCATATATTTTAATACAATGCTTCATATATTTTATTACAATGTTTCATATATATTTTATTACAATGAACTGTTTTAGTCAAAGGTTAAAAAAAGATTAATCAAAACTCCTATTGTAAAACAGTCGCCTTAAAATACATTTTTAAGATGCATTAAATGATTATCTTATGCTACCATTGCTTAATCAATGAAATCTCTCTCTTTTTTTTTTTAACCAAGTTACTTACTGTACAACATTATTTTTAATTGCCAAATGTACATTTAAACTAAGTTACTTACTGTACAACATTGTTTTTAATAGGCTAATGTACATTATAGTCTGAATTGAATATTCTGAATGTTAAGACAGAGATATACATCCGTATATAGGGTTTGAATAATTTCTAATTTCTAACTTTTGGAACTTTTTATAATTTTCCAGAATTTTTTCTGAATTAATTGACTGATTGGAAATATTAAATAAGTTTAATTGAATAATACCATAGACTAAAATTAATATAATCTAACCGTTAACCTTATCAGAGCATCCTTTTTTTAATTATTTTTAAATTTGTCTCACTCACTTTTTTTTAATCATAAGTAACAACATAAAACTAAAATGTTCACACACGTTGTAGAAATGTTTCGTTACAGCCAAAAAAAAGCTGTTCAATTTTCTTTAGCAGCCACAATTTTATCGTGAATTAATTCAATTTAAAACCAGTATGACGTAACCTTTTTATATTTGTTTAGCCTACTATTTTATAATTAAATAATTTTTTGCTTTGTTTCCATTGGCTTCTTTTAGCATATTTAAATAATTTTTTTATTATTCAAAGTACTTATTAAACTTTTTTAAATAGACTTTTTTAATTTCTATAAATTGTTCCATTTACACTCGCCATTTAGAAAATTCTCTTAAAGCGGTTTTTTCAAAAAGATAAAAGTAAAGCTTTCGTTAATCACGGCGACAGAAGTGATTTTGAATTAATATAATAATTTTTTTTTTTTTACAATAAACATGCTTTGAGCTATAAAAAAAAAAAAATTAAAAGATTTCTTTTGCATCACGCGATTAAAGTACAAGATTGTATTACCATTTTATAATATTTACAAAGTTGATAAATATATAATGCTTGTATTGAGCAATAACACTCGAATGTAAAGTGGCATTGTTATATAGCGTTTTGTTTAACAAGATATTTAACCTGGTTTTTTTCTCGGAAATGTTTTGCAACAATTTAGTTAGCATCTAATTTGGACTATTAACAAATTTTTTTCTTTTGGTTCATTGACAGGATTAAAATACACCAAATCATGTTGTTAATACTTTAAATAGAAGCCAACGACATAAAAGTTTTTAAACATAATTTGATTTACAACTTTAAAAAAATAGTTATAGTAATATAGAGCTAATTATAGTACTAACACTATATATAATATAATATGTAATATAACTTTTAGTTTATATAGTAATTCTATGCAACATTTTTTTTTTAAATAAGATAAAAATGTATTCAGAAAATACATCAAAAACGCTCATCATTATCATTAATTTAGATTATTTTACTTTGATGTTGCTGGGTATCTTTTTCTTTTCCTTTTTATAAATACAATCTTTCAGAATCTGCTATAAAAAATTGTAAATTCATGAATTGTGTATTAGTGCTGTTTATTGTAATATATAATTATATTATTATTCGCAATAAGAATAAATAAACCGCATTATTTTTTTAAATACTAACTTTTTATTATCATGGCATAAATGCAGAAAATTTGGCCGAAAGGCTATACATTTTATAAAATGAATTTTTCTCTTTAAACTTTACAATTATTTTACTGTATTTAGTAAGCAAAATAAATAAACAAAATAAACAATTAAATAAAAATAAGCAAAATAAACAATTATTTTACAAATAAGAGTAGTCCTCATAAAAGATCAAACAGAAAAGTTCGAGTTATTAATAACTTATTATCTTATATTACAAACTTTCTTTTTACTTCGCACAAAAAATGTCTCTAAAAGTTTTGCAATACTTTTTCGGCGCTTTTCATTTAATCAGCTGCAGTTAAAAAATATATTATTTTCATCTGGCATTTAATTTTGTTTTCAATTTCTATTTTTCAGCACTATTTTTTATTTATCATCTTTGCATATGAATTTTTATGTTCTTTATTAGTTAAAACTAAAGTAATTAGTTTTTTGTTTTTTTTTAATATTTATATCTTATTTATACCTTTTTTACTTTCTTTTTTTTTTTTTTTTAATATTTATATCTTATTTATACCTTTTTTACTTTCTTTTTTTTTTTTTTTAATATTTATATCTTATTTATACCTTTTTTACTTTCTTTTTTTTTTTTTTAATATTTATATCTTATTTATACCTTTTTTACTTTCTTTGGAAGAGTTATCGAGAGACTTTTGGAGAGATTCCATAAACTTTATACTCAATTTTATATAGCTGCAAACATTTTCATGTTTTATTATTGAAAAGAAAAGATATGGCCGCAAAACGTTCCGATATAAATTTTGAACTTTCATTACTTATTAAGCCTAAAATTTATAGCAATTGACAAAAAATGTTATAATTGTTTTTGTATTCAAAAATTGCGCACAAAATAGATACACGGCAAATACAAGCCAAATTAGAGACAAATATACTTTAGTTATTTCAAGAAGGAAAAAAAACTTTAAAAATCTATTTAAAATATATTATGTACTGAAATACTTTCAATAGTTATAAAAATTGATTAAAAAGAAAATTTCAAATCATCCAATCGTCTAATAAAATAAAAATTGTTAACAAAATAAAAAGTAAGAATATAAAAATAAGTTATATAAAGTAAAAACGAGAATAATAAAATATGTTTTGAACAAATAAGATCTTCTAACAAACTTTGCAAGAGTTAAAATATCATTAAAAGAATTTAATTTTGGAGAAAAAAAAACTTTCATAAAAATTTAAAAAAGTTTAATTTTTTATTAGTAGGTGTGACCATTTATTCCAATAATATTAAGAGTAATAATACTAGTAACTTTCAATTAAATATTTTACTTTTTTTATTTTTTATTTTATTAAGTTGATTTTACATAAAAAGTATTTCAACTCAAAAAAAGTTTTTTATTCAAATCTATAATTTTTGTTTTTGTTGTCATCCCAAAAAACATTTGTGTCTGTACAAAAACAAACAGAAAATTCAGTGGTTTTTTTTACTAGAAAAAAACTCTTTATGTTAAGTAAAGCCAAAAAAAAGAAGTAATCGCAACCTCGATTAACGTCTCTTTGAACAAAGTCGCAAATTACATCTTGAGATGTTTTCCAACTATCAAGAGTCAATCGAACAATAACTTTTTTTTGAGTATCAATAGATTTGACAGCAGCTAGGCCAAACAAATGTTTATCAGACAGCGTGCCAAACTCAACAGCGCATACGCTTTTATCTTTTAAGGTTTCTTCATTAAAAACAAAATAGCGACTTGTTATTTCGTCATTAACATATTCAAAAGAAGGATTACTTTTATCATCAACATCTTTAAGTGCTTCGTAAAGCTTTACTTGACATAAAACTCCTCCAACTTTTTCATCAGCAAAACTTACTCTTTTTTTAAAATTTTTCTTATCACTTTCGTTAAGTGTGTTTCTTTGCGGACTTGGTAGAAAACAGTGTTCTCTGAATTCGAAACGCAAACAATTTGAATAATCGCATAACCATTCTTCTTTATAAAAGTTCGGCAACATTTGCTTCGTTTATGTTTGTTTTTACGTTTTGTTAAGTTTGTCAAAATACTTAAATACTTAAATATAGGTCTTCTTTAACAGATTGTAATATTTCCTTATACGGTTTCTACTTCCTCTAACTTTAGACAACTATTTATTTAAATTGTTTTCGCGGAGATTAGAGATGAAATGATTAGATTTTTTTTACTTTGGTTGTCCTTTCTATTAAGTAGAAGCCTGTGTTTTTGCCTTTAATTATAACAGGGGGTTGATGTTTATTTCAATTTCTTTTTAGTTAATAAAAAAGCAAATAAGTAAAAACATTTCTTATTATTTGATTAGAAAGCTTAAACGATTGTAAAACACAACTTAGTTAATCAGATTTTTACAAAATTAACAGTACGGAATGTTTTCTACACTTACAAAACTATGTTATGTGTAGTTCGACCTTCGGAATAATAATCAGATATAACAACTTGGTGGCTAGAACACTGGGTGTATATTGCAGATAAAGTTGATAGAAAGCAATCAAAGAAAGAAGTTATACAGAGCGCTTATTTTGTTGACAACAATGAAAACAGTAACAACAAACAACAACAAAAACAACAACATCAGTTAGAACAATCACTGCAACAACAACCATTACCACCGCAACAACATCAACAACAACAACAACAACAACAACAACAACATTAAAAACAACAACAACGACAACAACAACAACAAGATCAACAGCAGCAACAACTACTACAACTACTACAACAACAACAACAACAACAACAACAACAACAACAATAACAACAAAAACAAAAACAACAGCAACAAATACAACAATGAAAGTATTTACCAGCAACGATGTTAAATAAAATTATTAAAGAAATAGAAAATATAACTCTTAATAATTTTACTTATTACGCGCTGAAAGTATGTTAATCGATTGAATGAAAGATTAAAAGGCGTAACGTTTATAAATAGAATTCAGTTTTTTATATATATAACTTGGAAGTTATTTAAGTATATAAATGATTTTTAGCTATTGCTTTAAAAGATAGTTATAAATAATACATTATTATTATTATTTTAAGTTAAAAATTAGATATCAAGTAAACAGTAAACTATATATATATATATATATATATATATATATATATATATATATATATATATATATATATATATATATATATATATATATATATATATATATATATATATATATATATATATATATATATATATATATATAAAATATATATATATATATATATATATATATATAGTATATATATATATATATATATATATATATATATATATATATATATACATATATATATATATATATATATAATATATTATTATATATATATATATATATATATATATATAATATATATATATATATATATAAAATATGTATATATATATATATATATATATATATATATTATTATATATATAATATATATACATATATATATATATATATATATATACATATATATATATATATATATATATATATATATATATATATATATATATATATATATATATATATATAATAATATATATATATATAATATATATATATATATATTATTAAATATATATAGTATATATATATATATATATATATATATATATATATATATATATATATATATATATATATATATATATATATATATATATATAATTGGTTTAAATTAACTAGCTTTAGTTTCAACATCAAAATTAAAAGTTTTTTTATATATACTTTTGCCCACGGTAGAACGTAATAAAATTTTACATGTGGTTTTCATTATTGTTGGTACATAAAAAAATTGTTATTTGAGCTTTGTTTTAGCAAACAAGAATATTACTTACAATCGGAATCACGCGACAGGTGAAATATCTAAAAAGATTGCGGAAAATAAAATTTTATGGATTGACATAAGTTAACGAATGAGAAAATAACTGCCTTTTCTTTTTTTTTAATATTAAAAATTCCTAACAACTTTTTTTTTGATTTTTACTGTCATGCATTTGTATTTATATGATTCAGAACTGTCATTAGGAGGTTCATAGAGTTTGCGATTTTCTCCCTCCTCTCCACCTAATTAATGAAATTTAGTTATAGCAATCGGCAAATAAAGATCTTTTCAATTTGGCAAATATCATTAAGTACCCCTTCATTAGAACCTATTTGTACCGAACTTAGTGAGATAGTACATACTCTATTGATTTTTGAATTTCAATTCGAAAATTCGTAAACTGGTTCACTTTGCCCAAATATTGTATTAAAATGGATCATATATATATACATATATACATGGTCCAATAGCCCATCTTTCTTTTTTTAAAACAATTTAAAACATTATGGCCTACAACAAAAATGTAAAACGTCCTCCGTTTTCGTTAGGACAATCTGTCCTACTGTCATGTTTAGAGTGTAAACATTCTTCTTCCTAAACCATAAACCGATAATTTGTTATATTATATACTCAAATAACTCATGGACTATAAGCTAATTACATATTGCAGTACTATTAAACATTACTGAGAATAAACACATCAAATAAGCTGTTCAAAACTTACTTCGAGTAGCTAAAAACTGTAAAAAAAAACAAATAAAACGCTAAAATTCTAAATATGACCCGATATTTTTTGAAAATAAAGTTTAAGTACAAGCAACTTTTACCTAAAAACTCAATTGGGATAACATGTCCTTAAGATCAATATGCCCTGGTCTACTTTAACTGTTTTTTTATGTTTGTGTGAATTTACAAACATATTTTAATTTACATTAAATCTTGTATTTGAAGAAACAACCAAAAACTTTTGTTTGTTTTTCTTTCTTATCGACAAGCTCACAACGTCAATCATATTTATTGCATTATGAACTTGAAACACGTTTCGAAAACTTTATGAACTTGAAACACGTGGCTTTAATTTCTTATTGATTGAAGATTCGTGTTTTTAAGTGGAAAACAATCTTTCGTTCACAACATAAGCTGCAGACGTAACCAGAAGAAGTTTTTTTAAAATAAAAAAAAGCTTCTTTCACCCTTATTAAGGTTCGTTTGAAAAAAAATTCATTTGCATTAATTACCGTTTCTTTCAAGCAGAACCTAAGACTTTACTATAATGATAATAACAATAATAATAATATTAGAAATAATAGCAATAATAACAATAATAATAATAAATTACACTGTGACAATTGATGAAATCAATTGTAGAGCACAGAAGATGTTGTGCTGTAACAGTTATAAATGTTTTTATAATAGCATTGTTTACTTTTTAATGTATACAATCTTTATATAGTTTTATTTAATAAATTATTTTTGCAATAGTTAATTTTATCAAGTTTATTTTTGAATTGATCAATTGTTATTAATTCTACAATATATGGCGGTAAACCATTCCAAGCTTCGACAACTCTCCATGAAAAAAAATTAAATCTAGCATTACTCTTACAGTACGCTTTTGTTAACTTTTGGTTTGACCACGAAAATTGTAATGCTTTAATTGAGCTTTACAAATTTTTACTTTTAATTGAGTCGTTTATCCAACTAATCTCCTCATAACCCTTTTTTGTATTTTATATTGAAAAATTAAATCTCCTTGTAAACGACGCTTTTCTAGTGTTGTTAATTTCATTAACTGCATTTTTTTTAAATCTGGTACTAGTTTTGTAGCTCTTCTTTGTACTTTTTCTAACTTTAAAATGTTTCGTTTCAGATAAGGACACCATACTTGAATAGCAAACTCACGATGGGGTCTTACAAAAGTTGTATATAATTTTTTACCATATTTGAATCAAAATATTTGAAAGTTCGTTTAATAAAAGTGAGCATTTGATTTGATTTTCCTACAGCTTTATCAATATGACATGTCCATTTTAAATTAGATTGCACCATTACCCCTTAATCCCTTTCTACTTTTGATGTTGCTAAGATATTATTCTATTGGGTTTCAGTGTCAAACATTGAATAAGTTATACATGGATTTTTAAAGCAAATGTACATTTTTCATAATTGAATTTTAATAACCATAATGACGACCATTTAATAATGTTATCAATATCTTGTTGTAATTTTTTTATGTGTATATCTTCATCTGATTTAATAACATTTATAATTTTGTAATCATCTGCATATATTTTAATATGGTTTTTTACTGTCTAGCAGATCGTTAATAAAAATTAAAAATAGATGAGACCCAATGACAAAACCCTGTGGAACTCCACTCTCAACTTTTAACCATTTTTATAAACATTCCGCTAAAATTACTCGTCGCTTTCTGTTATATAAACAGTCTGCTATTCAATTAATTATTATTCCGACAATACCATATGATTTTAACTTCATCATCAGTTAGGTTAAGTAAACTCTAGCTAACTTTTAACTTTTTTTAACTCTAGCTAACTCTAGTTAACTTTTTTTTTTTAACCGAAGTCCAACATTGACCTATCCGAGTCCAGGCTTAAAAGTAAAGTTTGTAAAATTTCGTATAAAAATTCGCTACATTTTTCTAGGTTTTCTTTACATTTTCCAATAACCATTTTCATAAATTTAAAGTAATTTTTTATCATTGACTGGCATGATTTCTAAAAAATATTCTAATAAGTTGTGAGACCGGCGAGTTTTTCAATTTATAAAGTTGTTTTAAAAAAGAGTTCCTCTTTTATTTTTACTATTTTTTATCCAGGAAACTTCTGATTTAACAATTTAACATTTCTTCTGATTTAACAATTTAACATTTCTTCTGATTTAACAATTTAACATTTCTTCTGATTTAACAATTTGACATTTCTTCAACTGATTAAAATAAATAAAAATTAATAGCTTATTTATTTAAAAGTAATTAAGTTTAATTTTAATTAAAACTTAATTTATAATATATAACTTAATTATTTTTCTTTTTTATCATGATAAATATCAAATGTTTGCAAATGTTTTATTTTCAAACACGTTAAAAAAATTGAGTTTTACAAATGTCCTATTGAATGACGAAGGTTAAATTTATTTATTACCAAATGTTTGAAAAAATGAGCAGTATTCTTTTCTTATTAAGCTGTTCAAATGAAATTATTCAAAAACAATAACTTTAAAGTTCACTTAATCAAAGCGTTGACTTAATCAAACGCAAGGTCACCTTTTCGAATGAAAGTAAGCATTAAATCTTTAGTTTTCCTACTGGTTAAATCCACTGATTGCATTTAAAAGAGTTATAAGAGTGATATTGATGCGCTTGATGCAGCATACTTAGTTATTCCACCAATTTTTTAAAAGAAATACAATATTTGTTGACTAGTAAAGATCAGTTAATATATTCAATCTCTTTTATAAAGCGCTATTTGATTTGCATATATATATATATATATATATATATATATATATATATATATATATATATATATATATATATATATATATATATATATATATATATATATATATATATATATATATATATATATATATATATATATATATATTTAAATTTTAGATTTTTTTTTTTTTGTACTTTAATGTCGAAATAGTTTGAAAAATAATTTTCGAAACATTATACTCTAGCTGGAAATATTTTATCATTCATGAACTGCATTTAAACGATTGCTAAGACTCTATGGTATATAGTGCAATCCCGTAAAGTTCTATAAATCTTTACTAATGTATAAAATAATATTTAAAAATAAAGGTATACTGCTAAAACTTAAATTTTCCGAGGAATTAAAGTTTATTTATCTAGTAACAAAAAATTGCGTTTTTCTGTTCTATGCGTGATTCCGCTTTAAACTTAATTTATTCTTTGATAACATTATTAATGTATACCTATTTTTTTTTTTTTTTTGCTTACAAAACATTTATATAAAATAGAATTAAATGAGAGTAAATCGGAGATCGTCAGTTTTATTTTTATGAAAATAATTCAAAACAATTACGAGTTTCCGAGCGTGATTTTTCGGAAATGCCCATATTTTAATTTTTATCCGTTTTACAGTTTTGTTCACTCAAATTAACGATTAAGCTGTTTTTATATAAAAGAAAATTTTTATATAAAATTCAATTTATGATTTATTAATTTATTGTTTTCAACAATGTCTTAGAATCAATAACGGTGCAAGGAAAAATGCTCAAAGATTTGAAAATAGTGAAATAGTTTCTTTATATACCCAATGTCAAATTTATTTTTATTTTTGGATTGTTTTAAAATAAGAGCCATTGTTTGTCGCGCATGTATAAGCTTTTAGAAAAACAAAACAGGTTGCGCTTTTTATTTTAAATATTAGGTTTTAAATACTAATTTAAATTTATTGCACGTAATTGTAACCATATAATAATATAGTCATAATTGTACCTAAGAAATTGCGTACATATATACACCTCAACGTACATATATGCGTCCCAACGTAAATATATACGCCCCAACGTACATATATACGCATACAAGTATACACATATAACACTTAACTGTTGTTTGCCTCCATTGATTGATGCAAAAAAAATATATTTATAATATTTTTTATAAAAGAATAATTTGACTCATTATTTTGAAAAGGATACAAACCCATTAATTAACTATTTAAGAAGTATAAAAGTCTTTTCCTTATGACGAGCAGAAAAATAAAAAGCATATTTTTTGTGAGTTTAATTTTTGACAAAATAAACATAATCCACCAATATTTTTAATTTAACTTTTTAAACAAACGCTTTTTCAAAAAAAATTCTTTGTTGTGCATACAAATCCAAAGAATGTTAAAAATTTATAATTTAATCTTCACTTATTTCTTGGTATTTACTGTTTGTCAAAGTTGATGGCCATGTGTAGAAATTTAAATACTATGCTATGAAAGTTAAATATGTTCTTTTAATTTTTTCATATCTGATTATTTTACTAATTTCCACTTTAGCAGCTTGTACAGGAGTATTAATTGATGTTCATGGTGGCCTGGTACTCATTGTTTAATAAGTGCTAGGAATCATGACTTGCTAAACAACTTAAGGTCTCACGTATTGTCTTGACCTGGTGTGGTTTTGAAGAAAGTGAAATATGCCACTTTGTTTCCATCAAAAATAACTATTTTTGATGGAAACATAAATTATAATTTTGGCCGGTGCAACAATCTAAAAATAGATGCAGTTCTTTGGCAGTATTGTGAATACACTTTTTAATACAACTCAACGTAAAGATATATACTTATTTGGGATCGATGTAAGAAAGTCTTTTACAATAAAAATAAAATACTAATGTATCAGTTTTAAAATTATATATTCAAAATCAATCAAGTGCGTGGATCCCAATATTTATGGGATCCACATACTAGTAGGGAATAAACAAATATGTAACAAAAAACTAATCAGCAAAAAGCTCCCACCTGCTTTGTGCAGTTTTCTTAATTTTTTTATAAACTTCTTCAGCTATTTCAACTTTTTCATTTTATTTTAAACAAGACACTACTTTTCTAGATTTATAAAAATTACCGGCAAGCTTGCGGTTTCAAGTATTACCGGCAAGCTTGCGATTTTCTGCTTTTGTTACAAATAAAGTGAGGCTACTTTGCACCTAACAGTTACGTTTTGCTTTGCTTGAAATGGGCATAAGTTCAGAATTTGTGCCTTTTCCAAACAAACTTTAATTTTCTTTTGAATTAAAAGGTTTGTGGTCACAGGGAATATGTTAAACACTTCATTAAAATGACGCGAAAACGTATTGAAAAAAAGACTGAAAGTCTGGCGCCATTTTCAAAATGACATTATTTACGTATGTTATGTTATTAAAATAATCTAATTTTTACAATAAGAACATGTCCATAACAAAAAGCCCATAACAGCACAGTCTTTCAGAGACTCTATGAAATTTCAAAGTTATTAAGTAGTTTATATATGGCGTTGGAGTTTAAAACTGGAACAAGTTTTATTTTTTAAGTATTATTATGCTGCAACCTTATATGTTTCTTGGTTTCCTAGATAAAAATATTTTGAAATCACTGTAACCTTATCTGGTCTCACAAAAACGGTTTTCATTTTTTCGTTATATACTTTTAAAAATTAGATTGTATAACTTAAAAATTAGAATTAAAAAAAAACAGATTGCTGGTTTTAAAACCATTTAAAAAAAACAATGACAACTATTTTATTCTTATAGTCTTCGAACTTTAGAAGTTTGAATGGCTCCGGTTTTATTTGTTTTTGAAGCACTTAAGTTGCGCTATGTTTGAACTTTTAGTTTTAACACGCGACATTTTTGGTTTATTTATAAGTTAAAAGAATTTACTTCTGCAAAAACTTGGAAAATTAGGGGAAAGCAGGGCAACATGGCGAATGTGGCAAGATGGGTTTTCATATAACAACTCAACAAAAAATCTTAAAATTGGTTGAAAACGAAACTGTATTTGCATCTTGTATTTTAAAAAACCGATTGGTTTTTTTGAAATATTATCAACGCAATTTTATACACATAAGTTTACTTTTTGCGCTTAAAAAAAAATTCTCACTTTCGGTTTCTCATGATGGATGGCGTTCTTCAAGTTTAATTTCTTTAGAAGTAGTTTTTTGCGATTTGTGTTTATTTTGTGTTACTTTAGTTAGAGTTATTATTAGTTTTTAAAACTTTATAAAATTGGAGGTAAAAGTTGCATAATAAGTCATCTTGCCTCGGTCACGTGACCAGATGACAAATTTATGAACTTTTTATTTTAATATTTATTTTAAATTGTTATATTTTCTTCACGGCTGATAGTTTTGCAATAACTCAGGGCTTTCAAAACGTTCGCCATGTTGCCCCGCTTTCTCCTATGTTAGCAGGGACGACGACACGAATTTCAAAGTGGAGGACCACAATCCTGAAGTTTAAAAAAAAGTGCTCTATATCTAGAAATTTCTTTAAATAAAAAAAATAGATGTACTTTAGATAAAAAGTAGAGGAATGGGGGGAGGGGAGGCCCGGTGTAAAGTCGTGGTTTTGCTTACCGGCTGGTAAAGTAAAATGATATAATAAATGAATAATAGAAAACTTTATAATTTAAAGTACAAAATTTTTTTATTTATATTTGTAAGGTTGTAAACACATAATTGTTCATTTGTTTAAAATATTAATTACAAAAACATTTAAAATAATACTGCGCAAACATAAAATTATAATAGTGACATCACTTCAAACTTATATGACCTCACAAAAACGGTTTCCATTTTTTCAAAATGTACTTTTATAATAGATTAAATTAGAAAACAGAATTATTTCTTAAGGAATTTTGATGAACTAGACTTACCTTGAATAATAATTATGTGTAATAGTTTTAAATTTATAAGAAGTTTCAAACTTCAGTTAAGGTAAGTAGTTTTGAACATTTAGTGATTTTTTCTGTAATTTTTCAACGCTAGCTTCTTTTTTACAGTTGCAAAATTATAGTTTACTTTCGTTGATTTTGACTTTCCTTTAAGTCAAACAAGTTTGAAAGTTATTTTGATATGGAATAAGAACTCTTAAATGTCTGAAAAATCACAAACAGTCTTATGAAACTATTGTTCTATTACCAATAGAAAATTGCTGAAGTATTTTTTTTCTAGTTAATTTGATTCTGTATTACAATTCAATGCATTAAAGAGTCAGTTTTAATAACAATTTTGGTAGTGGTTCTCAGGTGTTACCTTTTAACATGTCAATTAAGCACCAAACAAGAGTTTAACTGTACCAATCATAACAATAAGCATCTAACATAAGTTTTAAGAAAGAAGTTCCCCATTACAATAAAAGAATGTTTAATTTAAGAAAAGAAAACAAGCTTGGCTGAAAGTGAATATTCAAGTATTTAATTATGTTTGAACCAGGGGTGTGGAGTCGTAAAAAAAAAGTAACGACTCCGACTCTAGTTGTTGAAATTTTTTGAGTCCAACTCCGACTTCGACTCCGACTCCAACTCCAACTCCGACTCCAACTCCAAAGCAAAATATTGTTTTAACCCCAAAGAAATTATTTATGAAAAAAAAAAAAAAAAAATGAAACCAAACATTTTTGTTCGCTTGTTTAATTGAATTTGGCTTGATTTTAGTTGATCCTGGATTTTTCATTTTCTTTACATATTTTTCACAGTTTTTAATTTTTTCAAAGAACTACTGATTTAAATTACTAAACTTTTGTTATGTTATCGCAAGAGTCGTATTAAATACTAAAAACTTGGTTAAAGATTTAAAAAAAGCGTAAGCTAAACAAAAATAATCTGAAAAAAAATATTGAAATTGAAATAACTAAATGATGTTGTCTTAAATTCTAGTGCGTAATACTCTCAGCTAAACAAACAAAACTAATATTTTAAGTTGTTCGTCTGGTACCAAAAGAAATAAGCGTTTGCGCGTTATCTCCAATAATGACATCATTTTTTAACCAAAAGTTCGATCAAAGTTTCGAAGGTTTTTTTCTTTAGTTTTTAAAACTTAATGTTATTGTCACCGGCCACTATTATATATATATATATATATATATATATATATATATATATATATATATATATATATATATATATATATATATATATATATATAAAAGTTTATAAAGCATTGTCTCAGAAGATGTTTATGAAACATTGTCTCAGCTAGCAGGCGACAGGTCAGTACGTGTTGATGCAAGGACTAAAATCTCAGGCTTAGCAAACAAGTTTTCCAATTATGGCATTTCCAATTATTTCCATTTCCAATTATGGCATTAAACAATGTTTCAGCAGTGCTGTTCGGGTGATTGTAGAAACCCATAAAGCATTCCTGTACTTTTAAATTAGGAACTACATACCGTATGCTGACAGAAAATTGTTCATGACTCGCCACATCTGAAGTTTCATCAGCTATAAGGCCAAGATATGAGCACTGTGATATATTAGTGACAATGCTTCGTTGAACTGAATATGCAAACATTTGAATAATTTCATTTTGTATTGTGTCTGATATCCATTTGTCGTGTTTGTTTAACCACTCTTTCACATAGGGCACATCTTGCACCCGTTCTAGTACAAGCTGCCATAGATTGCCATCATGATGTTCTCCTCCTCTCAATGCTAGACCATGTCGTCCTAAATATTCAATGCTTGAAAATATTACTTTCAAAACAGTTTGAGCAATGGCCTGAGATGATGACACTTGTTCACTCAAAATAGCAGATATACGAGTCTGTTTGGAATACAGTATTTTCTCTGTGGCTTCTTTGTGGGTAGATGGCTTTTCATGAATTGAAAATTTTTCGGTTCTTTACTTCCAGTTGGAAAAACCAGAATCAACAAAAACATTAGCTTGTCGATTGCTTAAAGTTACTAGTTTCTTATTCACAGCTTCCAAGCAGTTGAAACACCAAACAGAATTTGTCTCAGGAACATAGTTTAACCATGGCCATTTCGCTAACAAAATACTCTTACATGACCTGTTATACTGATCTGATCAAAATTTCTTAGTTGGGAATTTGTACGTAGAAGGGGTTTGAAGGGGATAAAGGATCAGGGCAGTACCTGTTACTGCTGGTACAGCAGGTTTGCTTGACTCAAACTTGGCAGAGAAAGTGGATGTGGTAGACACAAACGGCTGTGTTGATGGATTAAAATCATACTATGATAATGTAGCGGTTTCACAAGCACAATCACCAGTTTCAGTTTGGCCGGTATCTGACCTAAAGGATTAGGATATAGATATTACATACATTTCACCTTTTAGTATTTGTTAAAAAAAAATATTTTCAGTATTTTTGCAATTATGGAATGCTGCCGTAAAATGATCACACTGCGTATGCTAGCTAACCTAGACAACTATTTAGTACAATCGTTTGTTCCATGATTTAAATTTAATATATTAAATGCTTACTAACCTCGCTCTTGAAAAGAAAACGTTTATATTCTTTAAACGGGGCTTCTTTACTTCTGACATTGACTGATTTGTTAAAGAATTGCGCGATTAAACATTAAAACAAATTTTGCTTTTTTTAATTTTATTTCATTTTCATGGATTCTGTACCCTCTACTCTGTACAATGAAATTTTTTTACTAATCGAATTCTATTGAAAAATTCTTAATTTAGTTCTCTTTTTTGTCATGGACAATGACTTTGAAACAATAGACTTTCAAAAGTTGCGTTTTGATGTTTTCAAAACTAAAAATATTTTTTTTGCGACTGATTTATATGAGGGCGATATTTTCTTTCACAACAGAAAAGTATTTGACTCTACATATTTTGTTATTAAAAATTTTAAAGCTGAAATCCAAACGAACATAGGAAAGTTTACGGTAATACACATCAACATCAGGAGTTTGAATACAAATATCGATAAGCTAAAACACTTTCCTATCAAATAATTTTATGTACTCTTTAATTTTATGTACTCTAAAGAAAAAAAACTTTTGCATTCAAAAGAATGCAAAAGTTCTTTTTTTTTAAAAGAACTTTTGCAATCTTTTTAATGCAAAAATTTTTTTTCGGAGTACATAAAATTATCGCTGTTTTGAATCGCGGATAGTGACATTTTGGAAGGGGGGCAGAAGATATCCTCTGCCGCCGGTACGGAAATGTTAAGTGGGCAGCTGCCCATCCTGCACCTTATGTTCTAGCGCCTAAGCAACAACCAATCAAGTACATTTTAGGCTGCCATTTCTAAAACATGACATTGAAACACTAGAAAAAGTGCAGAAGCGTGAAAAGCGTGGAAATAAACCACTTATCATACGCTCAAAGATTATAAATATTGGGTTTAACGTAGAATGCAAGGCGACCTAATTCAACAATTCAAGATCACTCAAAATATTGACGAAGTCAATTTTCACGTGACACAGGCATAACACTTAGCTAAATTGATTTACAATCTTCGAAGTCACAGTCTGCCTGAAAAGGCAGACTGTGACTTCTAAGATTGTAAATCAATTTGAAGTTTATAGTTTATTTTAGATTGTAAATCAATTTAGTTTATTTTATTCAGGCAATACTGAATAAAATAAACTAAACTATAAATACATATATATATATATATATATATATATATATATATATATATATATATATATATATATATATATATATATATATATATATATATATATATATATATATATATATATATATATATATATATATATATATATTAAATGATATTATATTATATTTTTTTGTCTTTTATATGAAAATACAAAAAAGACCAAAAGTAAACAACTATTTTTTTCAAGGTTACTATCCTTATTTATATGTGTACTTCTTTATTTCATGCGATTCTGCGCATTAGGAACCATGACGTACTAAAAAATATGTGCACGCACAAAATTATCGGAACTGTTAGGAGGTGTTGAACATGCACATGTTGAACAAGTTGTATTGTTGAACATGCACAACATTGCAATGGTTAACTGATTAATCTTAAAACACTTTCAGTCATCCCAAATAACTATACTAAAAAATCAGGGAGGCAATTGAAAGTAACCGACTGCAACCAAAAAAATAAAATTCTAAACCGGGCTAACGGCTACAATTGTGATGACTCACCACTGGAACGTACATCACTAGAACTAGAATTGGTTAAATGTGAAAAACTTTGTATCAATGACGTCATTATAGTAAATAACAAAATTTTGTTAGGTATCTTAGTTTAAAAATGGCTATAACTATATATATATATATATATATATATATATATATATATATATATATATATATATATATATATATATATATATATATATATATATATATATATATATATATATATATTATATTAACTTTTATATGCTTTTAAAAAATAAATGTTGACAAGTCGTCGTTTTTTTATCTTTATTTTTATTAATAACAGATGTCTTTTAATATATATACATCTGCTTGCATATGTAATTTGAAAACATCAATAAATTTATGTCTAAAGATTGCCGTCTTCGATTTGTCGCATTTACCATTCAAATTCCTTTTTTTCACATTTACACTATTCATCGAAAGTTGCAATAAAGATAAATATTTTGTACCAAAGTTCTCAACAAAAGTTCTCAACAAAAGTTCTTAACAAAAGTTCTCAACAAAAGTTCTCAACAAAAGTTTTCAACAAAAGTTCTCAACAAAAGCTATGTTTTGTTGAGAACTTTGGTCAAAATAAATTAGTCAAAATTATTTTAATAAATGTATGTAATATATAAACAATATATATTGTTTACAGACATTAAATTATTTTTGACTTCTCAACAAAACATAGTAACCTTTGTTGGAACTTTTGTTGCTAATTAGATTTTACTTATCCTAATAGGTTTAACTTTAAAAGTTAATGGTTTTCGTAGTAACAACTAAAAAAAAATAGTTCTGCTAATAGTTTTTTTATTAGTTTATGCAATAAAAGTTGCAATAAAGATAAATATTTTGTACCAAAGTTCTCAACAAAAGTTCTCAACAAAAGTTCTTAACAAAAGTTCTCAACAAAAGTTCTCAACAAAAGTTTTCAACAAAAGTTCTCAACAAAAGCTATGTTTTGTTGAGAACTTTGGTCAAAATAAATTAGTCAAAATTATTTTAATAAATGTATGTAATATATAAACAATATATATTGTTTACAGACATTAAATTATTTTTGACTTCTCAACAAAACATAGTAACCTTTGTTGGAACTTTTGTTGCTAATTAGATTTTACTTATCCTAATAGGTTTAACTTTAAAAGTTAATGGTTTTCGTAGTAACAACTAAAAAAAAAATAGTTCTGTAACAACTAAAAAAAAAATAGTTCTGCTAATAGTTTTTTTATTAGTTTATGCAATTTATTATAAGTTGAAGATTAACCAAAAAAACCATAACTTTTTAGTATGTTAAAAAACAAAAATGTTTTGTTTTTCCGATAAAAAAATGTCTGTTACTAAATAACAAATAAAAGAGTAAGTAAATATGAAATATTAAATAATTAATATTAAAGTCAAATAGTTAAAACTTTTTAATTACTTCGTTTACGAGTTTAGTTCAGATTTATTACAATTTACTTGTATTTTAATGAATACTTTTATTAATCTCCAAAAAAAATTAGTGTTTTGGAAAAATTACAATTATCAGAGCCTGGGAATAAATATACCTGGAACAAATATACCTGGGAATAAATATACCTGGTCAACTAGTAATGACATATACTTTATTAGCATAATATTAAAAACTTAAATTCACCTACAGAATTTTAATTTTATTTAATATTCTTTTAACGTTCAAAATTCTATGTTGAAATTTTCCGCCATTTCCAAAATGAGGTTCAAAATTTCACGCTAAAATATTATTAAACAAAAAAACTTATAAGATAAAAATTAGTATATAATGCTGATAAGGTATGTTTTAATTAACTCATTGCATTAACAATCGGAGTTGAGAAGCACACTTTTCAAGGTATTTTTATTCCTATCCTCCATCACCTCAGTTTTTGCAAAATAATCAAATTTAACATAAACATGAACATAAATACGTTTGAAGTAAAATCTGAAACATTAAAAACCCATCCTACGTATCTGGTTATTGAAGTGTAATTATGTTGTGGAAAACTCTAAAAACAGTTAGTGACAACTATGCGGTTTGTGATTAGCATAATTTTTAATGAGTAGTTATATTTAATATGTTTACACGGTTTTAAATGAATATTTGAGGTTTGTAGTATAATATAAATTATCGATTGATTTTGTAATAAGGAGGTGAAATAGAAGTTAATTTAATGATGAGATAGATGAATAACACTTCTTGTTGTGTTTTCTTGCGAGGAAATTACATGAAGTATATAAGTTACCATTTAATTCTTGTTTAACTAAAACCAATGTTAACAATTAATTCTATTTTAATGATACACAAGCTAATGATACAGTAGCGGTTATATAAGCAATAGCGACAAAAAATGGCTCTCCCGCATATTTTAATATGGAACCTTAAATTATTTTTCTTTACCCGTCCCGCTTCCTCTTCTCCTTGACATATGTAATTTTCTCGCTCGAAACCAAACTTCTTTTCTTTCTAAAAATTGGTATTGTGGTTTATCCTCTTCCAGCTAATTTTCATATAGAGGCCACATTACCAAGGCCCGCAAAGACAGGTTCGGCTCCCCAAGGAGCGTCACAACCCGCTCTACGGACCAAGAGTAAAGTGAATTTAGGAAGAACGAAGATACGAGTGAAAGACAGAAGTAGTCGTGTTAGAAAGATAGCATAAAGAAAGCGGTCAGGATTGCACTCGATGTTAGGAGGTGCAATAGGTTGAAATAGGTTCTTTTCAAAAAGTTATTTATTAACTAGAATTCAACTTTTTTTTTCAAAAATTTATTTATTAACTTAAATTCAACTCATCTTAAAAAAGTTTTACATTCATTTATATAATATATCTACCCACAAAATCAAAATTACAAAAACCGCTTAATACATAACTATAATTAAAAACTATTAGTAAAAGAAACCACGTAATTGCTGTAGAATGTTCTAGAACTTTCTGCACTTTATTTACAACATAAAAGTTGTCATGAAAACAAAACCTTATTCTTAAACACAATTTTAAAAAACTATTAACAAGCAACTTAAAAGATTGCAAATTAAATGATGTTCCAGAAAAAAAACTTTTTAAAGTACTTAGAAACAGTTACAGTTAAACGATAACACTTAATTGAATCAAGGAGTAACACGAGAATGAATTTTAGTAAGTGGCACAAGATACGCTTCTTCCTTAGAGCAGCGTCCATTATAGTATTTATAGAAAAAAGAGAGAGAAGCAACATTACGACGATGAGATAATGGTTGAGGTTTGGATGCAAGTGCAGGTCTTAATATGTTTACAATGAATAAAACCTATCAGTTATTACCGTTTATAAACTAGCAATAGAACGAGAAGACCAAAATCTATAATGATGCTCATTGATGAATATAAGATTCAAATGAGTAGTTAATTAAAAACTAAAAAACCTTGGTTATGATGAGACTCTATTTAAAAAATCAGATCGCTCTCCAGAATTTTAAAAAAAAAGGATAACAGATGTTGCTTTCCAACAGACTGGAAAACAAGACTCTGATAAGCACTTGTTAAACAGCTTTAAAAGTATAGATGACGGAGAATACTTCTGTAAGGCTATAACAGTCTTTAGGTGAGGTAAAAAAATCTGAACTATGCAAGAGAGGTGGAATAACAGGTTTTCTCTTATTATAGACAGTATTAAAGATTCTCCAGAAGTCACGAGAGCATCACGAAGAAAAATCATGAGAGCCTTCACGAAGAAAATCACAAAAAGAGTCCCAGTCAGCTTTAAGGTAGTTGTAAAAAGTACGGTAATAGGGGATTTTCATTCTTATTCATTATTCTGATAATGAATAAGAATGAAATATTAGTTTTAGAGAGATCAAACCGTTATCAGAAGTACCTAAGGTACTTATGTGGATAAACTGACTTTGGTATTTATGTGGACTACTGACTAGAGTTAGAAACAATTAGGATTGTTTGGAAAGCGAGTTGGAAAATTGACTATTTGTGTTAGAGATTGAAAAATTTACAATTACACAAATACATTTTACAACAATGTATTTGTGTTTAACTAGCTCATTTATCATTAGGTTAATAAAACACAGATACTTTGAAGAGATAAGTAACAGAATGTAACAGAAATGTAAAAACTACTGAAAGGGCCAAACGAAAAATTAGAATAAAATGGATTTTATTTAAAAATAATTTTTTTTCGAAATATTATTCAATGGTTTTGAAAGTCGTCATTGATCTTTTAATAAAGGAACCATAATATCATTAGAAAACTCAAATAGCTTATTTTAAACAATTGAATCAAATTAGATATTGCGTAATGATTACAAAATGCCATGATGATGAATTTAAAAATGTACTAATTTCTTGATCATTAACGTAAATATACTTGACCAATACCATAACGAGTTTCTTAACACTAATATTAAGATAAAAGATTTTAGAAATTATATGAATCATTTTTTAACTTTACATAAACAGTTTTAAGATATCTAATTTGATTCAATATTTTAAAATAAGTTATTTGATTTTCTAATGGTACTATGGTAAAGTGATCCTATATAAAAAGATTAAAGACAACTTTTAAAACCATTAAAGAATATTTTCAAATAAAATCCATGTGGACACGAAAAAGCTTTATTTTAAAAAATTTAATTTTTTTTTCTCTGATTTTTAAGTAACCAGAGTTTTATTTATAAAGGTATGACCATAAGATGCAGGAGTTCTTAGCAAATAGTTCTTGTCTTATCTTTGGGAGAGGTAATAAGATCAGGCCTATGAATTAGAGATGGAATGTTAGACTTATTTAATGGCGCTGTTGAAGGTTTTTTATAAGTCCAAAGAACCTAACTTTTGAGATTAGATACGAGATTTTGTAAAGTTACAATAATGGAGCTTAACATCAGAAACCATGTCCTTCGATAGGTCGTTCCAACCATAAAATTGTTGGAGCCACCTAAAGAGGACAAAAAGAAGCTAAATACAAGGTAGGGTCAGAGACAAGACACAAATCAAGGAGTAAAAGTGATTAGTAAAATCAAAGAAAGTAAGTTATTTGTTTCGAAAATGAATCACAAAGATGACAATCTGAATAAGAAATGCAAAAGATATGAGACTTAATCCCAGCAAGGTTAGTGGTGATAGTGGCAAGCCATTCAAGTCCCCAATAATAAATATGTTGACAAAGAGGTAAAGAGAAAGGATTTGGTCAATTCAAAGTTTACATTCTTGAGATGAATGAAACAAAGTGAAAGAAAAAGGTTATTGTATGAAGAGGTGCTAAGCCGAAGTACATAAAAAAAAGGCTCAGAGGCTTTAAACCTAATTTCTTGATATGTAAATGATTCGATGCATAAGTATACTCCAATTTAAACATGTGACTATTGGAGTCTTTGTGAATCAAAGGATAGATCTGAAATTAAATTAGTCTCACAAAAAGCAAGCAAGTTTGGTGAATTTTATGATAGGTAAGATTCAACTGATGGAAAGTTACTTTGAAGGACACAAATATTTGAAAAAGATATACTGGAACAGTTAGGTGGTGGGAATAGTTTTTATGTTTAATATTTTAGGTTACTTTGAGCATGCTTTTGAAGAGAATTTGAAGAAGTTTGTAAAGAATTTGATTCTTTCACAGATAAAGCACACCAACCTAATCAATGAGCTATATAGTTTACTCAGTCCTGATAATTAATCTAAAGTTGTAGTTAGGATTCTTTATGTGGCTTCAACTATAATGTGGCGCACCAGTAAAAACGAGCATTGAAAAACGATATTGTAAACGTTTAATAAACGTTTAATGGATAGATACATTAAAAAGTTTGAAAAGTCAAAATCAACCGTCTGTTTTTAATCAACAATTGGTCACTAAATATTTTATCAGTTTTTCGATAAATTACTACTACAATTGACCGATTTTGAACGACTCTGGGTTCACAATTTTTCGCTAGGTTCCTACATCTTGATCCAGATACGATCTTGTGATATGTCCTTTCTATGGTTTTCCGGGTCAAAGAATTTGAATTTTAATGTAAAATTGACGTGTTAACAATGCTTTATTTTATATGTGAATAAAATGCTAAATTTACAATTCTAAAACATTCCAAAAGTTAAGAGGTTGATCTGCAACCCGAGTTGCAGTGATTCAGAAGCAAAATGAATAAGCCGCAGTTTGTCCTTATATATTCATCACAAACCAATTACATTATTAAGATCATTTATAGGCTTAAGAACGTTTTTATAGAAATTTTCAATTCGTCGAGTGTAAATTTTTGAATTTTGATTTGTCCGTTGTCCAATATCACACGTCTTCTTGATCTGATATAAGGAGCTACAGTGAGACGCAAATAACATGTTGTGCTGAACGCCTGACTTTAAGATAATGAGTATAGTATTTCAATATAAGACTGTGTCACAGGTCTTCCATGCTTTTTACAATCTTCTGCTTTTTCAGTTCTTCCTTTTTCACAATAGATTGTCTTCGAGCGGCCTGAATAGTTACTATAAAGTCTTTTTCTGATTTACTGGCATGCTTTACCTCATCAGATGTCCTCGCCCATTTCCATTTCTTTCTCTTGTTCCCACATGCGAGCTCGGTAAAGGATGAATCTCTGAGTAGACCATTTGCCATTACTATATTTTTTCTGGATAACGTAGTGACGGTTGTGGAGCCACTACATATTTTGACTCGGTTGTCGAATTTTGCGAATTCTGATTCATACCATATGTTGTTGAAAGGTGTTTCATCTTTTCTCAAGCGATATCCGGATTTTAAAAGGAGTCCATTTTAGAAAACTGTCCATTGAGCGTTTTTAATACTACTTTCAGAATAGTACCGATAAGAAAGTCTTTACCAGCAGTTAACTGACTTTTCTTAGCTTTCAGGTTTCTGATTTCAGGAATTTTGGTTTCAAAAAATGTTTGCACACCATCCCAAGATTGTTCATCACTTGTGGAGATTTTACGGTCATCCACTTCTAGAAGACTCATTATTAGAAATATCGAGTTGAGCATAGATTTCGGCACACAACTAAATCATTTTGAATGTACGTAGATACTGCAAGCACTAACTTATTCGAATTTATGTCAACCACATTGCTAAAAATTTGCAATATTAACTCTCTCTTTCTTTGCTTTATGAACTATTTGGAAATATTCGCAATTCTTCTGAATTGGTTCGACATAAATTGATAGAACCCGCCAAAAAATTTTAGTATTCAGCCATTGTTTGTACTCGCTGTTGAGAGAGACAAAACTAGCCGCATGGCTTGGCAATAAAAACTTAGTTACGACTTTTATTTCTTTCTATTTTTCAGAATTTGATGAATCTCTGATAGTAAGTGCATAATTCGCGGCATTATTGACATTTTTCCTGTTTTTTATAAACTTCATCAAAGAGGCAACACGACTTCTTATACTCTATACGTATTTAAAAAATCTTTCGCTTGAACACCTACACTGACCTACACACCTAGACAGATACGGTAATCTAAGTGTTTGAATTCCCCAGCCCGTAGAACATTACAAATGACATATTATTAGGCCTATTTCGAAAAAAATAATCCGTTTTGAAAAATGGCAATTTATGCGGCATTTTGAAAAAAATGGCCTCGATTCAACAGAGGAGTGTGAATAGACCATAAATTCCCCGATAAATGTGCTTAGTGCATCAAAAGGCCTCAGGATTCACTTGTTCCAAAATAGTTTTTTCATGTACCCTACCCTAATGTTATATTCAAACCAATATTTTTTTTTGCTATTCAAATCATAAATTAGATATTTTACATCTAATTTATGATTAGAATAGATAAATAACTTATTTAGAGAAGAGTTCAAAAGGTTAAAATACTATTAAAAAAATACAATATATATTCTATTTTTGTAATTCATTTCAACCATAGCGGCATTATTGTAACAATTGAATGACACAGCAGCATTTAGTGTGATGAACATTCACATTTAAGTGTAAACAACATTCACACTTAGACAGATTTGCAGTTATAAAACTTATACCGAGTCATTTGCCCCATTAAAAAGTAAAACAATATTCATACATAGTTTTATAATCAAAATAATAAGATTAATTATAAATCCAATTTAAGTATTATTTGATAAAAAAAAAACAGTGATTTATGGGACAAAATAAATGACCTTGTCCTAGAACTACGTCACCTTAGATCATAAAAAAATATTTTATTATGAATTTTTGTATTATGAATTCAAATCAAATCATCGACAGATTTAAAATTCATCAAAAAAATCTCTTTTTGTTTTAAAATTGATGACATTTATTTAAGAAATTTATTCCCTAAAATAACTTCAAATAGCCGTAACTTTTATTCAATGAATTTCAATCTAGTTTAATATAACACAAAAAAAGTTTGAAAACTTTCTCTTAGGAACCATATCTTAGAGGTGGGCTATTAGGGGTCCAATAGGGTTAGCTACAATTACTTTATTGTCAAAAAAAAAGTTTTTCTAGCCAATGTGGTTAAATTATTATTTATATTTTGCATATATTAGCATATCATGTATCAGGAAATTATGTTAAACAATTATTCATAGGAGACTAATATTATACTTTTTACAAGCAGATCAGGTTATCCTTCTTCTGGTAACATGTAACCCAGTAAAATCTGCTCATTCTTTAGAAAACAGACGTCTTCTATAGAAATTTTAAATTCTTTAGAAAAAAAAAACATCTGTTTATTATTTTAAGAAACTATTGTAAAAAGGTTTTTTCTAACGCCAAACCCCGCTATTCTCACGTCACGAAATCTCGTATTTCATCTTAAAAACTAGTCTCGTGATTTCTGGAAAATATTCACCAGTATCTATAATAAGAGCAAATCTGTTATTCCACCTCACTTATATGGTTCAGATTTTGTCACCTCACCAAAAAAACAAAGCAAAATTGTTTGCTAATAACTACTCATCAACCTCATTGCTTGATTCCACTCGTCGCGGTCTACCTGATAGAACCAAAAAACAGGTTGATCCATTGCTTGATATTTGTATTACTCCAGCTTCTGTATCTAAAGTGATTTCCTGCTTAGACTTTTCTACAGCTTGTTGTCTGGACAACATACCTGGTATAGTCTTGCAGAGGTGTTCTCCGGAGCTGTCATCTATACTTTCAAAACTATTTAACAAGTGCTAATCAAAGTCTTGCTTTCCAGCCTGCTTGAAAGCATTATCTGTTTATATCTATTTTCAAAAAATTCTGAAGAGCATTCTGACTCGTCTAACTATTCTCCTAATAGTCTTACTACTATCAAAAGCAAAGTTTTTGAGACTTTAATTGACGGACACTTAATCTCACACCTTGAATCTAATAACTACCTTTCTTATTATCAATATGGATTTCTGTCTTCTCGTTCTACTGCTATTTTGTTAACGGTAATTATTGTTTAACGGTTTATTGTGCATTAGATAGACGTGAAGAAATCAAGGCTATTGCTTTCGTGATTTCTAAAGCCTTTGATAAAGTTTAGCATGCTCTTCTTTTCTGGAAACTTTCTTTTTCCAGTGTATTAGGTAACATTTTTAAAACTGTTGAACTCTTCCTTACCAATCGTAGCATAAAAGTTGTCATTGGTAGATAGCACTTTTCTTCATATCCAATAACTTCAGGAATTCCTCAAAGTTCTAACCTTGGCCCTATACATTTTTTAATTTACATTAACGATCTCCCAGAAATTATTACATCTAGGCTGGCATTGTTCGCTGACAATACTACCATTTATTTTTGTCTTGATGAGAAGCTTACACAAAGATTTCACTTTTGCTACAGCACGGGGCTCTCAGTGACTTGTGAACTTTAGCTTAGATAAACTCAATTTTTTTCGGCTAATCGTTATTGCAACAATCTAGATCTTCCTATATTTATGAACGGTAATGTACTCGATGAGTTATCTATCATTGATCTTCCAGGATTAACACTTACTTTCAATCTTTCTAGAAAACCATATATCAAATCGATTGCAAAACTAGCATCTGCCAAGGTTGCATCTTTATATAGTGCTCGTCACTTTCTCACTCAGGAATCTATTCTTTATTTCTATAAATTTCAAATCTGCCCATCAATGGAATACTGTTTGCTTATCTGGCCACCCCAGATAATCTTCAAATAATGCCCTTTCTCTTTTAAATAAAACGCGAAATCACATAATAAACATAGTTGGATCTGGTCTTGCAGCCAATTTTTGACCGTTTGTTAATTGTTATCTTGCTCCATAAACTCTTTTCTCTTCCAGTAACTTCCAAATCTAAAAGTGGTTGCTGACAGCATTGTTAAAAAAGAAAATGTTGAAAAAAAAAGCTACCTGCAAATTGAAAACTATATTAAAAGATTTTAAACAACAACAGAATATAAACTCTTTAAAATAAATTTTAGTATATTTAATGGTTAATTGTTGTTATGCAAATTTTAACTAGCATAAACTGTTGCAAAATTTTAATAACAAGTATTTTTCTATAGCTCGTAGAAAACTGCTCTAATCTTTGAAATAAGTAGAGCTTAATGATTTTCTAAAACAGCCTTCGACTATTTTTTCTAAATCTCTATGTAGTATTTGGCAGCAGGATTTTTAAGATTGGACTCCTAAAAAAATAGCTCGAAGCTGTCTATGTTTTTAAGCAACTTCTTGCAATAATGTTATCAAACAATGCTGCCTTTGGTAGGATACTCTGCAGATGTTTTTTGTAGATTAATTTTGGTTGACAAACTTTAACCTACACTCCTTGTTTTTAAACAAATTTTTTTCAATCTTTTTTTACTACCTAACAGTATATATTGTTTTTTTATTTTTTTCCCCTGTTAATAAGAGGGGTTAAACAACATTTGTGTTAATTTTTACGTATTTCAATTTTGCAACGTTTTATATTCATAGGTTGCATAATCTGCATAAATATTCTAAAGAATAATGAGTAGCTTTTTGAAAGTTAGGAGATGAGGTCATGCAAAATGGAAAAGAGTGCTTTGATGTTTTTCAACCGTTTGAAGCAAAACCTTTACACTTTCAGATACTATGAAATTTAAGAAAGAAATGTTCAATTTATCCAAAATAATCCTCAGATTATTATATTTTTTGTTCAATTAATGCAAAATGGCCAGTATAATAATTTTGTGTACACTTGAATCTTTAAAATCTTTGAATGCATACCCGTCACACTTTCTTTATTTGGAATTTTATTGTTTTCTAACTCTGGTTTTAGGGTCATTGGTAGTGTAACTCTACGGAAAGGATTCCTTAGAGTTACATTACCAATGCTCTCCAAAAATACCTAATTTGATATCAATGCCACTTTTTTTAATGTCTGTTATCTAGCACATTTGTTACAAGCTCTTCAACATCGTTGCAATACACCATAGGAATGTCTTTTTCTAGCAACTATACATGCATAAAAAATCAACATCAGTAATACAGATTGCATTCTAGTTATCTAAAAATATTGTAAATAATAAATTACTTACCTCTTTGTTTTTATTTACTTTTAAAAACAACGGGAATTTTTCACCATTGAATAATTTTGCAATCAGCTTGTTATTCTCCGTCAGTTTAATATGGAAACCATGGAAACATATGGAAACCAGGTTCCATTTTTAGCTGAAGTTTGTTCCATTTATTTAAAAAAAATTAAAGGTTTCTTGACAGAGACAACAAATTGTTTTAAACCATAAGTTTTCAAATTTTAAGCGTTCCCTGATTAATTTTTGCTCAAACCTTCCATAGAACTGGACAGAACTTTTCCTTGCGTTATAGGGGATGTTGATTTTCTTTTGTCTTTCCAACTTTGTACAGGGAAGTGGAATTCCTTGTGAAACTTGATCATAGCAATCTGAATAAATAAGTTTTTTCGCAGGTTTATTGAAATGTCTTTAGCTCCTTTATAAATAGATTTTTTCAAAACACATTCAACAATAGGGTCCAATATTTTTTTCACTTTAATTTGCGCCCATTTTTACATATAAACCGTTCACAATTTCTCCGTTTAAATACTCTGTTATTCAGGTTCAAAATAAAACTTTAACTAAATTGAAATAAAAGATTGACAAAAGTTAAATTTTATTTAAAAAAAATTTTTTGTTGAAAAGTTACGACTATTTAATGTTATTTTAGGGGGTAAATAGGAGGAACTTTAAAATTCTTACGGTCACAAAAATAGGGTTTTTGATAAAATTTGAAATCTGTCGAGAAATTTTGATCTAATTTATCATTAAGCTAAAAAAAAATGATATTAGGAGAAGTAGTTCTAGAAAAGGGGCAGTTAGAGGTTGTGATGGGGTTGGATTAGCTTCAATTACATAAACTTTTTGCATTCCATCCTCATTTGATACCAGTATCAACATATTTCAAATTTAAGTATGTCTAAAGGCTTTTAATTACCTATCTTGAACAACAAAATTACTGGGCACTTGCCTAAATACGAATTTCCCCAGGCCCCTGGTGAAGTTGTTTTGTACATTTGTGGAACAAAGATTATTAAAATAGTTTTTTTTGTTGATCTGATTATAAACAAAAAAAATTTCTGGGTATGTGTTGCATGGTCTTTAAGCATGTTTTTATGCACCGTGCATAAAACATGCTTTAAGACAATTTTATAAAACTTCGAACTTTTTTTTTAAGGTCGAAATTTTTTAATAAAAGTTTTAAAAACTTTTAAAAAAGTTATAATTCAATTAAAACATTTTTATAAAAAGTCGAACCAGAAAAGATTTGAACTATTTTAGAAAAAAATTTGAAATATTTTTAACCTATTTTTTTAAATGTTAAAATACACAAAGTAGCATCAAGTCTAGCATCAAACTAATAATTTATTTAACATCATTAGTTAAAACAAACTTGTCCTAATTAATGATGTTAAATAATTGAACAATTTTAAATTTATGAATAACTAATTTTCCATGTTGTTAATTAAAAAAAAAAAACTTTTTGAGCAATAGTTAATTTATAAAAAATAATAAAAATTAATAAAAAATAATAAAAAATGATAAAAATTAATAAAAAACTTTTTGAACAATAATTAAGTAATAAAAAAACTTTTTAAACAAAAAATAATTGACTTACTTTAAATCAAAGATGGCGAATTTTTTAAATCGGTCATTCAGATTTGATACTTCTCACGAGTCATTATTACATTAGTGTTTACTTTCTTGTCATCATCAGAGCTGGAATAATGTCATTGTCAGAGTGCTGAAATAAAGAATGAAATCTTTTTTTTTTTTCAATCATTTAGATAAATAATTTCGTAAATTGGTCAGTTTTTTATTCAAGAAATTTCGCATTTGAAAAGTACATCATAAGATGAACTAAATCACAAGCTAAACTAAAAAATGTTTTTTTTAATTTATTTTTAAATAGCTACTTAACAAGTTGACTTGTTAAATACTTTAAGTATTAGCTCCGTTTTTTTCTTGTAAATTTAATATTAATTTTAAAATACAAGAGGTCAGCATCTTCTTTTGGAAGTATAAATGGCCATTATTAGTGGTTTTAAAGAAAAATATTCATTAATGTTTCCGAATTCATTTTTAGTTAAAGAAAAATTAATATATCAGTGCCATTTTTACTTTTGTTCGCAGCTCCGAAAAACGTTCAAGCATATCAGTCCTTGAATTACAAACTAAAGTTTTTTCTTTTCCAAACTTTATTTGTTGAAACTCATAATTAATGCTCATCATTAATGCTTATAGGTCTGCGAAATTTTTTAACCAAATTTTTAATTATTTTTCAATAGTTTCTTGATATTCAAATTTCAGTAATGAAACAGAATCTTCACGAATAGTTTGACAAGTATCACCAAGAGTCCCTCACTGTAATTTTGATCAAAAGTTTCCATATTACCATTAACAATGTTATAATCATACCCATGTGCATCATTTTTGTATAGATTATCAACCACACATATATGAGTAGCGTAGTTGTAACACAATTGGTGATCAGGTTTAGTTTTTTGATCATTTTTTTTCATCAAGCTAACTCCATCAGTGACAGAAGCTACAAGCTATGTTTTTGTACAAATTTAAATCAAATAAAATTAATCATTGTAAATTTATCATTGATTAATTTAATGGCTTTTGTTGGTGTCATTTTACCTTGGGTTCTTAACATTTCGAGAGATATACCTAGTATATTTAGTAGATTATTAAGTTCATATACCTTCTGCTTTTTCTTCATCAAGTTCATTAAATCATCAAGTATGCTCATTTAATGACTAAATTTGCTTTTACCTTGAAGTTTAATTTTTAAAGAACTTATAATTTGTTTCTTGACCTGAAGTATTTTTTGACAATATCGCAAACGATTTAAGTAATTTGAAGAATTTGGTATCCCTAAACACAAAATGCCGATCGTAAGGTTTCACATTTAGTCTGAAAACTGAGTCTATTAACAGCTGTCAAGAGACTCAAAATTTCAGGTTTAGTTGTACAGTCATCTTTGAAAAAATTTTCAATTTGCGGAATTTCGGAAGCAGTGGTGTTACTTGTACATTTAGACGTTAAGTAATTGAATTTATCAAAACACAGTATTGAATCTATTAAATAACTTAAGAATTTTAATTATGTGTTTTATTTTAAAATACTTTGTAATAGCTGTTGTTGTTGACTCAAGTATTTTGTGAATAAAGTTTGCACTAAAAATTTTCTAATTCGTTGCAAAGTTCGAAATAACTTGATGCCTCAAATCTTCTAGTTAACCTTACATCTTTACACTTAATCAACATTTATTATTTTGTAGAACTAAAATAAATATTAGCTCAAAGTTATTTCAACTCTTCTAATTTTTTTTTTTTTTCAATTCAAATGTTTTAACGATGGGTATCACCATGGAGTTTCTTCAACAATTAAAATTACCTAACGCTTGTTTACTAATATTAATTTTAATACTGATTAAATAACTAACAATTTGAAAAAGGTGTGGTGTTTGGAAACATTAACAAACAAAAAAGGTGAGTTTGGAAACATTAACAAACAAAAATATTTATATGTGTGTGAAACCATTAAATTGGTTATAAAATTTTTTAACGGCAAATGTTTAAACTTTCAAATCTAAACATGATCAAACTGGAAGCCCAAAATGCAAACAAAAAAGCGATCAAAATTTTTAACTTTGTCATAAAAAATAAATATTAGAAAAAATTACAGATTTCCCAACCAACCCTCACTATGATGTATGAACATTTTTTACACGAGTAACCTAGAAATCGTTGTTATCTTTTCATAGAAGTTTGTAGTAACACTATGAAACTTTAAATTCGTCCATATTCGCACTTATGAAATTTGCTCTTAATCAGTTTTTTGTTTTTTAATTACTTAATTCTAAGGTAAAAATAAAACAACAAAAAGCCATACCACAATAGCCATACCACGTAGATTCACGCCTTAAGTTATCAAATATTTTTGCTTCTAATTATCTTGATTAGCACTTTGCGATGTTAGAATTGTTTTGTTTTATCTCCAAAAATAAAAATAAAATGAGTTAGATCAATTTTTTCTCTTTTTGTAGTTAGAACATTTAATATCTGCAACCAAATTAGTAAAAAAGGTTTTATACTTATTATACTTGAAATTGCATATTGTTTTACCTTCTAAAATTTGTTTAAAAATTACCATTGTAATGTGCAATTTTCGTTTTGTCCAATTGGAAATCATTTAGGTGAATATAGCAGCTGAAAAAATTTTTATTGTGATTAAAGATTTATTAAACAAACTGCTATTAAACATTCAGTGTCAACTTAAAGATGTTTTTGTGTGTCTTAAAAGTTGGAGTCCTATATTTATTGATTTATCTTACTTATTGACTTATTTGATACATTTTCCAAAAAATCAATGCTATTAAGCTTTTTTAGCTTTATTTTTAATTTTTTTTTTAATTGTCCCTTTTACCCAGATAAATCATCAGCGCAAAGTTTTCAAATGATGTATATAACAGAAAATTAATTACTGATTTTGCAGTAATTAATTTTCTGTTGTATACATGATTTGTATACAACAGAAAATTAATTACTTTAAAACTAGTAATTAATTTTCTGAATCATGAGTTAAGCTTCCTTCTATAAATGCATGAACTTCATTAGTAATGAATGCTTCAATAGAAGTTTAACAGTAGTGAAGAATCTCTGTCATTTGTCTCTGTCATCTCTGTAACCTAGATCTCTGTCATTTATACCAATGGCTTCTATCTAAATCTAAGTTCTAATGATAAAATTTTTTTTAATTATATAAGGTATATGTCTGATGTAGACAGTGTTTTATAATAGTATTTAAAAGAATCTTTGCTTATTTTGGTTAAGATTTTATTTAAGTATATCTTGCATTTAGTATATTCTATATAATCTGAGGTATTTAGGTTAGTGGTTTCGAGTTTATTTGTTGTCCACAAATAACGTTATGCAATATTTGACCGTTTTTGACCCCTCACATCCCCCCTTCCTCCACCCTCCACTTTGTCACAAGATCTTAACCGTTTAGTAACAAGTTCTGTATGAGTCGTCACAAACCACTAACCCTCCTAATGGCCTACTTAAATTACACCGCCTGATTTGTTGCATTTTCCGTAATAAATTTTAGGGCTGTTTTTTTACAGCTTATGTATAAAAGCTTGAGCCAATAGTTTTTCAGATAGCTATATCAACATATATCAACATTCTACTAAAAATAACCTTAGATGTTGCTAAAACTACCCACAACTCTCCATTGGAAATAATTTTAAAAATTTATAATTTTGAATTTACTATAGTTTTTTTTTTTTTTTTTTTTTTTTTATAGGAAAATTTACTCTTCAAGAGAAAGTAGTTAATACTTTATTATGGTGAATGTTTCAAACATGCAGCAATTAAAATGCAAAGAATTAGGCAATTAAATAGCCTTAGAAATATCAGGCATGCCAACTGTTTTTGAGTCAATAGCTGTTAATAAAATTCCTCATTTTTCATTATCTTATAAGACTATCATATTTCTTTACCTAAAATAATTCTAGGTTACCATTTAGGCTGAATGGTATTGTGAAAATTACATATTAGCAAATTGTCGTATGTTAGAAAAATCATTGAATTTTTTGTATTAAGTAATTGCCTGCTTCTTGTGGGTAAAACGTATTTGTAAAAAACAGCCCAATAATAAAGTTAGTGATTGCAGAGCGCAACAAAAAACTTTTATTTTTTACAAAAAACAGATAATTTTTATGAACTTTACTCTTATATCTTTTTTCGAAAATAAACTTTGAGGTTTTTTGTATCAATTAGTTTGATTCAACTTCTTTCCAACCGTATATATAAAGTACAATGTTTAAAATTGCTTATTTTATATATTATTTATGTCTTAAGACCACTATTGATAACATATTCCAAGTAAAAAAGGTATTATTTCTTTTAACTTCAATTATAATAAATACAAAATTACAAATATTTTATTTTCAATAGGTAGTTGTAGGCAATCTCAACAATATGAGTCGTTGACTTACACCACCCTTGTTCTCAACGACTCATATATAAGTTTATTTCCAGTAGTATGTTCATATCAGCATATAAATCATGATATATACCTATCTGAAAACCTATTTCAGTATTCTATGTTATTGAAATAAATTGAAGCAGGCAATCAGTTAACAAAAAATCACAAGATTTATCTATTATTTAAAAATCTATCAAAGAAAATCTATCTATTATTTAACCATTTTAACAAAATAAGAGTAAAATATTTATAGTGCAACCACGACTCCTAACCGTAATAAGAAGTCAAGCTTTTAAGCATGAGTCGTAAAAAATCTTTTACGCAAAATGCAATAAATTAGGCCGTGTAATTTAAGTAGGCCATGCCCACCCCCACCCCAAAGTGCAACGTAATTTATGGACGATCCTTTATGTTATATTTGTTATGTTATTAAATATGCTTCATATTTAAATCATTTTGTTTTTAATAGATTAATCAAATGTGGCTGCTTTGCTTAAGTAGTCAAATTAATTTCTTTTAAAACTTATATATTTCATATTAGTCTACTTATGTTGTATTTCACTTTAAATGAACAATAAAAAAATTGTAAATGTTATAAAAGTTTGCCATAATTGTTTAGCATATCTCCTGTTTTAGCATATTGTTTAAATAAAAGGATTTTTTTGGAAGTAAAGATTTTTCTTAATACAAATTAGTAATTTAGATACTTATATGTTAAGTTATGTGTATGGGTATAGATAAGTTATGTGTATGGGTATAGATAAGTTATGTATATGGGTACATAAGTTATGTATATGGGTAGATAAGTTATGTATATGGGTAGATATGTTATGTATATGGGTAGATATGTTATGTATATGGGTAGATAAGTTATGTATATGGGTAGATAAGGGTACATGAACATATATTACTTATATATTTATGTTATGTACCCTATAATATTTATCCATTTTAGTAGTATATTTTCAAATTGATAAATATTAGTATAATAATTTCTAGCTTTTCAGGGTTGGTCTCTTTGGTTAATGAAAATAAAATTTTAAAACAACCAAAATTAATTATTCTGCTACCAGTTTTTTGTAATGTATTTTTAACAAACAGGTAAAATTTCAAAAAAATGGACATATATTACTGTATATTATTATATTAAAAAATATACTGTATATTATTAAAATATACTGTATAATTGTAAAATATACTGTATATTATTAAACTGTATATTATTATACTGTAAAATATGCTGTATATTATTAAAATATACTGTATAAAATATACTGTATATTATTATATTAAAAAATATATTATATATTATTATATTAAAAATATAGAACTGCACCTAAAAAAATGGACATATATTATGGAATAAAACTATCCGGAGATATCTTTTTTTGACCATATCTGATTTGCTATAAATCTAATATAGAGAAAGCGGAAAACAACAACAAAAAATTACAAATAAATGTTGCAGATTCATAAAAAGGAACTGGTTTTACTTCTACTTTTTTAATTCCTAACAGCTTCTGGCTCCTTTGTTTTTGTTTATAGATTTGTACATGATAGCAGAATTCAAAAATAATTCTAAAGACCTTTGACCAATATATATATCTTTAAGAAAATTTTTCCAAATAACACTATTCAAGCTTTTATTACTGTTTTGTATTTGCACTTTTTTAAGTAAATCTTAAGCACTTTTTTAGTAAATCTTGATTAACTAGATCTCTGTAAATTGGCTTTACAATTTGTTAATACTACAACTAAAAGACTCAAATATTTTGTACTTAAATAAGTTTATTAGACTGCCACAAGCACAAGCAACAAGCAACAAGCTGTCACATTTGACCTTGTACAAAACTTAGTGGAAAAATTGTAGAAAAAGAAGAGATTCATACTCTTCACCAAGTTCTCCATGGAAACCATGGAAACCATGGTAGCGTTAAAAGTTACAAAACCAACATGTTTTTCAAAAGAGATTAAAATTAGCTTAAGGCTTGGAAGAATATTTTGTATCGTATTGTGCAAAGAACATGTATATGAGAGAAATGTTCTTTATTAACTTTGATTACTGTAATTCATATGAGAGCTCTTTTTTTATTTTGTAAATTGATTTTTAGTAATAAATTTCATCCATTTAATAAACAACATTCACTACATTTATAGGTATGTCAAATCCTGCGTTTTACGGAACCAACTTCTGTTTTAAAATAGTGTTTAACGTTTTTTAAACTTTGCCTTTTGTAAGTAAGTTTTTTGGCATGAAGGTGTTTGGTAGGATGGTGTTTTGTTGGCAATACAATTTTCTTATGTTCTAATTAATAATAAAAAATGCAGGAAAAAAAATTTGATATTATGATTTGACACTGTGACTTCAAAAATATAGTTATATTGTTATTTTAGATAGTTACTTTTCTTTTTATAAAATTTTTGAATTATAAAAAAATAAAATTAAAAATATAGAACTGCACCTAAATAACAAAAGGCTCCCTTTAATTGGCGAATTACAAAATTGTAATTTTTCATCAAAAAAAGTTGTGTGGATCAAAAATTTTTTAGAACTTTATAATAACTTAGAGTTTTTTTTTAAATTAAAATACTCAAACTTTTTTAAATTGTATTTTTTTGTTGACAAACATTTAAATAGATTTTATTGACTAAGTTTATATTGTAATTCCATACTAAATGATGAAGTTTGTATTATAATAGCTTACTAAATGATGAAGGTACGATCTTTATTTTTTAACCTATGCCAAATTTTATTTTGACCAGCACATTCCCTATTTTTACTTGCACTTTTGGTACCTAAATTTTTATTTTCCGACTTTGGTTAAGGGAGAGGGGGGCACAGGAAAAAATTTAAAAGCGAATAATACATTTTATAAAAACATATTTGTTTTTTATATAATAAAATAAAACAGCTTTTTATATAATAAGTTTTTATGAGTATAAAATAAATAAAAGCTTTTAATAAATAATTTAATTAGACAATTATAAATTAAAATATAATGATTTAATGAAGGAAATGTTCAAAGAGGCAATGACAGGTTGTCACTGCCACAATTGTTATTGTTGTAATTAAATTATAAACATTTAGTTTGTAGTTTAATAACTGCAAAAACATCAAAAATAATTTAAAATTATTTTGAAAATTTTGAAAACCTAATTTTAAATTTTAGGCAATCTTAAAAAAACCATCATCATGTCCCATTTGTGATGGTTCAAATGGCTCATTTATGATTGTTTTTATTTAAAATTGGCAAATTTTTTCAAATTTATAAAACTAATTTTAACTTTCAGTTAATCTTAAAAGAAAGCGATCATCGTGTTCCGTTTTTGATTGTTCAAAGTGTTATTATCAAAGCGAAGAGTTAAACGTCGGCGAGACAAGCAAGCATGAGATGAATTGCAACCAATTTTATCAACTTCTTCATTAACACAAGGTTTGATAAATGACTTAAAACTTGTTTCTGACCACATAGATTGGTATATGAACTTTTAATAACATTATCGATAAAGCAATTAGACCGGGTGAATAAAAATGAGCAATTGCTTTTAATCAATAATTGGTTAGCTTTACATGAAGAAAAACGTTAGCAGTTTTTTTCTAATTTTTATTCACGTAAAGTGAATAAAAATTAAGCATTTTACTCAGTAACTGTTCAGCTTTGCGTGAATAAAAACTTAAGTAAAATAGCTAAAGTTTTTATTTGCGTAAAACGGACCAACTACTGAGTATTAGCAATTGCTCATTTTTAATCCCGGCCTATTGTTTGAGCACCTACTTCAGCATATTAGGCCGGGTGAATAAAAAAAAGCATTTGCTAGAATGATAATAACTTGTCAAATTAAACTTTTGCGCTAGCTCTGTTAGAATCATTCGGTTTAAAAATTTGTTGAAGTTCTGAAACAATTACTTTAAAATTTGTAAGAACTGAGCCATATAGTTTGTTCTTTGCTGTAATACGAGTTGGATAAGGAGCACTTAAATTGATTTACTTGTCGCTCTCTTCAAGTATATCACATTGTAATGTCTTTGGAACTAAATAAATGAAATTATATAATAGCTGGCACAACTTCTGTCCCTTGTTCATAAATCTAACTTGTCTTTAAGCATTTCAACAAGGATAACCCGATGTGTGTCGCAATGTATAAAAAACACTTCATTGACATGCATTTATGTTATTATTTGATGTACGCTTTTTGAACCTGCTGCAAGTAGTATGATTAATATTTCTTGTGCTTCCTTATAAAATGGTCGTGCTTTTTCAATCTCTCTACAGATTTTTTCATTTATCATAACCGAATTTCAAAAAATTTTATTTACACATTTTGAAATGGATCTCAGATTTTTGTTGACAGCAACAATATTAATACAGCAAAATAATTTCTTTTTTGTATAACATTTTATAAATACAATATTTTGCTTAAATTTAAAGGTAATCTATAATCCATTTTTCATTAAAAAATCTAAATTATTTGCATATACTTTTTGGTTGCTTCAATATCAGCAGAATTTATTTAGCAAGACGTGTTAATGGAAAACTGCACAGATGGTTTTTCATATAATAATTCAAAAAAAACAACTTAAAAATGGGTGCAAACAAAACTGTATTTACATTTTTTGTTTAAAAGTTTAATTCGTTTTTTTTAATATTATTAACGCAATTTTATTCTTTTTCCGGATAAAAAAAATACCTTGGTTTCAGTTATTCTTAACGAATGGTGTAACTTTTTTAATAATATTGTTTTGTGACGCGTGTTTATTTTGTCTTACTTTAGTTAGTAAATTTTATAGTCTTATAAAATTGTAGACAGAAATCACATAATAAGACATATTTATTTTTATTTTAAAATATTCTACTTGCTAACCAAGGCCGGTTCAAGGATTTTTTTTTGGCTTACGCAAGATCCAGGTTTGGCTCCCCTAACATAAAAATATATGTGTTTTTATTATAAACTTATCATAATACATTATAGTAAAACATTATGTTATAATGTGTTTTGTTAAACTGCGCATATTTATTATAACCCTTAAAATACAATAACAACATAATATCTTATTGTATATTTATCCCATTTACAAAAAAACTGACTACAAAATTGTAAGTGTAATAAAATACATTTTTGATCAGAGAAATTAACAAATACTTATTGTATACAATTTGATCATAGAAATTAACAAATACTTATTGTATACAAAAAATATTTTTAATTTTTCTGATCAACTGTAAATAAACTGTATACAGTTTATATTGACAAAAAATAAAACTAATTATCAAGTAATAAATTTTTCTTGTTTTAGGTTTTTCAAAGTGTTTTAAAAATGTACTCAAAAAATTGTACTCAGATTCTGGTGTTCAATCGCTAATGTAGCCATCCACAAAGGCGGTCTTAAAAAAGAGTCCATAGAACGTAATTTTTGATAATCTTTAATATAGAATTATTCATTTCTCACTAATTTGTCACTTTTGCCTTTAGCTTTTAAAGCGGAATGCAGGTTTTTGCACTTTTTTTCAAATTTAAACAGGCATAGCGTATGTGAATTTTACAATTAAAAGTAACTCAGCTGTTTGGAAATATTTTCAACGAGAAGAGAAAGGGCAAACAGCGATGTATAAATTGTCAAACTGCAAGAAAATTTTAAAAATCTATGGCGGTTCAATAAAAGGGTTTCATATACACATGTGTCGGTGCATAATGTGAAGGTCGAAAGTCCAACCCAACCTAATATTACCGGAGAAAGAACATCAGACTAACCACCAAAAAAGAAATCTAAACCACTAACAGAATACTTTTTGATTTTTAAGTAGGAAGATAAAACACTTCACGCTACACTTGCTTGTCTAACGGTGCCTGATGGACTTTCATTTAATGCGAATTGTTCTTCAATAGATTTACGTGCCACTCTAACTGATATGGGATTCAGAAATCTATCAACGTTAGTAAACACAACTCGTATTCATGTAGTAGAGTACAGCAAAAAAGTAAGATTACGTTTAGTTTAGCAAATTAAAGCGCTTTGGAGTACAGAATTCGGGGTAGGAGAAAAATTTTCGTCGTCTTTTGACGAATGGACGTCACTTCGAAATCGTCACTATATAAACATTAAGGTTCATGGAAAAAATTCTCAGTTTTGGAGTTTGGATTTAGTGCGAATAACAAGGTCAATGCCAGCAGAAAAGTGCATTGAACTATTCGAAAAAAAACTTAAAGACCATTGTCTTGATCTACACGGCAACATTGTAGCTATAATGACCGACGGAGCTAGTGTTATGAAAAAAGTTGGAAGGTTGTTGGCGGACGTGTATTTCAGGCACCGCCCTTTAACAAGTCCATGATTGTAGCCCTTTATACAACTTGCTGTAATTGATGTTTTTTTTAAAAAAAATAGAGAATTTGATGCGAATCAGCCAGAATTTGAAAATGAATTTTTTGACAGTGATTCATCCGATTATGAGGATATTGAGGAAGATTTACTGGGCTACAATCATGAAACTTTAAGATCTAAAATTGAACTAAACGAAGTTCATTATGGAGCAGTCATTAAAAAAGTACGCAAGTTGATAATAATATTTAGACGATCACCTACTAAGAACGATATCTTACAAATATAATAAGGCTGAATTTGGAAAACAACTGTCTTTAATTATGGATCGCAAAACAAGGTGGAACAGCCTTCTTTTAATGTTTAAACAATTTTATAAAGTTAAAAGTCGTAAAAATCATTAATTGATATTTACACAATGCAAGATAATTCTATAGCTCTGTCGCATGATGTTTTGACAATATTATCAGACATTATTATTATTATTATTTTTTTTTTTTTCTGTTTACATTTGCCGTAAAATAAATACTATATTTTACAAGAACAAAGAAAACAAGGCTTCTGATCTGATGATAAGATCTACTGATCTTATCATCAGAACCTTTACAATTTTATCATACCATAAAACTGAAAATATAAATCCAAAAACGGCCGTAATAATAAATATATAATAATAAATTCATAATATTAATCACGTATCTGTAATAATAATTCTCACAAATTTGTTATAATAATCCATAATAATAAATTTTATAGATCTGATATAAATTAAAGAAAATAAATTTATTAATATAAATATTATTATAAATCTCATAAATCAAGTTTATACTTCAAGCTAATAGTAACTAAAATGTCATCCATAGCAAGAATGAATTTTTTTAATTCGTTTTTAAAAACAGAAAAACGGATAAAAGGATCAAAATTAGGCAGAACTATTTTATTCCAAAGGTAAGGTGCTCTATAATTAATACAAAATTTATTAAAATTTGTTCTACAAAATGGTTCATTTAGCAAATCTTTATTTCTTAATGAGTACTTATTAGTAAGTTTTAAAGTAAAAAGGTCGTTAAAAACAGGTAGGGATAAGTTGTTTTTCCACATATAAGTAAAACATAAAACATTGAAAACATTAAGTTTGTAGACATTAAGTATTTTCATTTCATCAAAGAAAGGCTTTGAATGTGTAGAGCGATCCACATAATTAATCACGCGATTCGCATGTTTCTGTTGGCGATATAGACGTTGTAGTTTACTTTTTCCGGTACTACCCCATGCAATATTTGCGTAGTTTATATAGCTGTGTATGAATGAGTAATAGAGCTGCGTAAGGCTTTTTTTTCTTAAGTAAGGTCGGGCTATACAAAATGCCAATATTTTTAGATACCTTGGTGGTTACATGATTAATATGGTTTTTCCAAGTAATATTCTCATCAAGATAAACACCTAGGAATCTTATAACAGAATCTCTTTTTATTAGAGTTTCATCAATATAAATTTGAGGCATAATATCTGGTAAAGAACGTTTTTTTGAGAAGGAATGAAAAAGAATCCATTTAGTCTTGTTAGTATTTAACGTTAATTTATTACATTTAAACCATTTAGAAATGTTTATAAGTTCATTATTAGTTTTTAAGAAAAGTTTGTAAACATCAGTGTGGGATTGAAATAAGTTAGTGTCATCGGCTTAAACAATACTCATCAGGTTAGAGGCTTTGTTTAGATCATTGACATATATAAGAAATAGCAGTGGTCCAAGAATAGAACCTTGTGGAACACCACAGGTTATATTTAAGGATCCACTTTGAACGTCATTATTACTATAGACTACTTGCTTACGATTTGTTAAATAGCTTTTAAACCACGCTAAATTTATTATTACAACATTATTACAACTTATTATATCATTATTACAACTTCAGTTCCTATTAAAGCAACGGTTGAAGCACTTTGTTGCCGAGATTCCAACTTATTTACAGCTTACATTGCTATTAATTTTATGCTTACAAAATTAAAAGATACTGACAATAACACAAGCAAGGAAATGTGTACAATTTTAATGGCTCGTATACATGCACGCTGAACTGATATGGGGGGACTTCTGCAATACCTCCATAAAAGTCGAAGCTCCATTAAAGTCGATGAAGAAATAATTACAGTGCCTTCTTCATATAAATGTCAAAAACTGTTGGTAGAATTGCTGGAAAGATTAAACGCTTCCAATTCTGCTTTAGTAAGAGCATCAGTTGAGTCTGATATGCTGGTTTTTATTGAAGAACCTGAAACTGAAAATAATTCTTTAAGTATTAAAGAAGAGCTTGATCGTGTAACTAAAGAAGTGCAATCCTCGATGGAACCAGTTAGGCATGAAACACTGTTATTAAAAATTCAAAAAGAAATGACATTATTTGAAAATGGTGGTGATTATTTAGAAACAGTTTGTTCATTTCTAATGACAGTGAAACCGACAAGTGTCGAGTCTGAGCGGACGTTTTCTTCCGCTGGACTGTTTAATAATAAAATTCGTAACAGGTTGGGCAATGAAACATTGGAAGCATTGTGCTTCCTGAAGTCATATATATATAGGGTTTGCAATCCCGGGACCCCGAAATACCGGGATCCCGCCTAATTTTATAACCCCGAGTTCCCGGGATTATTTTTAAAATATCCCGGGATTTAGAAATTATAAAACTGCGATTAATACCTGCGTTTACCGATTAATACCTGCGTTTAAATTGCGTCAAATAAAACAAAAATAACAACAAAGCTATAAAATTTGGTACCAATGCTATAAAAGCTATAAAATTTAATACCAATATTTTCATTATTGATTTATAAGTTTAAATTAAGGTTAATCTTAATATATTGTGGCTTTTGTATATTCTTTATATATTGTAATAAACGCGTTTATTTCGAAATAGTAAGATTTCTTACTTAATTTTTAATTTTATTCTCATTAATGTTGTTCTTATTATTTATATTATTATTATAATTTAATTTTAATAACTAAAATTAGTTCCAACTAATTTTAATTATTAAAACTAAATTATAATACTAAATTATAATTTAGTTTTAATAATTAAAATTAGTTCCAACTAATTTTAATTATTAAAACTAAATTATAATAATAATATAAATAATAAGAACAACAATAATGAGAATAAAATCAAAAATTTATTTGTAATTATTTATATTGTGTTATTTATATTGAGTCGATTTGTCAACATACTTAAATCTCCAAACAATGTTTAAAAAAATGGTACTAAATTTCTCTAACAAAATAAAGAATGTTATAAGAAATGAATTAAGACAAAAAATTAACAGTGGAACTTGGTCTTCAACTTCTTTTGATGAGAGGACGTTGATTCAAAATATCCGTTATTTGAATAAGAATTTATATTGATAGAGACAATTTTTGGAATTTAGGTTTAGTTAGGATCGTAGGGACAATGCCAGCTGAAAAGTGTGTAGTTTTACTTAAAGAAAAACCCTCCGCGTAAAGTTTAGTATTGTATGAATAATGACAGACGGAGCATAATGAAAAAATTGGAAAACTATTACAGATTAATCAACAGCTATTTGCTCACGGTATTTAACTGGTCATTCTTTCAGTTTTATATAATACATCAGCATCAAATTGCACGCAAAGATATTTAGTCGAAAAAAATTGAAAATTTGGAAAATAAATCTGAATTTAGTGAAAGCTGCGATCAGATAGCGATGATAATGGTGATGAGAGTTGCTTTTTTGTTGATAATCAAATAATTGAAGACGTAATAATTACAAACAAATCGATTGGTCTAGTGATTAATAAAAGTAGAAAAATCGTGATGGTTTTTAAAAGATCACCAAATAAAAATAATGAATGTTTTCAAAAATATGTAAAAAAGGGCTTTCGAAAAAACCTAAACTTAATCAAAGATTGTAAAATAACACGGAACAGCTTACTATCAATGCTTAAAAGTTTCATAAGTAAAAAAATTGCATAAAAAAGGGGTTGTTGATATCAGTATTAATCGTTCTATAAAAATGTTATCTATAAAAATGATAATGAGTATGAAATTGTTTCTGAACTAGTAAACATGCTAATTTTAATAAAAGCGCTTTGTTGACGCGATGCAAACCTTATAATTGCTAACTAAATTAAAAAAACTGAATACTGCAACAAGTTGTCAACTTTTTAATGTATTAGCCTCCATAATCAAAGAGCGAAGGACTGAATTAAGTAGTCTACTGCACTTTCTACATTACAGGGGGAAAAAATTAATGCCCATAGAGGAAGTTTTTAAAACTTCTTTAAATTTAAAAAATAAAAAAATAATGTTGAAGTTTCTAAATAAATTAAATGTAACAAATTTAAACCACCCTACAAATTCCTTGAATAACCTTGAGGATTTAGTAAGTCAAGAAGATGATGAAATATCGAAAAGCGCAGATAATAAAAGACAGAAAACTATTAGTGAGCAGCTAAATGAAACCCTCAAAAAGATTTTTTTAGCGACTTCCAAAAATTCTTTGTTATGATTAGGCAAAACTCTTACTTCTAATTTATCAAAAGAAATCTCATTGTTTGACATTGGTTGTACTCGGGGTGAAAGTGGTTGTTCTCGTGGTGAAAATGGATGTAATCGTGCTTAAAGTGGTTGTACTCGGGGTGAAAATGGTTGTACTTGGGATGATGGTCTTCAGAAAGTTTATGATTTTTTAGTGACAAATAAACCAATGAGCATAGAGTCAAAAATAGAATTTTCCTCTGCAGGACTATTTTGCAATAAAATAAGAAGTCGCTTAAGTGATAATAGTTTAGATAGTTTGAGCTTTATGCGAGCATATTTTTTAAAGACAATATAAATAACTTTATGTTCAAGTTATATTGGTTTTACTGCAATATACTTAATTATATATTTTTCGTTAAGTATTTTATGCTTCAAAACTAAAAGACTTTTCTTTTAGTTTTAAAGCATAAAATAATGCCGGGATTTCCCGGGAAATTCCGGAAATCAATTATACAAAACCCGAATCCCGGGAATAGAATTTTCCGGGTTTTTGCATTATTTTAACATTAATTAACATGTTTTTCTTGTGTGCATACAACGATGTAATGCAAACAGCATCATTTATAAAATATATTTTTGTTTATTAGTTTACAGTTTTTATTCTACTTAATACTATACAGATGCTGTATGTGTTTTTCAATCCCGGGATCGATCCCCGGATCCGGTGATTGAGAAAGACCTCCGGGATTGCAAACCCTATTTGCATGGTATTACTTTTCTGTAATTTTTAAAACCAATTTACTAAATATGTTTTTGTTACATCCGTAACTACTATTTTTAAAACCTCGTAAAACTCAACAAGTGGGACCGCCGTGCATAACTTAAAGTTTGTATTTTTATTCTGTTTTTTCACACTATAAACTTTGCACTTCAAATATAACGTATTTTTTATGTCTCTCATTTTATTTTTAGTATCTTTAAATATATTTGTTTTAAAAATATTATTAATACTTGTAATTGTAAAAAAGTATGAAGAATAAAAAATAAAACTGACTAATGAATTAATTAAAAGTTTAGTTTCTCTTAAGCTTTTGTTTTATTGCGTTAAAATTTGTTTTATTATTTGATCTATGACATCGTAACAAAGTTTCTTATCGGCCTTTTTGTATAAATAAAAAGTATTTTTAAATAAATTAATAAAATAGTTATTAAACAATAATTAATTACAAGTAAATACACAAATTTTATTACTATTCTTAAATAGTAATAATAAAATCTTAACAAAAATAAAACAATAATATTGTTTTATTTTTTAAGTTAATAACATCAACACAAATTTGCAGATTAAAAAAGTGATGACTAAAAAGACTGTTTCAAGTGACGCAGCGACGAAAGAAGGAAAATGTTCAAAACGAACTTAAAAGATGTAAGTTAATTGACTTGTTTATATACCTGCAGTGACGGATCCAGATTTGTTGAGGAAAGTGGGGGTGGGGGAGCGGAATAAAAGCAAAAGTGGTCAGCGTAATTTTTTTGAGAAATCTGAAAAAATATCAACCTAGATTGTGTCGAAGGGAACTGTTGGTTTTTTTCCTTACATAGCTAGTTTCGCTTTACCCCTCTTCTTCCTCAGAAAATGAATTATTGTAAATTATTTTGTTAATTACAGGTCTATGTTAGGGTTTTTTTTGGCGCCACGCAAAATTTTTTGCCCTTTATAAAACAAAGTGTATCTAATAAATCAAATTCAAAGGATATACAATCTACAATTCAAAATCAAAGCGCCTTTTGTTGTTAATTACCTATCTTTCAAATATTTCATTTATTGCTAAAACATTGTTTTGTAATTACATAATAATGCTTGACCAGTTAAATGCTCATCTTTGGCTGTGTCACGCAACGGATTTTTCAAAACTTTCTTAGCAAAAAAGCTCCGTTCATCTGTGCATATTTCCCACCCGATATGAGTAGGATACCTAAGTATACTTTTTGTGAATTTTTTCCTCACATGGAAATATTATTAAACATAATGAATATGTATGTTTTATAATATTTTTTGTGGGTTTTTCCCACTCTTTAATGAATATGGATATTTTATAATATCTTTCTGTGGATTTTTTCCACCAAATTTTAGCAGAAATTTATTTTGAATAAAAGCTGTAAAAATTATTCATTAAATCCGCTTAAATAGATTAACAGAAAATAGGGATGGAAGTTAAAATTAGTTATAGCTCAACTCAAATTTTTAGTTTTGTTAAGGGGTTATTTAAAGACAATTTAAAATTATGATTTGAATCAGTGCTTGATATTAGGAGCTTAAGAAAATTTGAGATTGTATCAGTGCTTGATATAAGCCGCACACGAAACTATGATTAGAATCAATGCTTGATATTAGGAGCATAATAAAATATGATTTTGAATTAGTGGTTGATATTACGAGCATAAGAAAATATGATTTGGTTAAAACATACAACTAATTATTAATTGCAATTAAAATTGTTTCAAACTATGGCTTTTAGCTTTCATTGCTTTTAAATAGGTAGAATTATTATAGGAAAATACAATAAATTGAATTATATATAATTTCTTTTACAATTTTGTTTGGATTTTGTTTTAAGTAGATTTTATTATGTCTTTTATAATTTAATTTCATTTCACCAATTAAGAAATCCCTATAGTTTGGGCACGCTACCCTTTGTCTCCCGACATTTTGGTTTCAATCACCAGTTCCGACTACCAGGCTTCACACAAACTTTACATATGATTTGGTAAACACAAGAGTGATGCATTAAAAAACTCTTATGGATAGATAAATATGGTACAAAAACATATCAAAAACTAAATGAGTTAATTTATAAACTTTTTTAGATACATGTGTATACTGTATATACTTAATAATAAATTAAACTCCTCGATGTGTAAGTACTTGTATATGTCTGTGCCTAATTAATTCAGTTAATATATATTTCTTATTTCTATTCTATGGACTTTATGTCTTTTACCATTGCTGATGAATAGAAGTGTTTTTAAATTAAGATACAAGTAGTATAATAAACTAATGTAAATACAAAATAAAAGATTTTAAAAAATTTAACTTCAGTCTTTTTTTCTAATTTTTTTGTTCACATAAGTCGATATTTTATTTATTCTGTTTATATTGACATCAAACTTAATATTTTCAATAACTGTATGTACTATAATTGAGTTAATGTTGTTTAATAAAAATATATCACTAAATTCTTTTGGTACTAATTTTATGTTGTTATTGCAAGTCTTATTAATTATTTGCTTAAAAAAGACTTAAATGACTGCTCATCATGTTTGCTGGACACTTTGAAATTTAAAAAATTTTTATTTTTAGAATTGTACTTGATGTTGTCAAGGTTAATAAAATCAAAATGTTTAAATAAGCTCATCGGTTTAAATAAGCTCATCGGTTTCTTGTAATAAATTATTTTATTGCATAGTTTTAGCGCTCTGTATAAAAATTAATGATCAAAACTTTGCATGTTGTATGATTTATATTGTTGATTGATTTGAAATAGACCTTTGTTTTGAATATTAATTTTGAGTAGTAAAAATAAAATTATATATTATGCATTGCTAAGGGATAGTCCATAAATTACGTCACGCAATTTTTGACAGATTTTGACCTTCCCCCTCCCCCTCGTCACAAAATCGTAAGCAAGTTTTGTATGAGTCGTCACAAAACTACCAACCCCCCTCCCCCTTATAGCGTGAAGTAATTTATGGACGACCCCTAAGGCTTTGTATTTCTTTTTTTGTGTAGTAAATTATAAGACTTGAGCACTAAACAAAGTAAGGTAGAATGAATGTTTTGAAGAATTATAAACGAACTTTGAATGCTAGACCAAGTATATTAGTTATTGAGAACAACTATTTATATGCTTTTGGTTTTATCAATTTTATGTGTTCGGTAAAATGTAGTTCACTGTTTGTTTGAACTTATCATTTATTATGATTGATGATGGCGATGTTATTGTAGATAAAAAAAATAAAAAACTAAAGCAATGATTTTACTTGTTAAAATCATTACTTAAGTTTTATTTCAATTGATGTCGAGTTTATTAGCACAGCACCACTCAATGAAATTATTAAATAATAATTTTATATAAAAATTAAACTATTAAATAATATTCAATAAATGTTTATTTAATAAAATTATTATTATTATTATTATAGTTGTAGCCGTAAATTTACATAGAATGTACACATACAGCGAGCAGGGAAAACACCCCACTATAAACAACCAGTTTTATAAATATTTGTTCCAAACTTATTCCACAACCAGGAGTCTAGTCTATTTTTGAAGGAAAGTACAGTGGAGTACAAAGTTATTTGCTCTGGTAGTTCGTTCCAGTATTTTGCTGATCTTTTATACAAATGATTATATCTTGGAAGACAGTTTGAAACGTACTCACGCCTTATTTTAGATTGGTGATCACGAGACATGGAATTAATATACTTTGGTAGATATTTATCATTAACTATATCAAAACAATGTATTAATTTAAAAGTTTGGATTAAATTGCATCGAAGGCGTCGAAACTAAAGTGATGGTAGATTTAATCTTTTTAGCCTTTCGCAGTATTGAAGATGCCTCAAGCTGTAAGCCCATTTTGTTGTTTTGCATTGAACAGATTCAACCAAGGCCATATCAGCTTTTAAATAAGGAGCCCAAATGGACACTCCATATTCAAGATGTGGTCTTATAAATACTTTATATAATTTGAGAGCCATTTTTTCATCAATGAAAGTGAATGTCTTTTTCAGCATACCAAGAATTTGTAAGGACTTAGAGACAACTGTTTGAATATGAGCGCTCCACTTGAGGTTAGATGTAAAAATGACTCCTAAATCACGTTCTTTAGTAAAGCTTCTTAGACATTGGTTGATTCCTTGGTTATTTTGCAGAAAGTAATTGTAATAAGGGTTGTTTCGACCGAATGAATGACGCAGCATTTTGAGGTGTTTAATTTAAGTAACCAAGTGTTTGACCACTCGTATACCAAGCGTAGACGATCCTGCAGATCAACAAAGTTAGATTGCAATATGGTTTTAGAAAAAAAGTTTAGTATCATCGGCAAATATCTCAGAAGTTTCAGTGAGTTTTGCATGATCATTTGTGTAGAGAATGAAGAGGAGCGGGCCGAGAACAGAACCTTAAGGAACACCACTGAGAACATCAACCCATGCAGAGTTGGTATTGTTAATTGTAACGCGTTGCTTTCTGCCCACTAAAAAGGATTTAATCCATTGTAGGAGTTTGCTGTTTATTCCAAAAGATCTTAATTAAATATAGTTCTTTAGAAAATATCATATAAATAATAATATAATACAGCAAGAGATTACCATTTAGGATTTATAGAAAAAAGTTTACCATTCATTTTAACTTTGTCTTGCCACAACCAAAACCCGTGGGTAAATACATTTGATTTGATTATTTTCTAAATTATTCGGTGTAAATTATTGACATAATTAAAAACAGTAATAGCGAGGAAATAAGTTATTTATTATGTTTTTTTCGACACATGAAAAACATTTTAAACGAAGTTCAGTCAAGTTCCTCAAAGAAAAAAAATCCTCAACAGAAATACGACGGTGACGGTGATGGAGCCAGCTTGATGTGAGTTTGCTGTTTAAAACGTTTGGAAGTAATTGCTGGATACTTTTAAGAATCTATTTGCCTAATATTAAACTTAACGTTGATGGATGTAGTTGCATACAAACTCATCTAAAATGTTAAACGTATATTATTTGTATTGCAACACAAAATATTGAAAGTGACTGAACTTGGTGACAAACTAAAAACGGACAAAATGAAAGTCAATTATTTTATGGAATTTAGAGCTTAAGAAACTTCTTGAGTCAAAAAAATACCATGTGCATAGGTGTATACTTGAATGCAGAGGTCTATGCTTGATAAAACTTTAATTCACATAGAGTATTGGCCAACAATCAACAAAGTTCAAAGCATTGACTAAATTTTCAGTAAAACCACAAAAACCTAGTGTTCGTGATTTTGCTGACGTTTTCTAAAAGTTTCCCTAATATAGCAAGCAGGAGTTGTTTCTTGTCAATGACTTCTTAGGCAATTATTTAAATGAGCAATTACTTGCTTTTTGTTTTTGGATATTACTATCAGTTGGAATATAAATAAGTCAAAAAGTCACGAACACTATCAGTTCTAAGTTATACTAAGTAATCTGAAAAGATATTATGCTAAGGTTTTTTTTTAGATTTGTCAGATTAGATCAGTTAACTTAGCTCTTCAATAGTATTAGGTATGATAATAAAAGCATTAAAAATGTTTATTTTAATTTACCAAGATAAGTTTATTTTTTTATTGTTTAGATAAAAATGCACTAGAAAGTATAAGTTGGTGTTCTTGTTTTTAAGTAAATCATTCATTGTTTAGCAATTTTCAACATGGATCTATCAAAAATTATTGGGGTCTAATAAACTTAATATCAACTATTGATGCTTGGACTTTAGTCTTGAATTTAAAATTAATATAGATAATATATAGCTTGATTTACCGAAAACTTTAGACACATTTCCGCAATGTCTACTATTTCTAAAACTAAAAGCTCATGGAATAGATGGCGAACTATACATTTGGATAGAATGTTATTTAAGATATTGGCTGCAGAGTTTCAATATTAGTGGTACATATTAAGAATGGATAGAAATAACTAGTAGTGCCCCCCAGGGTTGAGTTCTAGGCCCAAATTTGCTCTTGATAATTATCAATGGTTTTCTTGATTTTTGTTTCAGTTGTTGAATCCGCATTTGCAGATGATACTAAGTTATACAAATTACTTTTTGATCATCATCATGCAATAAACTGCAAAGCGATATAAAACAATATGGACATTAAAGCAAATGGGCAAAACTAAGGAAAGTTTTAATTTCAGAAAATGTAAGGTAAGTGCATACACTTTGGACCAACAAACGCAAAATTCGTTTATACACTTATCAATGCAAATCTCAATTAATCTAGAAAATCCTCTCGTAAAAAAAGACATTGGCGTCTTTATTGACTTTAATTAGACTTTTTTTTCTCATGTAAGCAGAGTCTCCGAGAGGGAGAGGGGGATAAAGGGACAGTTTGTTTCGGGCGGCAGACATCCAAAGGGCGCTAAATGAAAAAAAGGTGCAATAAAAAAAAGAGGCTTTATCTATAATATAGGGAAATTTTGATAAATAAGGCGCCAATCAGGGTTGCTTTCCCAGGCGGCGTGACGGCTCTCAGCGGTCCTGCATGTTTATTTGTTAGATTATTTTTTAATCTCAATAGCTCGCCATTTCATACTTTATTCATTTCTAACATTCGTCATAATTTTCATTATTGTAGCATTGTATACTAAACTAGGCTTAGAAAAGATCAACGATTTATCGAAAATGTTTTACACAAGTCTAATAAAGCTGCTTTTGACTGGTCTAAAATAGCTTTACTAGACTTAAATTTAGTCTCAGTATTATCTTAGCAGAAGTAACTGAGACTAAATTTAACTGGCATGAGCTATAGCCTCTTACGTAATGACATGGTCAAACTTAAAAACGGACTCACGTCATTCATAAATGTAACTACATCTTTTTCTTATCCTCAGTAAATACTATTCAGAACACTTACAAATTGAAAAAGATTTTTTGTAAGACTGCGGAAAAAAGCATGCGAGTCAAAAACTTGTGGAATGGTTTTCGATCTGAAATAAGTTTAACATCTATCGCAACGTGATATCTAGATGCTTATTGGGAACATCAAACGTACAAGTATATATAAACGATTAGTTCGGTACATGTAATTGTAGCATATTTGACCATTTTTTAGCATAGTTACATTATTGATGTCAGGTTTAACTTTAAAAGAATTTAAAAAGTTAACATTTACATTAGAGACATCAGTAGATAGTAAATTCTAGTAAAAAGATGCTTTGTTTGTTTAAAAAAAATGCCGAGACAAAAAACTTTTGTAATTTTATTTCATTTAATGAAATAGATAACTTAGTAACTCATAACCATAAGTTTCGAGATTCAATACAAGGTGTGGCCAGATAAGAGATATAAGTGAATTATCTAGTTAAATGCTTTTCTGCGGTACTTTATTATAGGACTGTTAGGTCTTTTCGGAGATCTTAATAAATTTAAAAAGAAAAATCTTGTTGTTAACAAAATTTAGAATCATCAATAAACAAAGTTATGTGGCCTTAAAATGACTTGCTGAGGAATACTGCAGATTATGGAGTCTTAGATTGTATTTTTTCAATTACATCATAGAATTTATTCTTCGTTTGTTGGTACCCAAAGTCAATTATTTTTCACTTCTGTAGTTTTAAAAAAAATTTTATATTATAATTTTCATATTACAATTTTCAGTATCAAAGGTTTTTGACAGATCAATAAAAATTGCTAATGAATAAAATCTGTTAAAGCGTTAGATAGTTGAAAATGTTAGATAGTTAGATTGACAAAATCAGCCAATGCGTGTTTATTAGATTTCTTTTGAAACAAAGCTGTTTGCATTACATGAGTTTATTTGTTAGATCACTCTCGTGAAGAACTCTGACATACTTACCTACTTATTAGTATTTGTAGATTCCTAATGTCTAGGTCTATTTCTAAAATGGGCCTTATGCCAAAAAGTTTTTTTTTTCCAAACGTCTTTCCCCTCCTATTTGCATAAAATTCACATGTAAGATACTGTGAACTTCCAATATCTCGAATATCTATGAAAAACCGTCTCTATCACATATATTTGAGACTGTTGTTGGTTGAAAATTATTAACTTTTTCTGTCTGACTTTGAAACTCTTTAAAGGGATTGTCATCTTTATTCGAACAAACAGGTTTCTGGTGATCCTCCAAAATTCATGCTTTTATAAATTAATTAATGATGATGGAGATTTTTCTTTTAGTTATGCAAGATCTTTCATTGCATCTAAAATCGAAAATATAAAAAGAAAAAACAAGAAGATTTTTTCTTTTATTAATAGCTACGACTACTCTCTGCAATATCATCAACTTTCAAAGAGCGTTTCCTTGATCCATTGGTTGGCGTTTTAACGTGGTATTTGGTGGTAATAATATGAGCTCATATGAGCTAGATTTTGAATTATCAATTGTCGGATGTACTGGGCAGTAATATATTTTAAACACTACTTTCTTCTTCTTTTTTTTTTGTAAATTTTTCTCCGTTTTCCGTATCCACTCTTCAAACAGTGCGCTATCCATCCTGCTTTTAATCACTTCAATAGTGTATATCCAGAAGTGTTTTACAATAGTTGAAGAAAATATAAACTTATAAAGAAAAATAAAAAATTCAACAAGAAAATTGTGAAATACTGAAAAGAAGATGCAGAAAAAAATGATTCTAATGTGGAGCCTACCATATTTCAAGTTAGTTTAATGAAAACTTTAAATATTATCTTTATTAAGAAGAAACTATTTTGTAGGAGTTTACATCAACTTTTATTGACGCGTCTAACTTTAGTGGTTCTCATAACAAGAAATCTAAGTCTTCTTTGAGTTCCCGCTTCCTTATTTTTATTAAATTTTTATCTTTATTTAAACATTATCTTCAATTGTAAAATTTTTACTATTGAAGGGCAACAAATTTAACTTAATGAATGTTCAAATTATATTCGCATATATCTCGCAAATATTATCGCTGCAAATAGATTTTAAGTCCACTTTTGCTGTTCTGAGAAAAAGCCATTTAAAGTTTTTATTTCATAAAAAATGGACTTAGGATAGTTTTGTTTTGTAGCAACGATGTCTCTTAATTATTTTTTTTGAACAGAAGATTTTTGAATTTTACTCATAGTGGCAAAAGTTAAATTAGTTTTGGTTCCATACTTTGAAAGATGACTTTTGTGCACCTTAGGAGTATTTTAAACAAAAAAAGTCAATTTTGCCAAAAATGGACTTAAAATAGTTTTGCTTTGCAGCCAGAGGCAATTTTACGGTTGTGTGTGTGTGGGTGGGTGGGTGGGGTGTAACAACCCTATTCCCCCAAAAAAATAAAAAATAAAAAAAAAATATTATGATTTTCAAGTTATAGTCGGTTTTTTACAAATTTAGTCCGCTAGTCGGATGTTTGACACATTTCAGTCGGGTAAATTTTCGCTTTGAGAACTTTTTTTTTTTTTCATTTAAAGAAGTCAGTCGATACTTTTTGAGGATTCACCCCCTTCATTTTTTACGTAGAATCGCCTCTGTTTGCAGCGACGATATAAGCTCCGTCGCTTTAATATTTGAAAGCTTGTTAAATTAATGTCAATGAAATTAGAAACAGCAGTAAATACAACTTAATGTCATAGAAATTTTATTTTGTTACAAAGAATATTTGATAAGAATTTCAAAAAAACTTAATAGAAAAACAACTTATAGCGTGGATACATTTACCCACCAACCCAAGCCTGCAGCGGAAAACTACTCACTCTATTTAGACTCGGGTTAAGAAAAATCTTGTCGGGCGAATCAGATATGTTTATTTTTTTAATAAATATGAACTGAATAAGATAATAAAAGATTAATGTATTAAAAATTAACCTTACCAGCAAAATTGTTGTCACTCAAATAGAATTTACTGCTTGACATGGTTGTAATAATGATTGTTTTAAATTTATCTCTGAGCCTAGATATTGAGCACATTTCAGAGCAAAACGGACGTAAATAAGATACCGGTAATTTTTTGGTCTTGTAAAAATTATGTATAAGTATTGGCGAAAACAATTTTTTTCGAGCATATTGTTTTAAAATGTCATATTTTTTCAATAGGTACTATATATGGAGATTAATTTTGTAACAAATCTATATTAAATGGTTTAAAATATATGTATTGTATATAGAAATAAATTTTTCATTAACTACATATACATATGTTTAAAGAAAACTTTATTTGATTTTTAAATCTCAGGCAGACAAATCACCGTTTTAAATTATGCCTGTAAAAACTAATTATTCTATATGTGTAAGTTACGTCTAAATTTAGTTAGTTATTAAGTTTTAGTTGATTTCTGTTAGTAATACTAATAATAAATTTTCACAAACTAACTGAGTCTTTCTAAAGTACTCAGTTAATTTCTAAAGTATTTTAATATGAAGCTACATTAATAAATTTAAAGTTGTACGAATAAATTTACTTTAATATTGGCTGATAACCGAGTTAATTTTTTTTATATACCTAATAAAACTTTGCATGTTTCAACTTATTACTTGTCTAACTATATTAAATTAAATTATAACCACTATTGTATTTATATTAATTCATTAAAACTCTATAATAAAGTTTTTTTTTGTAAAGTTGAATTTTAAATTTAAAAACTGTTATAAATATATAGGGTACAATGTTTAGTTAATCAGTTAGAATTTCTTTTTAACAAGTATTAATTTTTAAACTTGTAGTATTAAATGTTTTTTAAAGTTTTTATAAAGTCTAAGTCTGAATATGGATGAAGAGCATGTATCTTTAAAAAATGATGGTTCAGTGCCTCAAGGCCAACCAGCTATACCAGCTTTTTTACTAAAACTATGGAGAATTGTTGAAGATCCACAATTTGATCATATGATTTCATGGCACCAGGTTTGGTTTTTTTATTTTATAGATCTATTTATTTTTACCTGTGTTTTTTTTTTAAACTCCTTTTTTAATTGTTTTTTTTTCTTTAATTATTATTTAAATTAAATAACTATTTTTAGAATGGAAAGACTTTTAGAGTTCATGACCAAGCAGAATTTTCAAAGGAAATTCTGCCAAAATACTATAAACACAATAACTTCTCTAGTTTTGTTAGGCAAGTCAATATGTGTAAGTATCAGCGAGTTAGCGATTAATTTTTTACTTTATTTATTTTATATGAATATAAATAATTTTTGATGCAAATAATATTTTTTTTGAATTCAATTTTGTTTAATAATGTTTTTGCTAGATGGATTTCGCAAAATTATTGATCCAAAAATAGGAGGTTTAAAGAATGAAAAAGATCAATGGGAATTCTTTCACCCACACTTTAGTAAGGCTGTGCCAGATGACTTAGCAAAAATAAAAAGAAAGGTAGCATTTTTATTTGTCTTTCAAATATTTTTTTATTTGTTTGCCCTGTTAGCCCTGTTTATTAAATAATAATTTTATGATAAATTTAATTATTTATTAGTAAACTAAATTATGAAAATTTTAGGGATTTAAATAAAGAAGAACTGACCATAGAAAATGTTTCATAAATTTGTTAACAGATAATCTAAATTTTTGAATATTTGATAAAACTCTGATTATTGCATCATAGTTAAATAAAAAATACAATTAGATATGCTTATTTTCTTTCATGTTGTTTTAATGAACTTATTTTAATCAAGCAGTTAAATAGTTGATTGATTTTTATTTATTTATTATTTTTTTTTTTTAAGTTTAAGTTTTATAATGGTAATTAATAAAATAATATTTCTATATCAAGGATACCCTTTTTTTTATATCAATTGTTTTACTTCTTTCTCAACTTTTTAACTTTGAACCACAAATTTAGATGTGATGCAAGCACTATGACTAAACTGTTTACCTTGTATTTTTTTATTTACCTTGTGTTTGTTTAACATTTTTTTCATAACAATTGGTCTTATGTTTATTATCAATTTATTGAGAATTTTAATTCTTAGTTTTTAATACTGACATTTTGTCGATTTAAATAGTTTTTATCATCTATTGGTGGTATAAACCTAACCCTGACCTAAACTTTTTTTGAAGAAGTTTATGAGTTGTGAGCAAGCATGTTTTATTAGACTACAAGTTTGTTTTAAAAAATGAATTTGAAAATAAAAAAACACAATTTGAGACATCAGTAATTTGGTAATTGAAACATTTCATAGTTATACAAAAACTGCAACTCTTCTAATTTATCCATAAATCACCTATACCTAAACAAAATGAGAGAAGTAGACATAGTCAGGACCTGAAATTGATAAAGGTGATCTAACACTTCATAGAAGATATGAAATACAAGATGTGAAATAAGATTCTAGACTTTTAAGGTTGGAGGTTTTGGAGGAGGAGCTTTTAAGGTTGGAGGACTTAGAGATTTAAAATCTTGGACTTCAGAAAGAATTTTAGTTTTTTAATATCTAGAGTTTTTACAGGTAAGAGAAAATGAAATATTACCTATTTACTTAAAAAAGTGAGAAGGTACTATTTAAAGTATTTTTTTATGAACTATATGCAAAAGTTTATTTGTCTTGTTAATGGCAAATGCAACAAAAACGTAACAAAATTAATCATTGAAAATATCAACATTCCATAAGGAATTGTTTGAGTGTGAACGATTAAAAGAACTAATTCAACAAAGCACTTATTTTAGGATTTTATTTGATTAAAAGTTGCTTTTTTTACAAAAACATAAAATTTGATGTTTTAATTTTTTTAATAAATAAGTTTTTATTAAATAAAGCTTTTCATTAAATATCAAATAAAATATTTTCAAATGCATGACATATTCTTAATTGTACTAAATTTATTTATATTTTCCAAAAATTTGTGTTTTACAGATAATTAAATGTTTACTAAAAGAAATTGTCAAAGCAAAATAATTAAATTAAAGTTGTATAACTTGATAACTTGTCCGTATCTTGATACTCAGTTTATTTAAGTATTGAGATAAATAAAATATTTTAAATTTCTTTATCTTTTTCATTTTAACAAAAAAAGTTGATAAGTAGTATATCTTCATTGATAAAGTAATTAATTGTTTTAAAAATTATAAAGACCCAACAAAAATCTGATATATTGACTAAAGTTGTTAAAAAATGATAATATTGCTGATTTCGTTTGCTATGACTTAAACAACCCTGTTTTAAAATTCTCTTATCAATTAAAAAATGTGAATATTTTAATTATTCATCCAAAAACCGACAAAAATAATTACACCTATTAGTACCAAACCTATCAGAAGTCTATGAATTGTATTTACATAAGGATATTAGTAGCATTTTTGAAAACAAGTTATTTTTGAAAACAAGTTAAATATTAATGCATATGGTTTTAGCAGAAATTTATTAAGGGCTTATTTATATGCATCTTGGAGAAAGAAAACTGACAGTAAAAAAAAAAGTCAATCTAGTTTTGAATTTAAGTTTTGAATTTGTCTTCATTAGTGATCTATTTCTGTTTTACCTAGCATATTGCAAGATAAATATCTTGCAATATGATATTAACACTCTCTTTAGTGCAAGAAAAGACTAAATTTAAGTTGTGAGTAAAAAATTTCTTCAAGATTGAAAAAAAAAACAGTATGAAAGGTAATCTGGCTCTCATACTGTTTTTTTTTTTTTTTTTAATAAAAAAAAGAGTACTTTTATAGTTGACAAATGTTATATGGAAGTAGCTTCATCTGCATATGAAAACCTTCTTGCGATAATGTTTGAAAATAAACTTTCGATAAGCAGGTAAATACTTTATGCAAATCAGCATAATAAAGAAGTTACACATTTAATACATCTTTTTTTATTTTATCCCTTAGTTACAGCGTTCATAGCAGAAAACTAAACAATCATATAAACTGCATCCGCCAAAGAGCCCTTAGAGTTGTATATCAAATCTCCTTCAAAAATATTTTGACGATTTGCTGATGAAAAATTGTTCTATTACAGCTTAAGAATTTACATTCAATAGTTAAGGATTAAAGTTAAAATGCAGTCTGTACTTTTATCTATAGTACAGGTGTTTTTTTTTCGAGATACTAACTTAAAAAGTTATAAATTTAATCCATTAACATTTAAACTGTAAAATATGGTCTGGAGTCCCTATTTAGGATCATCAATTTAGAAGTTGGTTTTTAACAGGTTGCAAAACACTATTTGTTTTAATTTAAAATATGAGTTCAAAATTAAGTTTTAAATAAGATAATTTGCCTAAAGTTGGTGTGTAATTATAGCATGAGCACCATTTAAAAAAGCAACATCTTTGTTGTTAATTTCTTCTATAGTGCTGATACCTTAATTTGCTTATTAACTTGATATTTACCTAATGTAAATCACATTTTGTACAATATTTAGTAAATATTTATATATTACAATATTTAAAAAATTTTATTTATATTTGAACATAATATAATATAATAGAAAGCTGTAGTAGTTCGAAAACTACAAGTGAAATTAATAGTAATTAATTTCACTTTGACAGCATATACATTGTTAGTTATTCTAGGTAAATGAATTAAATTATAAATCACAAATCATATAGCTGTAGATATTTATCAATGTGAGTTTTGAATAAGTTCAAGCTTTTATTTTTGATGATAAAATCTGGTAGTTTGTTTCTCATTGATTAGACTCTATTAGCTAAGAATTGATGACGAATATTGCAGTTTTTAACTATTCTCTTCTGAGTTTGAAGTTATGGTTCCTTGTATTGGGACAAAAATATTACAATCTAGTTCTACAATTATTATTTTTAATAGTTTTTTACACTTGAATTAAGTCTGAAAAATTAAATTAAGATTAAGAATTATGGCTGCAAAAATACCCTGCTGGCACTAAAGCTAAAAACTTATGTATTTTTCTATCTTTTACTTATGTAGTTAACTTTGTGACTTATTTTCCAGGCAACCCTAATCACTTACCTATACTCCTTCATTTGTGTCTTGACTTCATTTGTGTCTGACCCAGAATTTGTGTTCAGTTTCTCTTTGTTTTCCTTGTAAGTAGTATCTCTATAAATCTTTCATCTTGTACTTCTTCTTCAGGGTTTTTTTTTTTGTGGCAATAGGGTTTTCTTTGTGGCAAATCACTTCTTCAGGGTTTTCTTTGTGGCAAAGGGCTATTTCTCTTAACATATTTTAAGCATTCAATTTTTCAACTTCTCCATAAGCTTGCTCTATATGGTGTATCTAAGAAATTTTTTTGAGAAATCATTTCTTTCTAATCGCTTTATAAAAGTTATCCTAAAAGGTCCACACTATTCTTTATTTCTCGTGGTGTACCTCAAGACTCTTGAGATTCTATTTAAAAATAACAAATTTAAAAATGTATTTAGAGCTTAAAATGCTAGATTTATTGATTCCAAACTTTTCTAAACAGCTTTCAATCATTTTTTTAGTGGTAATATTTTTAGTGGTAAGGTTGCTAATTTGAATGCAAAATAAGATGCTGCCTCTTATGAAAACTTTTGAATAGATTTCCAATTGAATACCTAGAGAAAATAATTTTTAGAATAAATTGTTTTTAAACAATTGCAAAAGACTTTTTTATATAGACTAAAATTTTATAGCCTTAGTTTTTATAAATCAATTAATAAATATTCTCAAAAAATAAATTTAAACCTAGAAGGAAAAACTTTGAACCAAAATCAGTTGATTTAAGACCTTTAAAAACTTGTCTTTTATTACTTGCAAATTAGTTTGCTGAGATTCAAAACGCTTTAATTTTTCTGTGAAGTATGTTTTCTAGGCAGTTTCACACAAGGTTGTTTTAGCAATCTTTTGAGGGACATAAAATCTCATCGGCGCATAATTTGTTACTTTGACTTTTGCGAGGTACAATTGTCATTTAAACCATACTTTTAAACCATTCACAATTTTATCTGTACTGTGATAATGTTTATAATTTGTGTCTGATGTGTAATTTTTGGCCATTACAGGTAAAGAATGGTGGAGGTCAGCAAATGGTAAATATAAAGATAAAGTAAGAATGTTTTGTTGCAAGTGATTGTGAACATTGTAAATTATTTGTTTCTTGTTTTATATGCTTCCCAAACTTACATAATTTGTATAACATCCTACATTACACATCCCACAAAACCTTATGGGTTGTTACATAAGATATTTTAATTATGACTTTAGAAATTAAACAAATTAGATCAAAGTTATGATGCATTTTCAGTTGTTATCACTGATAAGTTAAATAAAATTGAAATAAATTTTAAAAATTTGTTCTAACATCTTTGATATACATTATGTAGATGTCTCTCATAAGACTTGTCGAGTACATATTTGCTCATACATTTAAAATATTTTTTGTTATTATAACCTTTCTCACAAGAATTTGTTGGACAAAAGAATTTTAATTGTTTGTTGTTATTCAATGTGATATCTTTTTATCTGCTTTTTCCAGCATTTTTTCAGCTGGTTTTTTAGCTTTTGTCTAGTTCGTTAGTTTAGCAATAAAGTGTGAGAAAGTATTTACAGTTACAAAAACAAATAGTTAAGTGCACTCTTACACTTAAAAAATAATTGACTATTATTTATAAAAGATAATACATGCTTGAAATTATTACATGCTTTTAGTGTTTTAATTTTGACTAGATATATATTAATATGGATTGTCTAGATAGTTGCATTTCAAGAAGTTGTTCAGCATATCTAATTTATAATGCATTCATAACAATTAGTCGTTAGGCTATTTTTACACAAAAAAAAATTATTTTAACTGCAAGCATTTGTCATGTGACATTCTGTCAAATTTGTATCACTATTAAATTTTACAATTTGAAATAAAAGGTTTTATCCATTTAAGCATAGATAATAAAGTACTTGCATAATGGTTAATAAAATATCTACAAATTAAATTATAAACGCATACTTTTCATTCACATAATCACATGACATGGAGTTTTAAACATTCTAATGACATCATCACATGACATAGAGTTTTAAACATTACTTACCAGGACCTCAAGAATATGTAGAGAATTCTGGACTTCAATTTTGTATCCCTGATAGTAGTATCAGCATAAGCTGCAATATATTTAAACAACAGTGTATGTAGTGCAGAAAATGTCAACAGTAGATGGTGCCATTTTTTGATGCAGATTTTGTTGATTAATTGTCAAAAATGTCAAGTAATGTCCTAAAGGATTTTAGATCTGATGTTGTTGATAACATCAGTGTACATATTTGGGTAGAATCAGAAAGATTATCAGAAAGTTCATTGATATAATATCGAGAAGTTCATTGATGTAAATAATAAATAATACTGGATAAAAAACAGAGTTTTATTTGGATATATAGGAAGGAGTTTAGCTATTTTTAGATTTTACATTGAATTTTTTGAATGCTTTTATCCAAGTCTTTATATTTTATCCATTTCATAAGTAAAACAAAGAAAGATTTTTGATCAACTAGATTTTTGTTTTTATTTTATTCGGTTACAAATCAATTGTTTCGAGAAGGTTTGGTATGTAAGTTTTGTTTTGAAGAAAAGTGGATTTTTATATATTAATTGTTTGCATTAAATGATTGAATCTGATAGTAGATTTGCGGTAAAACACTCGGTTCGCAATCCACAAGTTTGAGGTTTAAATCCATCATACGCACGGTGGAACAAAATAGTGTTTTTTGTGCCAAAATTATTTTAATTTTAAATACAGACAATGTATGTGAAACTTATCAATATTTATTTCTAATCCACTTGATATATGTGCAAATCTTTGTTTATTCCGTTAATCTTTCAAAGTAGTTTCTCTAATCACTTATCAATAAATTGTTTCTTTTTCAAAATTAAACTTTAATAGTGTCAAGTAGATACTAGTGTCAGGTTATTAGTATCAAGTAGATAAAGATTTTCTATTTCTCTAAATAACAGTTATTGTTTCTGTAATATAGATTGTAATCTGAAAGATAGTTTCTAACTTGCCTTGTTTACTGAAGTAAACCAGGCAAGAAACAATGATTCTTCTTTTTTTAAGTTGCCAGGTCTATCAAAGACATTTCTGTGTGTGTGTGTGTGTGTGTGTGTGTGTGTGTGTGTGTGTGTGTGTGTGTCTATATACACACATACACATAATGTGTGTATATATATATACACATAATGTATATATATATATATATATATATATATATATATATATATATATATATATATATATATATATATATATATATATATATATATATATATATATATATATATATATATATATATATATATATATATATATATATATGCGCTTTATATATATATATATATATATATATATATATATATAAACATACTTTATAATGATCATGTCACATTTTTCTATCATATATAAAACACTATTTTGAACTTGACAAACTCTTAGTGCTGTATGGTCACATAAGTTTTGCAGTGGTATGCTTGCAGTATTATCAGTAAAAATCATGTTGTTTGGATATCACAAAAGTTTTGGGTATTACAAAAGTTTGGTTGAGGTTATATTGTTTTGCAATTGCAGCATTTCTATATAGTTAAAATGCAGTCTTGACCATATTTAGGTAGTGATGTAGTGGTAAGCAAGAGGTTCTAAGTTTGATCTCCTCCACATCCCTGGTAGTACCACGCTCAGCTTGTTTCTCCGCGTAGCAGCCTTGTCAATCATGATTTGTATTTCAAGGGTAATAGAGTTGAGAGAGGGTTATAACCACAATAAGTAGCCTCCTCGTCTGTAGTGGCCTTCTCGGCCTTTGGGAGGTGAGTTTGCAAAAAAAAAAAAAAAAGTTAAAGTCTAGCATTAATGAAATTCCTTTATTTTCAGAAACCATCAAGGACTCTACATTCTCACCTAAATAAATTTTGTTAACTGTTTTAGTTTTTTCTGTTTTACCTTTTTTTATATAATACTTCATCTAAAAACAAAATTTAAATTATTATTGCTTCTTCTGGAAATATAAATTACAAGTACATTTAAGTTTAAATAACTTCTTATAAACTTGTTTTTGCAATGCCAACAAGGAACCAAACATGAATTGTTTGTTACTTTTTTTTGTATCTAAAATTGGCAAAATATTTCTGATGCATGAGATCTTCTTAAAGACAGCTGTATGTAAGGTTTTTAGTGGATAGTGTGATATCTTTACATGTGATTTCTTTTTCTGAACAGCTAGATTTGCTGGATAAATTGTTTGAAAAAAAGTTAGTTTTTTAATTCACTTTCCCAAGGCTATGAAGGTCACTACAGTCAAAGAGGCTACTTTTAGCGGTGGTGACAATCCTCTCAACTCTATAACTCCTAAACACAAACCTTGACCAACAAGGCTGCTATGCGGAGAAATATGTGTTATGAAGAAAGTGTGGTTATGATTCTGGCAACCAAATTTGTCTTATTTGCTAGGTGTAGTATAATAGCCATGTTACTATAATTTAGTTGTGATGAAGTGTTTGTGCATATGTTCTTAATTTTATTCTTTTTTTCAAACATTTTTGATGTGGTTGTTTATAACATTTGTAACATCCAAACTTCACCAACCCAGTTATAGGTGCATTTTGTACTATCTGATGACCACCGATCACATATTGGCCAATCCTTTCAAGAAACATTAGTTTTAGATACGAGTGCTAGTACTGTAAATCATTGGATTATCTCCTATAGTTAACTTTTTATTTTTATTCCTAATTAATTCCTTATTAACACAAATTACACAGGGACTAAAAAAATAAAAATAAAATGAAAATAATTTTAAAAATATTAAGTTTCAGTGTTTTTTTCTATATAGATAAAATTTATAGATTTTCTATATAGATAAAATTTATAGTTTGTGTGAAAAAGCATAAGTCAATTATACTATAAAAGTTATTGTTAATGTTATTCTATAAATGTTATACTATGTGAATAATTGTAATATCAAGACAGCAGTTGTAGTTATTAGGCAATTGATAATATTTTGATGCTTCAGTTTTTGTATATATTTGGTTTTCCTAAAGGGATCCCAAACCCCCGAGACATGTTGTGTTCATATTAAAGAGAATAATAAAAAAAATGTTTGGGCTAAATTTTTTTGAATTAAACAAAAGATTAAATGCATGCCAAGAAAAACTAACCTTTTTATTTTAGTTTACAGCTCACTTTCTTTGTTTTGTTGAAGGCCAAAAAGTCAGCGTATTTTATGTCACAACCTACAGACTTGATAATTTATTCAAGCAGGTTTTATTCCTAAGAGTTTTAATACATGACGTCATTGATTTTTTTGTTTGTGTAAAAGATCGATTATGTAACAATCAAAAAAATCAATGACGTCATATACTAAAACTCTTAAGAATAAAACCCGCTTGAATAAAATATCAAGTCTGTAGATTGCGGTGCATATTGTGCTGACTTTTTGGCCTTTAACAAAACAGAGAAGGCAAGCTTCAACTTAAATAAAAAAGTTAGTATTTCTTGGTATGCCTTTATTCTTTTGTTTTAATCAAAAAAATTTAGTCCAAGCACTTTTTTTTTATCATTCTTTTTAGTATGAACACAATATGTCTTAGAGGTTTGGGATCTCTTTAAAGAGACAACAAGGTTATTTTTTTAATCTTTCTCTCTTTTTTAATTTTTAAGTTTTGCTGTTGTTTAGGTTCATATTAAAGATGAAACAAAATCAATGACTTTATTTGTTGAAGATATTGAACGTCTAAAAATGCAGAATGACTTGGTTGAAGAAAAGTTTAGCATAGTTAAGGCGTAAGTAAAATTTAAGTCTCTCTGGCTTAACATTAACATCCTTGATAAACAAGGTCACTGCTTTGAGAAACAGTTTGAGCATAGTTTTACCAGGTACACTGTAGGGTTAAAACTCTATATCTTGTTTAAAAAGCAAATGCTCTATTGCTGCACCACCTCAATTTTAAATTAGGAGTCAGTATTCCAGATAGAGATGTTTTATAAAAATTTTTAAATAGTTTAAAATATGCATTCTATATTTATTTTAAAATAAATTTATTTTAGAGCATAATTATTTTAAAATATGTTTGTTTTAAAGTATAATTATTTTATTTTAAAGTCAGGTAAGATAACTATTCCCAACTTTTGAGCTTACAACTTGATTTTCCTAAAGACTAAAGCAACCAGTATACCCGATTTCTATCCATTCATTCCATAAACATTTATCCAGTGTTTTTTTTAACTTTTATTCGTTTTTCCATACATTCTTATCCAATCTTTCTATATACTCTTATCTAATCTTTCCGTATACTTTTATCCATACTTTCCATACACTCTTATCCAATCTTTCTATATATTTTTATCCATACTTTCCATACACTCTTATCCAATCTTTCTATATATTTTATCCATACTTTCCATACACTCTTATCCAATCTTTTCATTCACTCTCATTCATTCTTTCCCTACATTTTAATCCATTCTTTCCATACACTCCTGTCCATTCTTTTCAAACACTGGGAGCATTTTCTATACAGTTTACACCTGATTTTTAAGGATGAAGTCTTGGTTTTTATAAGTGCAAATAATTCTCTAGGGATCTTTACTTTTATACTCCACTTTATCAGCAAATAATATTCTTGAAATAATAAAATTATTAATAAGTTTAAAAGTTTACTAATATTCTATCTTGAAATCATAAGCTGCATTCCACTAAGTTCTGTTGTCAAATATCAGTTACATAAAGTAACTTTGTTATTTGCTGCTATTGTAGTTAAATTTATTTTTATACAAAATTATTTATTTACACTTTTTGTTGAAATTTAACAAAAATCAAATCCAGTAAACACATGCACACACGCACAAACACACATACACACATGTATACATCTCTGATGTATACATGTGTTCTATATTTTAAAGTAGCACTTTTACAAATCTTTATAGAAATTCTTTTTTAGGGGAAGTGTAAGCCCTTTAAACATTAATGGGTCTCTTATATTATCAAAAAATATTTTCTTTCAAAGTATGTCAACCAGTGTCTCGAAAGAAGCAAAATTTTATACAAATTTTAAAAATAAAATATTTTATTAAAAAAAGTTTAATTATAAAATAGTGGAGTTGGGTTCTGTTTAGAAGTTTCATCTTCCACATTTACGCAACAGTTTATGATAAGGTTTTAATGGAGTAGTTTAACTATCCAAAAGAGGAAAATATATATTGCATTTTCTTGGACTATGCCATGATTTGAACTTTCTAATTCAATACCAATTTAACACATGTTCTACAAAATGAGTTATTTAAATTTGTCTCACTTAGTAGTAAAAGTGAAGGCCAGCACAACCATCGTTAGTGAATGCACCCACAATCATAATTGCTAAACATTGTTAACAGAAGGTTAGTGTGTCAGGAATTAATGCACAATAATCCACTTTCTAAACATACTTTTTTTTCTGAACACATTAGCTCACTTTGTGATTTATATATAATCACTGTTCCAAAAAAATTAGCTAATTTGGACGTAAGGTAGTTTTATGAAATCACTTCGAAGTTTTCGACTATTTGTTTCTTTTCTCAAAAAAGTTATAATCCTTTTTTATCTCACGCCTTTGCGCCCTGTGTATGGTTTTTCTAATTTTTAGTATTTATTACTGCAATACAAAAACTTTTTTGTTTTTCTTATATTGGAAGAAACAACAAACTGTATTTTAAAAAAATGTCATTTTCAATATATTCTTATCACATAAAAGATAATAAAATTACTTTGAAAAAAGTATGCAATGGTCGCATTTCTCTTGGTTTCTATTCTGCCCTAGTTTTTAACCAAAATGCAAATATGCCTCTTCACCCGTCGATAAACTTTTTTTCAAAGCTTCATATGAAAGTTTTACAGTTCTTTCCACGGATTGTGAGTTGTTTGACAGATTGATGAGAGAAATTTTTTTAGCAGTTTAAATAGTTTGTTGTAACTTACATGAGGGAATAAAAAATAAAGTAGGGCGCTCAAATTGTAATAAAGCAACGTCAAATCAAGCAACATAAACATCAACTAACTCCGAACTTCAACTTTGAAGTTCAAGGGTATAACTGAACATCTTCTTTCCTTAAATGTAGCTTTTTCAAATTATCTGAAAAACATTTATACCAAGTTTTTCTGCTTCTACCTCTAGCTTTTTCTTCTGAAACTTCCAACTCTTTACATGCTGATAGTCAATCATCTGCATCTTTACACTTTACATGCCCAAATCACTTAAATGTTCCTTGACGCACCCAATAAGTTTTACTCACAATGCCTAATCTTTTTATTAAATCATCACTGCTTTTAATATTTTTTAAAGTTACACCACATATCCATCTAATCATCATCTTTTCTGTTCTTTCCAAAAGCTGGACATCATCAACCTTCATTGCCCTTGTTTCACTGCCATACATCATAACATCTGGGCATATGTGCTGTAGAACTTTCCTTTAATCATTAATGAAGCACCTCTTGCTGTTAAAAGTGGAGATAATTCTTGGAACTTGGCCATGCAGACCTTACTCTTGCCCTAGATGCTTCTTCTGCTCCACCAGCTGATCCAATTGTATGAAACCTACACACTCCACAGCGCCACTTCCCAGTATTTTCGGCTTTCTTATTCTTGACTTTACAATGCATAACTTTTGTCTTATTCATGTTTATCTCAAGCCCTTTTGCTTCAATTCCATCTTTTTAAGTCTCAACCTTTATACTAATTCTTGTTCTGTTTCTGTAATCTCTGAGTAATTGATTTCGCTAACTATTTGCTTCTCAAACTCTTCACTTAATTTAAAAATGTAAATGACTATTTATATGATTAAACTTTTTTAAAAAATTATATTTTTTATGGTATATTATAAGGTACGCTGACTAAGCAAAGATAGGGGGCCCAAACTAGTGGGAGGGACCAAGCTAGTGAGTGGTTCGAAAAAGGGCTGATCGTGTTGTGTAATTTCTTAAACATTGTTTAATAGTACTTGTATTACATTTTAAGATAAAATTTATAAAGATTAGCAGAAAGTGATTTGGGGCCTCCAGACTCTTAGGCTAAGGGCCTCCACTGGTCATGATTCACCTCTAATTGCATAAATAACATAATTAAATGTAATTAATAAAGATATATATTCAATTAAAAACATGAGTATATAATTTAATTTAAAACAGCTGTACGGTAAAAATATAATTTTATAATTGAACAACTAGATTAATTAGTGCATATCAAATAATGGAAGCAGGATATGAGGTATGCTACCAAGGTTTTTTTTTTATATAAGAGCAATACTTTCTGTTATAGAGAGAATAACCTTCTGTGGAGAGAAATTTCAGATTTGCGTGAAAGACATAAAAATCAACAAGCTATTATAAATAAGGTTTGTTTTTTATTTTTTTATATTTTAGTTTTGGTTCATATATTAAAGATATTTTCTATTAGATTAAATGCTCCATGCTCCTTAAATTCCATGTCAACCTTTTCTATACTTAATCCTTTCTTCAATATTTTTTAGTTGGCGGTAGAAAAATAATTATATCTATATACATAAACTATACTTTTTGTTTATTTTTTAAAGCTTTGAAAAAAAAAGTTTGATTAACTTTAAAAATCTTTAAACATTTTGGTAGCCGTTGTGCGAATCGATATTTATCAACTAATTAGATATTAGTAGCTGTCTAAATAATATTTAGAATAGTCGCTTGAAATGTCTTAATTAATTACCATCGGTTTGAAAAATTAAAAAAAGATTGAGATGACTTAGATATGTGGAATAGTGGGCTTATCATAACCCATATATTGGTCATTATAAGTCTATTCCACTCCAAACATTTTAATAATTTTGCTTTATTTCAATAAGTTTTAAAAAAGAGCAAAATATAAAAAAACTTTGTTTTTTAGTTAACGATTAATGTTTAGTTCTTTATAACTTCTACAAAAATAAAGAACAAAAAAAGCGAGAAGGGGATTGATTATTATTTTTTTAAATTAGTTTCTATTAATATTTTTTTAAGACCATCCGCAGCTTATTAGGTCTCTTGCTTCTTTAATTTTGAAGAAGATTAAAGTTGGCATATAAAATCTTTTTTCTATAAGAAAGAAAGTTGTCCCTTTAATGCATGTTAAACGCGCTAGTTAATTACTTAAGCACATTAACAATGTAAGTTGTTTATCATAAACAATAAATTAATTATAAGCACATAAACTTTACGTGCTTATAATTAATTTATCTTTATCTCTATCATAACATATGTGCAAAAAATTTATAATGGTGTTTTCATGTTTTTAGAAGTTTTAAAAAGCTTTTTAAAAAGTTCTCTCCCTTTCATTTGTTATAGTATATAATGTTTTTATATATGTTATGCATATAATATCCATAGTATTTTTTAAATGTTTTATTTTTTATTCTAGAAAATTAGAAAAAAACTTGAAAAAAAATATTTTTAGCAAAAGGATTTTAAGCCACACGAATCACTTCAACCACTTTAGCCTGCTTTATCTTCTTTTAAAACTGTTTATAGACCAAAGACTTTATTAAACTTTATAAAACATTTATAGCATATAATTGTTATAAATCAAAATTAAAGATATATTGTCAAAATGAAGTTTTCAAGTAAAAGTAAATCTGTAAAATTTGATATAATTAATTTGATATTAATATAATTTATAATACAAATATATTTACAATTTATCATTAATTTGATATTTGATATAAATAATTTGAAGTTTACTGGTTAGTTATTTGCATAGGCTTTCGTTCACATAAAATACAAATGTTTATACAAAAGATAAAAAACAAATCATTTCGAATAGTGGTTTTTAAAAAATGCTAAATAGCTGTGTAAAAAAAATATAATTTTATTTACATATTTATTAACAAATTAACAAAACATAAATGTTTTCAATTTTATGACTACATTGAACAAACATGTCATCTGGTTAATCTAAAAAAAATAATCGAATTAAATAAAGGAAAAAATACATCAGGTTTATTTACTGCAAATCAATTTATTAATACATAATAACATAAAAAAATACTTGAAAAAAGTTTTATTTACAAAAAATATACTAACTACATCTGCATCGTCAGTTAACAATTAGTAGATTAACAAATTATAAAAATACTAATTAAGGTCAACTTTAGCTTCAATAAAATTAACATCCTGTGATGATACAATTTAAATAAATCACCTATAAAATAGAACATGTTTCATTAAGTTAAACATGAAAAAATTAAACTTTAGAAACTTTAAAACAGATTAAAAAACTAAACAATACATACTATTAAAATTTTGTCCCACAAAAACTTTAAAAATATCACCGGCATAAATGTAAACATTTAATGAAGGATATATAAAAATTTTTTGAATAATAATAAAAGATGAAAATTGTGCATATAAAAATTAAAATAAAGCTGAGTAATAAATGCAAGATAATATAACATAAAAATTCATAATAAACATTAATAATATGAAAATCAGCAGATAGATAATATATTAATGAATATTGCAATAAGGCAAGCTAAATACTATAACAAAGCCAGATAAATTTAAAATGAATGAGTGGTTAAAAATTTGTTTTGGGTGATATAACAGTGATATAAGTCGTGATATAAAAACGATGTACGAAGCGGGAAAAAAATATTGTTAATAACTTTGAGACCATTTCTAAATCAAAATATCCACAAAGTTAAGTTTTCTCTGCGGTCCAAATTACAAGTAACTTTGAGACCATTTCTGAATCGAAATTTCCAAAAAGTAAAGGTTTCTCTACGGTCCAAATTATATGTAATTTTGAGACCATAACAAACGCACGATAAAAATTTTTTTTTTAAAACTAATAAAATATAAATAAAACTAGAAAATTTATATAAGGTAAACCAATAATAATATGCAAATAGTAACACTTAGGAATTGTAACTTAGTTAAAAAAAATAGATTTTTTATTTATGCGCCGTCTGGATTAGAAGTTTCTTGATCGATTTAATGTTTTTGAAACTCGCAATAGGTGGAGTTGGCCATATATTTTTAAGTTCAGTATCAACAATATTCCAGTGCTTTTTTACTATTTTATTTATGAGTTTTCCAACTTTTCTAAATGTTGTAACCAGTAAAATTCTCTCTTTTTCTCTTTCTTCTTTATATTTGTTTTTGATAAGTTTGTGTTGTGTATGTCATAGTGCTTTTTTAAAACCTTTGTTAATAGATTGAATAGGGTAGCCTCGTATAACAAAAATTTGTGCTAATTGTTGTAGCTCTTTTATTAGGTTGTAATTGTTCGATATAATCTTATTGTATCTTAACGCTTGGCTATATATTAAATTGATTTTTTGATGAGGGGGATGGAATGAATTATAATGCAATAATGCTGTTGTATCAGTTGCCTTTTTGTATATTGTTGTTTCTAACTGTCCATCTAGTTTTTTGATAATTGTTAAGTCCATGAAATGAATAAAAGTGGTAGAATTATTGAAAGTAAATTTGATCATTGGGTGGATGAAAACTTGTGTTAGTATCTCCGGAGGCCCATGAAAAATAAAAAGTATATCATCTATAAAACGTTTATAAAAAGAAATCCACATTGAAAATTGGTCAATTATTTTCTCATCAATTCTTCCCATAAATAAATTAGCATGGGGCAGGGCCATACGTGTCCCCATGGTAGTACCTGTTAATTGTAAAAAATGATCACTCGAAAATTGAAAGTTGCTGTGGATTAGGATGGTTTCTAATATAACGTCAATAAAAGTAATAGGTGGGCGTTTTATGGGTCTTAAATGGCGGTGCTCTCTTTAAATAAAATTTCATGGCGTCAATACCTTCGCGATGAGGAATGTTTGTATACAAAGATATAGCATCAGCCGTAACAAGAATATAATTGTTGGTTTCTAGTACATGAGATTAAAGGAGTTTAAGGAAATGTGTTGTTTCTTTAAAGTATGCTGGTAATTGTTCAGCAACTGGCTGAATAAATTCTGTGATAAAAACCATAAGTTATCGATTGGTCCATCACAACCAGAAATAATTGGTCTTAAGGGAATGCCTATCTTATGAATCTTGGGAAGGCCATAAAACAGGGGTTGTACGAAGGGGTGTTTTTGGTCGTAGAAACTCTGATGTTTTTTTTATCAATCATATGATGAAGAAACATTTAGTCAATAAGATTGTTAACATCTCTCGCTATACTTTTTGTTGGATCTTTTGAGAGTAGTTTATATGTATTTTTATCTGATAAAGTAGAAAGATCTTCTCTTCATAGTCAGTTTTGTCTAAAATACAAATACTCCCTCCTTTGTCGGCCTTTTTTTTAACATATTCAATCATTTCATTTATGATAATGATGATAGAAGATTCAATGATATATCAGAAATTTATTAAAGCAATATAGGAAATATAAAAAACTAACGGCGTGTACATCTGTGTATCATATCTGCAGCATGTACATTTATACATCATATCTACAATGTCTTGTGTCTTATCAGTTAAAAGCAACTGTGTCTTTCCAATATTGTACAGAGTACAATACTATTTTGATAGTTATCTAAGTTCTTTCATTGCTGCGCACTTGTTTTAGAATGAACGGGGGTGTGGTAAAATAGCTGTAAAACAATAAATTTCCATATTACCTTAATATTATGTATTTTTAACTTTTTATTACTTTTAAAAATTATAATTTTAATAAAATTAGTTATTTCAAATATAAAGTTAGAATTTTGAATTATGTTCTTAATAAAAACATATTTTTTAAACCCCTTTATTGTTTAAAAAAAAGTGAAGGTCACCGCGTGACAAGATCAAATTATCGGCTTGCTTTTTTAAAAAAATATTTGTAATTTAAAATGCAAAACAAAGCAACTTTCTTTTTTAAGCGTTTTACTTCGTATTTTAGAAAAATCAAAAAAGATTAAATTTAAAAAAAAGAGCTGATAGTAGGAATCAAAACTGGACCCCCTACCTTAAAACCTTGCATGCTAACCACTCAGCTACGCCGATTTATTGGTATATGTAAATTTTAAAACTATATAAGATAATAAAAACTGGATCAAATGGAATTATGTACTACTTATTAAATCTTAAGGAAATGTTGCCGCAATGCAATTTTTAAGTGAAAGTAAAACTAAAAAGCTTGATATATGTTTTAGTATGTTTTTAACATTACATAATTTGAAGAAAACAACACCAAATATTACTAGTTGGGTTTTGAAGACTGCTTTCATTTATGTTTCCAGCTATTTGATAGTTTAAACTAAAAAATAGCTGGAAACATAAATAATGGTTATCTAAAAAAAGAGACTGCTTTCATAAATGAAAGCATTCTCTTTTTTTACATAACCATTATTTGATAGTTTATCTTAAACTTTTATATACTTTTATAATTAAAGTTCATAAATACAAAATAATATTTAATATGGTTGATGTGTGTCAGCAAAATATTTCTGCACTTCAACCACGTGTTTGATGATACTGGGTGTGTTACTTCCTTTTCTAAAAGTATTAAATAATGTGCAAAACAACCATATGTTTACGGAGTGGGATATGTTTTTTTGATTTATTCCTTTATATTTTTGTCATCTTACTTTCATTATCTGTGACCACAGCCAATACATCTTTGTTGTCTGTTTCCTAAAGATCATTAATGTTATTACAAAGGAGTTTAATATTTAGATGTCTATATGTATTGTTATCTGTATGTATTTAGAAGTGTATATGTATTGGTTTATTTTAGACTTGATAATAAATTTATAAATCAATACATATAGGTTTTGCATAAAATTTTTTTAGTAATTTAAAAAATTCTTGTTATAAGTTATTAAGTAACATTATTAAAATTTATTTTGAGTAAAGTCTAAGTAAAATATAATTTTCAATATTATTAAAAAGCAATAAAAAGTTCTAACAGATGTCAAAAATTAAAAAAAAAAATTGCCCCAAAAAAATTATTTGGGTTGGGTTTTTGCTAAACTTGAAATACTCACTTTTGATTGATTCATTTATGATACTGCTTTCTGCTTAACATTTTATTGTTTGGTTACAATTTTTTTATATCATTTGCATCTATATAGTTATTTTATTTTGTTAATTTTCAATTTATTATACTATTTTATTTGATTTGATTTTAATTTAATTTTTTATATTAAATAAATTATATATAATAGATAATTAATTTATTTAGTTGTTACGCAATATTTTGTTATACCTGAAAATATTATTTCCAAATTTACAGCTGTAAATAGTCTTACTACTTTCTTAAAGTAACCTCGTTATTGTAAAATTGTTTATGTTCTGAAGTGCTAACTTGGTGACTTCTTAAGTGCTAACTTGGTGACTTCTTCAGTGCTAACTTGGTGACTTCTTAACTTGGTGGAGGCTTATTGATATATGTAAAATTATATTCTCGCAACTTTTACGGATCTTAATATTTTTGTTCAATGCTCTAACCAACTGAGCTGACAACATATAGATATTTTAGGCTGTTTTTTTTTTTAAGTTTTTTTATTTAAAAAAGTATTAAAAGCAGTATAACAAACATTTTCATAATTTTCTCCTTTACAAATTTTTGAAATTTTTCATCATAGTAATGTGTTCGTCTTTTTGAAATTAAAAATATGCAAAAGTTTATTACTGTTTTTGGCTTATATTTTTTATAAAATCATCGTCTAACATATTATTGTTGTTTTATCTAACATTAACTTGTTATTTGAAAGGTTTTATTTGGTACACTAAAAATCTTCTAACAGTTTTTTAAATCTGGCAATAATGATATTAATAGGGGGTCCAAAATTCTATATTTCTTGTTTAACCAGTTATTCTTAATTAATTTTTGAGAAAAGTTTAAAAAACAATTCAGTTTTTGCAAATTTTTTATGGTTGACCTTTTACTTCTATTTTAAAAATTTAAAGATATAAAAAATAAAAGTCCTTGTAAAATTTTCTTTGCGTATAAAGTTACGCAACTTTTCTTTTAAATTTATGCTATTCAAATTTTGATTGGATAAATTTGATTTTTAATTGTTGTGTTTAAGAAAAAAAAAGTTTAATCTGAAGTCTTTTTCTAAAAAAACAGTCTAAATATGTGAAACGACAGATTGCTTCAAAAAAAAAGTTTTATCTGAAGTCTCTTTCTAAACAAAATGTTTTAAGTAATCAAAAAGACAGATTGCTTCAAAATATCTTAATTTCCTTTTTTATTTATTTTTAATCGTTATTCAAGCTATCAAGAAGGCTATTCAAGATTTCATTTTTTTTTTCACTTTCTTTAATAAAGTCAAGAATAAATCTTTTAAAGTGCCAGTCAGTAGAAGTTCAGTTAAATTCTAAAGGTTTAACAACTCTTAAGATAGACAGGCTAAAGGAATAATGTTACCTAAATGGCTTTATAAAAAATAAACTGGGTGATCAAATTTTGAAATATTCTGCTTTACTCTAAAACGCAGTGAATAGCTAGTTAAAAAAAATTCTAGAAGCAGTTAATAAGTATACCTCAAAGAGGTTGAATGATTGTATAATTCTTGCTAGAGTATTTTAGAAAAAGTTAGCCTCAGGACTTTAAAAAAGAGAAAAGTATTATGTGTTTGGTTGATGATGGAATATGATTAGTATTAACTTTCTAATTAAGTTGTTGCAGTTGGAAAGCTTTGGAAAAAACCCATTTAATTTCGACAGTAGATGTATACTTAATTAATTAAACCATATAAAAAATGAAGGTTCTTGCAGTTTAAAAATATTTTGGAAAATTATTGTCCAGTTATTTGTCCAAAAAGTTGAAACTATGGAATATTGTTGAAACCAGCTACAAAAACAAATGGATAACAATGGCAGCAAACTTTACATCAGGTGTGCAAGATGAGTTCTGTTTTAGCTGGATTAAAGTTAAAAGGCAGCCCATTTAGCTGTGAACTAGACATGATTCAAGTAGATAAAGATATGTTAAAATAAAAAAAAAGTTCGAAAAATGAGGTTCTTTATTTTAGGGATACAATGTAGGTCATTGTCGCGGAGGACTGTTCTGTTTAAATACATGATTGTTGATATAAAAATACAAACCTCCATCTTTTGTCTACCAAAGAACACGCTCATAACCTAGATGTTCTATAAGGAAAGTTCATGCAGCAATCTCTATCACATATGATTTTTATATTTATTTTCCATTTTCAATAGTAAATAACAAACTGTTTGAATTATTTTCATATATAATGCATTTTTTTTTTTTTGTTACTTATAAATGATAAGGTATATTGTTGATAAATTAAACAGAAAAAGATTTCTAGTTTTCTACTTTTCTTATATTTAATGATAATAATAATTTCATCTATTTTTAACAATGCCTTTTTTTTGTCAATATATTCACTTTTATTAAAATTGAAGTAGAAGGGTAAATAATCAAAATGGAAAAAAATGATTATGATTTCCAGAATCAGCATGAAAAACTAATTAAGAAAAATTGGTTAAACTATAAAAAATTAAAAAAAAGACGATTATGGCCCCCCCCCCCCCCTAATATTAATAGTATGAAAATCTGAATAACAATAAATCATCAGGTGAAAACAAATGGAAAATTGTTACTGATTTAACTAAATAATGAATTCATTGGGCTGATTTAGTAATTCAAAACCCAAAAGGCAATGAATTAATTTTATTAAACCAGATTTTTGTTTATTTTTACAATAAAAAAAAACATTTTTATAATACTGAAAATTTAAGGAGATATGCAAAAGCTTAATAAATGGCAAATATTTTTTCAACGTGTATATAACAATCTGATATAACATTATTTTCTTTTAATAGAAATATAACATACATAAGCACACATAAAAAGAAATTCTGATTTGACAATCATGGAAAACCAGAAGGCAATTATCTTATCTGTCTAACGTTATTTTATAGGAATAATGTAAAATAATAACATTTAAATGAACTTAAATGTCATATTTCACAATTACACATGTTTAATGTTAAAACATTTAAACAAAAGATAACTTTGCATGTAAAGATATGACACTTAAGTTCATTTAGATACTATTATTTTGCAATGCTCTGTCATGGGAATTTTAGGTGATTAAACTAAGTTAACTATTATAATAATGAATTTTAGTAATATGTTGTTATTAATATTATTTTTAATATATACTTGTTTTTAATATGTTTACAATGGAAAATAAATATCTTGTTGGAAAAAAATATCTAGTGAAAAAAAGCAACATCTTTACAAATCCACTACAAAGAATATTTAAAAGCATTAAGAAACAAAACAAAGCAAATCTCAAGAAGAAGCAAATAAGATCTAATCTTAAATAAAAAAAAACATCCAAGTTAAATTTTGAAGTTAAAAAAGATTGAAAATTTTAAAACAAATTGAACTCTGAAAAAGATATGTATTTAATCCTTCTGGACTAAATACAACACTGAAAAAGCTTTTGGTTGAATCTAAAATTAATTTTGATGATTTAATTAATTCCATAAATTACATCAATTGCAGAGATTGAAAAAGTGTTTCAGTCAGATATGCAATACCTTTTAGTAAAATTTTTACTAAAAGGTATTGCATATCTGACTGAAAAGAAGAAACTGCAACTTGTTATCACCAGAGAACTACCTAACATTAGATTAAAAACCTTTAATTAAAAAAAAAACAAATTGCAAAGATTTGAGAGTAATAAAAGCTAGGAAAAAAATTGTTTGGAATTAAAATTATCAATAGGATGACCCCTGAACAGTTTAATTTAAATAATTTTGATGTTTTGATGAAAGATAAAAGGTGATGCTTCTGATAGGAGAATAACTTAAACTGTTTAAACAGTTAAAACATTCAATGGTTGAAAACTTGGGCGAACATTTTTTTTTTTTTTTAATTTTAATTCACCTCCTCAAGGCCGAGAAGGCCACTACAGACGAGGAGGCTACTTATTTGTGGCTATAACCCTCTCTCAACTCTATAACTCTGAAACACTAACCTTGACGAACAAGGGCGCTGTGCAAAGAAATGAGTTGAGCGCGGTACCACCAGGGGCGGGGTGGGGATCGAACTCAGAACCACTAGTTTATGAAGCGAGCGCTCTACCACATAGGAACAATCCATAGGTATCTCCAGATCAAAAGTTTAGTCTTTAGTGACAATAGTTTGGCACAAAGTAAATGTTTTTCTTAGACTAAAATAGATTTTCTTTTAAAGTTAATCTTTGGTTTCAGCTTCCAAATTATTTTTACATAACCTTAAAAGGATTTACCAGAAATCCTAATTAGGTTGTTACTCTGGGGCTTAAGCCAGGTTATTAACTTTTGCAACATAATGGCTATTTTGCTTATCTAGGTAGATTGGTCACATGTCTGGAATGGCTGGAACACTTCTGGTATAGGCTAAGTCAGGCCAAAATACATAATTATCATCTCTTTGATGTTTGTAGTAAAAAAAAGTTCAATTTTTGATGATACAATATTTTTTACACTGTTTTGATAAATATAGTTGAAATTTCATTAAGGGTTATGGTAATCCACACATTAATTTTTTTTTCTTATTTTCACTTAATTATTAAAATAATTTTTTTTTTCAGCAACAATTTTTTTTTTAATGTTTCAATGTAAAATACAACTTATAATTAATGATAAAACAAAATTTCTGAATTTGCAACAAATTCTTCCACACCTCATTTGCTATTGTCAAAAATATCGCAGTTATAGTTTTCTGAGTGATTCATATTTATGAAATGTTGGTTCATTTTTATTCCACTTTTTTATATATATTCCATAACATTATGCAGTTCTTTTAAAGTGATTTAAGGCAGTAATCTAATGTTTTTAGTTTTAGTGTTAGGATGTAAATTACAATACAGTTACAAAGTTTGTGTGACTCCTCAACACAAACTTATTTCTTTAGTATTTTCAGCCATTGAAATCTAGAAAGATTGAATAGAAAAATAAGATTACTATGTCTTCTAATTACTATATCTTGCCCAACATACATAGTAGTTAGAAGTGGAATACCAAAGTCAATGAAGATCGATCCTTTCCTTTACATTATAAAATTTACTTTATAATGTAAAGTTTCCTTTGCATTTGTACTTTATAATGTTAAGTTTTCTTTATAAAGTACAAGAATCCAACTGCGTAAAGTGTTCACAGCTAATGCAGTTTGCCAAATGAGTGGAAAGTAAAGGAGCTTAAAAACGTCATATAATATTTTATGTGGGAGTTAGGGTTCTAAAAGTTGCAAAAATATTACACATTGTGTAAACAACCTCTGTGTCATTTTATAATATAAATGCGTTATTTGATTAAACATAGTTTAAATTAATAACCTATTTTTAATATAAAATTTAAACTAATCAATCAAAGTCTCATTTAAGTATTAATGCTAAACTATGAGCTGTTTATAAATTTTCAATTTGATAATATAATTTTTAATTTATAATATTTTTAAAGTATTAATATAATTTTAAAACTTTAAGATTTAGTTGCTAAATTCATTTTTTTATTTTTTCAAACAATCATAACTTGTTTTGAACTATTTGCTTATAAATATCTCTACTTTACTCTTTCACATAGTATTGTTCATAGTATACTTCACATAGTTTATAACCCATTATTCAAATGGTAAATTTTTTATAATAATGTTAAATATTATTATAAACACTATTTAAAATACATTTTACTTTTTGGAGCTATAAAAATATTTTTTATGCAGAAGCTTTCTTTTTTTTTTCTCTTTTTTTCCTTTAAAAGTGAAGTTTTACTTTATATAATATGTTGTTTATATATAAAAACAATTGCTTGTTTTTATATAAGTTTTTTGACTTTTTAGTTAATACAGTTTTTTGTAAACTTGGTGGTGGGAAGTGGCAATCAAAAGATTATGAAAAAAAGGTTTATTTATAGATTAAACCTTTCAGTCCCTGTGGCCCAATATGTGGGTTATCACATTTGTTAATAAATTTCACCATGCCGAAAACAACATTTGATCACGTTACCAAGGCTAAGTAAAGTTACATTAAAAAAAATAGTTTTAGAAACTAAACAAGATTTGTGAAAATCTGACGATTTGTTTTTATTTTATAGCTTTTAAGTTGATGATGTCATTACAACCATTTTACTGTTTTTTGTCTGGGACTGAAAGAGTTTGACTATTCATAATAATATTTTTTTATTTGTTTACTTGTTTTGTTTTTGTTTTTTATTTTGGTTTGTAACAATAAATATCTGTTTTTTATTTGTAACAATAAAGAAGAGCTTTTGATTTTCTTGAGTCTTCGTCAGCAAAAGTTCCAAAATCTCAAGTTTTGCAGCCATACAATCCTCAAAATGCAGCTTTTCAACAGTTATTTCAAGACGTTGAATCATATGAGTCAACATCACAAGAAGACACTACACCATACACAGTAACTGTAGTAAGAATATTTTCTACTGAATTTTATATATATATATATATATATATATATATATATATATATATATATATATATATGTATATATATATATATACATATATATGTATATATATACATATATATGTATATATATACATATATATGTATTTATATACATATATATGTATATATATACATATATATGTATATATATATACATATATATGTATGTATATATATATATATATATATATATATATATATATATATATATATATATATATATATATATATATATATATATATATAACCCTCAGAATTAGAGTCCGCATTCAGCAATGTTGACCTAACTGCCGATCTGAAAGAGTTTGTGGTCGGCAAAAAATTGCTGACCTCGTTTTTATGTTTTATGGTCAGACCTTATATATATACTAGCAGTAAGCAACCCGTAATACGCGTTGTTAGTAAATAAAATTTAAAAAAAACCGCGTATAGAAAAGCCTAGAAACTACTTTAAAAAAGAAAAGCCTAGAAAATGACGTAGCTCGACTAATAATAATATTAAATTAGCGTATTCATATTATCAGATATATATATATATATATCAAATAAAAATTAAGCATTTTTATAAATACAAATTTTTTATTAGTTGTAATCATTAGGTAAAAATTATTATCAGGTCTTTTGGTTTGTGGTTATCTAGTAAAGAATTTTTAGAAAACTTTATAACATTGAAGGGAATTATATAAATTAAAAACTGGGGATGGAAAGTTGGTTTTTTATTATTCTGATTCACTCCCTACGGTTCTGCAAGCAACTTAGAAGTTACTAGAAAACAAAGAATAGAGTGGAAGAGCATGGAAACATTTGACAGAAGACTTTAAAAGTTGTTGATTGTATAAGTCAATAAGACATGAAGATAGGAGAAAGTTCTTAAGTTACAAAAAAAACTTGGAAAATAAAAGTTTTTAGAGCATGCAGAATCAGATACAGTAAAAAAATGTATTTTTAAAAAGACTTTGCCGAGCAACAAATCAAGCAGGAATGAGTTTTGATATGAGTTGAACTAAAGATAAAAGCTCTTTTGAGCAGCAACCATGATAGTTAGAGCCGAGCACTCTAAAAACATTAAATAGAATTCATGCACAATTTCATAAATAGAACATCATTCATGCACAATTTGGCACTTTTAATACTCTGATATTTTACAGCTGTTGATGTAATCGGCCTCTCTAAATGCTCAGAGTTCAGGGAACTTTACTACCATCTGGCCATAGGGTTATGGGCTGGTCAACATAATTATTCTGCTTACCCCTAAAGTCTTTGCCTAGGAGGCCTTCTACAAGACAGTAGTTGGGTACAGTCATCTGCTCTAGATGAGTATTTTTATCAAGACACCGTCTCTATCCTTTACTCAACCAAGAGCCCCAAGGCAAAAAATTTTTAAGTTGAGGATTTTTAAGTTAGTTTATTTCTCCAAGCTTTTAGACATTTGGCACAGTACTGGGTTACTTAAAGATATTATGAATTTTATAATGAAAAAATAGACCTGGTAATATATATATATATATATATATATATATATATATATATATATATATATATATATATATATATATATATATATATATATATATATATATATATATATATATATATATATATATATTTATATATATATATATATATATATATATATATATATATTTACGTTTTTTTTATATTTATTATTATAGCCACCTGAAGAGGATGATCAACTATTAAAATTAGTCTCAGGTTTTCTTGACTAATAATTTATTATTTTTATAAAACAATGTTTTCATCATTTATTTATTTTTAACACTATTTTAATTGTTGTATTGTAATAATTGTAAATTAACTTATTTTAAAAAATTATTAATTTCAAGAGTTGAAATGAATGTATAAAATTTTAGAAACAACGTCAGCCAAGATTCCTTTGCAACAAATTAATACTGCTTCAGTTAACGGATCTGCGATCCAAGAAACAAGTAAACAAAATTCTTTTAATATTCTTTTGCCTCCTTCTTCATCTAAGACTCCAAGTTACTCAAATTCAAAAACAATAAAAATTACTCAAGTACCAAACCCAAGCACTAAAAGTGATTCTGTCAACAAAATGTCAACAAAAACAATTAAAATTGTCCCCAGTGAAAAACCAAAATCAACTGCAAAGCACAATAATGCTAAAAAAACTAAAGTTATAGAACAAAATATTCCAGAAAGTTTTCCTGTTAGTATAAAAGATTTATCTGAGATTAAAGATGAAGCCATATTAGATTTATCATATTTGGAAAATATTAATACTGAAGCTATTTCAATTGAAGATCTATCAAATATTACACCTACTGTGTTAGCAGCACCTATTATTGATCATGAAACATTAAATTCAAATCAACCAACATCACTTGTAAAAAGACAACTTAGTGTTGCAGATCGGTAAATGTCTATTTTTATTACGGTTTTAATTTATGTTTAATTTATTCACTGTTTAATTTAGTTTAAATGTTGTTTTGATTTTTAGTTTTTAAACAAATAAGTTTAATTTTTATTTATTAGTAAAAATATTTTTAGTTATTAATTTTTAGTATCTAAGATACATTTTGGTATCTAAGTTGCATTTAAAAAAAAAATGTAAATAAGGATTCAAATCAAAAAAAAATTTACTTTGACTATGATAAATAGAGAAATAAATGTCATTGCTTTAGTCTTATGAAATTTTGTTTGTTGATTAATCGTTAAACTTTAATTAATTAGATTAATTAACTTAGAGATAAACTTAGTAAGGCAACAAGCCCCTGTGCTGTAAAATATTTTGATTTTATTGAACGCCCTATGTTGAATTTTCCACATTAATTCATCTAATAATTAATGCTTTGATAAAAAAAAATTCCTTGTAATAAACATTTAAGATTTTTTGTTAAAGCATCAGTTTCAATTAAGCAGTCCCACTCATTAATTCACTTATATTTGTGTTATGATGACCATGGTTTGAACATCACTTATATTTGTGTTATATGACCTATTACATGGTTTGAACATCACTTATATTTGTGTTATATGACCTATTACATGGTTTGAACATCACTTATATTTGTGTTATATGACCTATTACATGGTTTGAACATCACTTATATTTGTGTTATGACCTATTACATGGTTTGAACATCACTTATATTTGTGTTATATGACCTATTACATGGTTTGAACATTACTTATATTTGTGTTATATGACCTATTACATGGTTTGAACATCACTTATATTTGTGTTATATGACCTATTACATGGTTTGAACATCACTTATATTTGTGTTATATGACCCTATAACTTTAAATTCATTTTTTATCTTGTGTTTTATTATTAATGAAATTAAGTTAAAAAAAAAAGAAGTTTGTTAACCAACAAATAAAATTATTAACTAGTTTAATCTCTAAAATGATGCAGTTCGTAAATGATGCGATTCAATTGGCGTTTGATGTAGCACACTTTAAAATACAGATTAAATTAAAGATTATAATTTTTTTTAATTTAAATTATAGAATAAATTTTGAGAGAGAAAAGGTTGTAAATGGATAATTTATAATAAAAGTTATTTTACTCTTACTCCAGTATCAATGGTTGCATATACTTAAAAAAATAATTTGCTATACTTTTAACAAAGATCTCATGTCAGTATCAATGGTTGCTACTATACTTTTAACAAAGATCTCATGTCAGTATCAATGGTTGCTACCTTTAACAAAGATCTCATGTCAGGAATTGTTAAATTTAAAAAAAAAAAAGAAAAAAAAAATTTTTTTGTTTGGCTCGTTTTGTCTTTATTATCAGAAACATACATCATTAAGTGTGGGAATGCAATCAATTTAAAAATATATAGGGATGAGTGTTTAGCTGTTGGATTATTTCCTTTTATTCAAAAGCATCATTGTTTTGGCAATTAAAAATTTTGATTGGATTTTATTAGATTTAATATTTATTAATTCCATTGAGCATATCAGTAAACAAAACTTTGCCATAGGATTTGCCCATTAAGGCTATTTGGTCTAAACTGAAGGAAAAAGTATATGAGAATGGTTGGAAAGCTAAATCACTCCATCAACTTTGTCTGAGAATAAAAAAAAGCTTGCCTTAACTCAATAAAGCAACAATAAAAGATTTTAGAAAAATAATTGATTTAGACATAATCATATTAAAAATATAAAATAAACAATATTTTCTCTTTACTTATATTTTTTTCTTGAAAAATAAAGAAGTAATACCCTTTTAAATTTAGAGCAAAAACATAGTGATTACCCAATAAATTGTTTTTTATTAATATTATTTACAAATGTAAATATAAATAGTACCATAAATTACAATATATAATTGCAATAATGGTGGATAATTAAAATCATGATCATAATGACAATGATCATTACAACAATGATCATAACCACAATCATCATGACGATGATTATAATGATGAGTGAAAAAAATTTCTAATAGATATCTGTTTTCTTTTATGAAGTGAAACTATCTCACAAGATGTCGACCAAATTTCAAAAAGTCTGGATGTTTTACAGAGCATGCTTGATAAAAATCAGTTAAACTTGGACTTAAGGAATTTACAAAATGTAGTTAGTTATTTTCTAATATATTTTTTAGTCTTTGTCATTTTATGTTATCAATAAACTTTTATTTATTTTGTGGTGTCGAAGAATTTTTCTTGTTTGATTTGATCATTAAACTATATTTTTAGGCGTATAATCAATTACCAACTCAAGTTTCACTTTTGGTAAGAATTATTATTCTCAAAGATCAATATGCAGTGCATTCTATTATTTCTTCTGTTTTCATTTTTTTTGTTTTGTTTTTTTTACACTGTGACTGATTTATTCTTGTGTTCTGCAGGTTTTATTATGAAAAATGAATTTATTTGCAAAATAAATTCTATATATAATAAAAACGATATATTATTTTAAACGATAATCTCAACGTAAAATTTTTAGTAAGGGATATAAGATTTTTAAGTTATGAATTTCAGTAAAGTTGCTTTATTAAATTATTTGAAAATAATTTTTTATGAATGGTATTTTTTTTAATAATGTAATTTTAGTAGTGTCGCTTACATCACATCACATTAAATTACATCACGTTCTAGACTTACAATATTTGTTTATAATAAATTTTTTTTTGAGTTATTGTTTTAGTTTATCTGTTATTATTATTATTTATTTTTTTTATGTATTAGGATCTTTTACAGATGAATCAACGACAGAGTGAAATTGAAGATCTAATAGAAAGTGAACATGATAAAAAAGCTCTCGAAGAACAAGGTATACTATTTTAGTAGTTTAAATTTTTTTGATTTTCAAAATTCTAATTCACTCCCAACAAGGCTGCTAAAAACCATTTCTAAGTTAGGATTTACTTAAAAACAAAAAATAGGGTTAAAAAGCAAAGAAATGATTAAGAGAAAACTTGAAAGGTTGTAGGTTGTATGTGTCAGGTTTATGCATCCTAAAGTTGTTTTTTTTTTAATTCAAAATTTATGTTATATTTTGTATATATGTGTATATATAAACATCATTATGATCAATATGATCATCATAATCATCATTATCATTATCATCATCAACATCAACAGCATAAAGTAGGAAGGCTAAAGCCTGATGATCATGATCATGATCATCATGATGATGATCATCATTATCATGATGATTATCATTATTTCTCAATTAAGCACTTCTACAGTTTGTAATTCAGAGTTCCATCATAGTCTTAAAAAGGTGTTCTCCAAAACTCTCTTTAATTTTTGCTAAACTTAAGAAGTGCTAAATAAGTGGTTTCAATTTTTCAAAACTCTAGAAAACACTTTGACATCTTTAACTATCCTATCATCTTCACTCTGTTATTAGTTTCTTTATATAAAGGTTTTGAGGCTATTAAATTATTTTTTTTTAACTGCAGTAGTAAAGTTGTTCTTGAAGGCCTACCTTCTTTATTTCAAGTAACTTTAAGTGTACCACAAGGTTCTATCTTTGCTCCTGTATTGTTTCTTAAGCTTAGTTTCCAATAGTTGTAGAAATGTCGCACAACAATAGTTTGGTTTAATTTGTTGTGCCTTAATTTGTTGTGCAACATGTTGTATCCATTGCATTTAATTAAGTCAAATTTAAAAAAAAAAAAAAACATAAAATAAATGAAAAATATGTTGGTTATTAAAAAAAGTGTTATTCAAAATTATCGACTTTTTGTTATACTTTTAACTTTAAAACGCCAGAAAAAAGAAAACATCAGTTTTGGGTCTGAGAGCTATTTAAAAAATGCATACTGCAAGGTCCATTTAGTTTGTTGAAATGATGCTATTTGATAAACAATTTTTCTCTCGATACTTAAGAATGTCTACTGACAGATTTAAACACCTTTTATCATTAATCGGACCTTCAATAACAAAAAAGTATTGTCCCAGTAGAGAGTCTATATGCCCATTGCAGCGAATTATAATTACACTTCGATACCTAGCTATAGGAGAATCACAACAAATTTTGTTGTTTTATTTTGGTATTGACAAAGCTACAGTATGTAATATAAATGAAGAAACCTGTTATGCTATATGGGAAGTTCTTAAAAAATATTTCTAAGAGCCCCTAACAACATACAAGAGTGGCAAAATATTATTAAAGAATTTAATCAGAATTGGAACTTTCCACAATGTATAAGAGCTATTGATGGAAAGCATGTATGCATTGAGGCTCCTACAAAATCTGCTTCTTCTTTTTACTATTATAAAGGATTTTACAGCATGATTTTATTAGCCATCTGTGATGCTAAATATTGTTTTACAATGGTTGACATTATTAGCCATCTGTGATGCTAAATATTGTTTTACAATGGTTGACATTAGGGGTTATGGAAGGGGTTATTTTAAATGCAAGCACATTTGGTAGAGCATTTAGTAAGGGTGATTTCAATTGATCAGAAGTGCCTAAATTTGATCCTAAAGTTCCACCAGTCCTTGTTGGAGATGATATATTTGTACTTAAACCATGGTTAATGAAACAATACCCAGATAAAACCTTACAGCCCATCAAAGAGTTTATAAGTATCGCTTATCTAGATGTCGTAGAACAATTAAAATTGAAACAATTGAAAATAGTTTTGGAATTCTGGCTGCCAGGTAGAGAGTTTACAGATCTCTAATTAAAGCTATATCATCGAAAGTGGAAAATATAATAAAGGCTACTGTCTGTCTTCACAACTATTTGCATCTAAGAGATGGAGCACATTATGTTCCTACTGGTTTTGTAGATAGTGAAAGCAACTCAGGAATTTCAGAAATTAGAGAAAAGATTTAAATGATCAAGGATGTTTACTTAATTTCTCTAAATCAAAAAGTAATTGATCTGTTTTTAATGCAATAGTAATAAGAAATACTTTTACAGATTATTTTAAATTCATGTCAAGGAAGGTTTTTGTGGCAAATGGACTATGTTCAATCATAGGCCTCCTTGATTTTATTAAAAACATAGTTTTTTAACATCAATAAATTAAACAAAATATTAAACTTTTTGAGAGTTACTTTATAGCTAATTTTAATCAAAATGTAAAGTTTATCAAATAGTTATGTTAAACAATATATTAAATTACGTCTTTTCAAATATTTAATCAACAGTTACTACTAAAGCTACTACAACAGTTACTAAACCTTATAAGAGTTCATTTACTTTTAAAGTACAGTTATTCATATTGCAACAGAAAATCAATGCGTCGATGGGTTAAACAGAGTAGACTGGTTCACTTTTATCTGGAAACTTCAACTTGTGCAGAAATGCTTGTATTTGAACTTTAGCCAAGGCTTTAACACTAAGTTGTTTAAACTTTTTAGTTGTGGAATTAATGAAATCATAAATAAATAATGTTCATTTTGATCTACTTCATTTGAATTTATTGGAATTAATGTTTTCTAATGTTTTATCAAATCAGTCTTTTTTTCCTAACTTTGTTATATGAATCTACTCACACACAAGAATTTATAGAATCTTTTTCTTCAGTCACATCTTCAGGTAAACTCATATTTAGTTCATTTAATGGACTATGAATAATTTAAACTTGCTTGCATACCATGTCAACATTTTCCTCCAAATTTATTGCTTCTAATTTGGAGTCAAAAGGTAAACAAATTTTGGAGGTTGTTTCACAATGTTCAATTAAGGTATTTAGCCAATCAAGATGGAGAAATTGAGGTGGTACTGAATTACTTCCAGAATCTAATGGTATATATTTTTTTTACCTTTAATCACCATCCATAACTATTTTGAATGCTTTTATATTTTTCTTCTGCTTAATTAGCAGTTAGGTTTAACAGACGACCAACTTCTTCTCGTGAATTTTTCTTTTTGAATTTGTCTTTAAATTCTTTATCTAACTTGTCATACAAAACAGGATTTTTTTGAACTTTGTTCATAAAATCTGCTTTAAATATGACTTTTTCTAATACACGTGTTGCCATATTTTCGTAAAAAATGGCAATATTTTAAAAACTTTATTGTTGTACAACAATTATCGCCGGTTTCCAATGAATATAAACTGCACAAATTGCAGAAAGAACAAAAAACTGTTGCAGAGATTAAGTTAAGTTGCGCAACTTAAGCTTCGACAATGTTTCCATTATAAAACAAAGTTGTTGTACAACTTGTGCAGCATTTCTACTATTGGAAACTAAGCTTTATCTACAATAACAATCTTCATAAAATCTAAAGTGGCTCTATTTGCTGACGACTCAACTTAATATTCTTCTCTTGACAAAAGGTTTTCACATTTTGATTGCTTCGAACAAGCAGCTGATTTTTAACCTGATCTCTCTTCTGTAACAGCCTAAGGCTTGCAGTGGCTTGTGGATTTTAAGTCTTTGGCTTTTTATTCAACTAGTTGCATCCTTTTACTCTATCTGTCCCTTCATGCTAAAAAAACTTTCGTTAATTCAGTTTTTTTCTTTGAAAATCAAGAAAACCTTATAACTCTTACCCATCCTCATGTTTTCTTTTTTTATACAATTTACAACTTTTTATGTCTTCAGTCATACGTTTCCTAGTATTTTAACTTATTATCTATTTTAAAGTAATTCATAACTTAATAGTAGTTGCTTGAAATCTTGTTGGAAGTATAGTTTAAAAATATATAAATGTATGCCAGTATTTAATAAATAGTAAATGTAAGCATAAAATTATAATATATTAAGTATTATAAGTTTTTTTCTAGCCCCAGCTATCAACCTCTTTTTAATCCTATATATTTGCCGGTGCCCGGTTTGCAAAAAGTCTCATTTCAAGGGCCATTCAAGGGCCCCGGTTACTTACTAGTTTGAAAGTGTTGCATTACAGGGAAAAATACTAGACGAATAAAAGTTTTTAGAGCATGCAGGGGACACATGCAGTAAAAAGATGTGATTTTACTGAATGAAGAATCAAGTGAGAATGAGTTTAAGTTGATGGAATTAGAAATGATAGCTTCTTTGAGCAGCGACTATGATAGTATTTGTAGAATAAAGAAATGCAACTTGACGACATGGTAGAGTGGCTCAAGCTTCAAATAAGATATTTGTAGGTAGTGAGTATAATCAGGAGTAAATTTTTAATAAACACAATAAAAAGAAGCAATCTTAGCAGACCTGCTAAGAATGCTTTATTGTGTTTATCTTCTTTCTTTATTGTGTTTATCTTCTTTCTTTATTGTGTTTATCTTCTTTCTTTTTTTTTTACTAATGCTATGGAGAGGTATGGAGTTCAAACCTGCCATTTCCACAAAACTATTGTGCTTACTTTAATTCTGTATGCAGCCGGCTTGTTTATTAAGGTTTGCCTTTCAGAGTTATTGAATTGAGAGAGAGGTATTATAACATTTTAAAAAATTGACTATAGTGGAGCTCCTGAGTCTTTAGGTTGTTGCTTCCAATGTTTTCAATAGATAATAAAGTTATGAACATTTATAAAATAAACAAGTTCATACTGCAACTATAACTTATAAAAGTTGAAAATTACATTTTCATAAATGTATTTACCTAAAGTTGTAAATAAACTTTTAGATAATACTTTGAATAAACAATATTTTATTTTTCAATTTTAATTTATGCTTGTCTACATTAATCGATTTTGCTCTTTTTGAATATTACTTTTTGGATATTACTCTTTTTGTGTTATTACTCTTTATTGTCTATTCTTTTATTTTTATTCATCTAATCTTTCACATTTTTATACTTTGCTTTTATATTATTTTATGTTATACTGACGCTACTTTTTATTACGGATTTCATTTTTTAAGAAGAAAAAAAAACACCTTTTGATGCATTTATTTATATTTAAGATCGAATTCTACTTCTAAACATTCTTTATATATTTAACATCGAGTTATACTCTTCTAAACTTTCTACAATTTTGCAGTTTATTTCAACATTAAGTTTGAGAATTAGTGGTATATGTTTTTCTTTTCTAACCTTTGTTTTGCTCAAAATTTTATTTACGTAAAGCTGAGCGTTTTTGGAGTAAATTGCACAGCTTTACGTGAATAAAAATTTGAGTAATTTTGCTCAAATTTTCAATCACGCAAGCCAAAACAATTATTTTTTTTTTATTCACCCGGCCTAATATTAGTTAACTATTTTACTTGAGAAAAGTATTTTCAAGTATTAATTTTTAAATATATATTTAGAATTTTTTGTTCCTTTTTTTATGTATTTAATTAATAAAAACAGAAGCATATGTTAAAAAACAGGAATTTTTACATTAATTAAAAATAATAAATTGTTAATTAAAAAAATTAACTAATTTTTTAATTAATATTAACGCATGACATTAGTGACATTTATGTAACATAATTTTTGATGTTTGTTAGTTAGGTTTTTTTTTTTTTTTTTTTTTTTTTCCGAAAATAACTCGAGTATTCCGATGTATTGTAGGTCAGTTGTTACCTTACACCGTTCCGTTTTCACCAAGTCAACTAATCGACGAGGACTTTAGTGAAGAAAATCATATTCAAGAAGGTTTACAACCTAACCTCTTCGATGATGATTGTGGCTTTTGATTTTTATTTTTTCAAAAAACAATGAAAATAATTTAACTGAAATGTGTTAATTTCTTATTTCGCTATTTTTAAAATGCTGATGTTCGTTTCAATTATGTACGCTATGACTTTTAGTTGTTTTTACTTTTTCTAAAGCTGAATAACTGAATCCACACAAAAAAAAAGTACTCATTTGGGCTCAGTTACTTAGTTTTCGATGCTAAAACGTTTTAAAAAACAAAAGGGTTTATGTTTGTTTGCATTTTTATCTTATTTATTTCGTCTTTGTTTTATGATATTTTCATTCGTCTTTTTATAAATATATAAACATTACAGATTTCTTAAAATTATTTTGTATATTATATAAACGTTTTTTTTTTTAATTTTATTATGCAAAGCTTTTTATTGTAGTAAGCTATTAAATTAAAGTTCTCCTATTTAATAGAATTCATCATTTAATAGAGTTTATCCACTGATCTCTATAATAACTGGATAGCGCATCTTCTATATCAAAAATGAAGCCGAATTTGCCATATTGGAAAGCCTTAAAATACAAATTTACAGAGGTTGCGCCTAAAGGTTCAATTGTCTGCTATTTAGTTTGTTTATACCTATTTAACCAAGTGACGTATTTCCATGTGACATTTTAATGATATTATATTAAAAATTTATCGCTTACTATAGATTTATTACCTTGTTTTGGTTACTAGTGTGCTGAAGATCTTTTATTTAGTCCAAATACTTTGGAATACTTGATTTTCCAAGTTAATGCAACTACTTTACAATAACGTTACAAAGTAAATTTTCAAGTATAAACACGGTTTTCATAAATTGTTTGATCAAATATTTTTTTTTAATGATTTTTTAAAGTATTTTAGAAAGACTTAGGAGTGATAATCAGCTCTGGATAAAAATAAGACCGGCATTTTGTCAGCTTAAAAACTCATTTCAATACCTTAACATTACCAATTTTAAAATGCTCTTCACGTTAATGGTGAGACCACATCTGGAGTACGGTGCTTCTATATGGAAGTTAGAATTCCAGTTAGAATAAAAAACATTAAAGCAATTCAATGGCAGTCCAGAGATAAACAACTAAACTCCTCATATAAGTTAGTGGTAAAGCGAGGATAGAATCCACTGTCTTGGTCTGACAACGTTGGAAGAAAGACAAATAAGATGCGATTAATTACAATTAAAAATGGATTAAATAAAATAAACTTTTGTTCAAGTTCAACGTAAGAAAAATACGACCATGGCACAAGACAAAGAAACTAACCAGAGAACAAAACAAGTCTGATAAACAATTTTTTCTTAAACAGGATAGTCAAATTATTGGAATCAACTGCCTGTAAACTATCAAAACTGTAAAATAACAAATTTTTAAAAACAATTTTTATAAATTTTAAAAAATTAAAATTTAAAACTAATACAAATGTTCTTTACACAGCTACTGTCGTTGTAGTTTGATAATAATAATATTAAATGGTTTGAAATGCTGAAGGTAAGTTGATTTCTTTAACAACTCTAATATCACATTATTCAAGACTTTATTAAAAGTTTCACTTTAAGTGATGATCTCGTACCTAGCTATTCCTTTGCAAGCTTTGATTACACTTAAAGGCTTTAAAATGTCATCTCTAACTTTTAAAAGATAATAACCTGATGTATTCTAATAATTTTTAGACCAAAAGTATTTGTATTAAAGTGTTTACATCATTTTCATGCTTGTTAATTGTTTTTCTGCTACTTTCTGCAATATGCCATACAATATATGAGAAAGTTTTAAAGATGCAATATGGTATAAATAAAAACACATATATGATTTCTTTCAAGTTTAAATATTGACTCTAAAAAGGTAAGATTCAGCTAACATCTATTAATCTTATTCTGGTAAATACTTGAGTAATTAATAATTCTTAAAAATATTACTTGTGAAAACAATAAAAATATTATAAACAAGAAATAAGGTAAATTTATTTTTGTGCAGAGTTTGTCGTGTGTTACTTTTTTTTTTTCCTGCCCACTGACTTGTTTTTTATTGGTTATTTTTAAAATATTACGTAACTGTTAAGTGTAAGAAAAAAATTTTTTTTTTTTTTTTCGAATGTTTACTAGTAACTATATTATCTTAAAAATTTCTCTTACTAAAAGAGTTATTGCTTTTGACATATCTTAATCTTTCGACTAAGTTTGGTTGCTAGTTTTCTCTATAAACTTGCTTCATATGGTGTATCTGAGAAAGTTTTTAAGATTGTCAAACCATTTCTTTCGAACCGCTTTATAAAAGTCATCCTCGAACGCCAAAAATCTTCTTCATTTCCAGTAACTTTTAGAGTACCTCAAGGTTCTATTTTTTACCCTGTTTTATTTCTTATCTACATCAATGATTTTACTGACAACCTTGAAACTAGTGGCTCAATTTGTTAATGACTCAACTTTATACTGCTGTTTTGACAAAAAGTCTTTTCTTTTTTTAAATCTCCTAGAACAGGAAACCGAACTTAAATCTGATCTCACTTCTGTAACTGATTGGGGCTCGCATTGGCTTATGAATTTTAAGTCAAATAAAACTCAGTTATTTATTGCAAACAACTATCACAATACTGTCGACAATTCTATAAGAGGCCATCCATATATTGTGTACGCGAAATTCTCCAGCTTTAAACCCCCTCCCTCCCCCGATTAAGAAAAATACGGCTTGGTAATTGCACATGCCATACTTGTTTATAGAATGAACAAACCTTCATTTAAATGAGATAGTATTCTTGGCCCTAGAAGATAGCGTTTTAGGAAATAATTTTTTCATCAACTGCTACATGGTTGACAACAGTTGCGTTTGTCCAACTTTACAATTTGCATGTGTGCTACATGCAAATTGTAAAGTTGGACAAACGCAATGGCTCTGTCTAACAAGAGTTGCCAGCCACTTCGCACATAGTTGATCTGGTGTTACTGCTGTATCGTTTGGATATACATATCCAGCAAATACTTCCTGATTGTCAATCATCAACTACGACTCCAATATTATTATTATTATACCATAATAATGTATAAACTTTATATATATACTTGTGTATATATATAAAGTTGGGGGAGGGGAGAAACATATGTTAAAAAGGAAAAAGTTCCTCAATTTCGCATGGTACAGCAAAAAAAATTAAAATGATCGATTTATTCAACTATTTATCACACGCAACTTGATTAATAATTTTTTTAACGTGATTCATTATCTTTTGCCGGTACGAATTCATTTAAAAAATAGTTAGTATGCGATAGTATCTCAAACAGTTTTATATATATACTTTTCCATGGTGATGTTTAATTGTAATTGAGTCATTGCAGACTAGAATAATATATATATATATATATATATATATATATATATATATATATATATATATATATATATATATATATATATATATATATATATATATATATATATATATATATATATATATATATATATATATATATATATATATATATATATATATATATATATATATATATATATATATATATATATATATATATATATATATATATATATATATATATATATATATATATATATATATTCATAACAACGAAAAAACTTTAAAGTGATCTCGAGATAATTTAACTATACCAAAGACTATATTCACCACTTTGAAAGTAATTATTTCTATTTATAGACGATAACAAAAGTGTTCTTACAGTAAAATATTTTATACTTATCATCTTATTTAAAACACTTAAGCGTATTTATTAGTTAAAATTATTGTTGAAATTGCTTTAACTATCCTTATTTAGTATATAACAAAAGAAATAATACTTAATTTAAAAAAAATTACGTCAAAAAATTAATAAATATGAAAAATATGTTACAAAAGTACCCCCTTATTTGTTGTTTATGTTAACATTAGCTTTATATTTATTTTCAGCGTAAATATAAATGTCATTTTTAAACCCAATTGGACATTTTGTGCAATAAAAAATTGATAACTTTGAAAATGAAGCCTACTAGAAAAGAGTTGCCAGAAGTGATGAACAACCTTGTTATTTCTGACTATCAAAATTAGAAATCACTGTCACAGATAAAAGAAATGCTTTGTATGTCAAAATCCACAGTTCAATCTATGCAGTTCTTGGTTTATCTAAAATAAACCAAGAACTGGCCACCCAAAAAGTTCTTTCGAAACAAACAGAGTATTGGTTGGTAATAAAAATCAAGATGCAGCCAAAGCTGAGCGCTCCTAAATTGAGTAAGGATTTAGAACTTGATCTATTACAAACTGTAAGTGTGCAAACAGTGAGAGGTGTTTGAAAAAACAAAATTTTCATGGAAGATTAGCCAGAAAGAAACCCTTCATTAAAAGAGAGTGCATGGAATTGTATAAGCAATTAAATTACAAAAACTGGTTCATTCTATGCCAGATCGATTGAGAGCTGTTATAAAAAGTAAGGGAAAAGCAACAAGTTATTGAAATTTTGTATTCTGATACCTTTCTTAACACTTTTTTCTGTTTTCTGAAAGTTTTTTATATTGTACGAAGACTTTTGTAATATTTTATACAAGGCCTTTTTCATATATCTAAGTTTTTCAAAGGAATTTTCTTAAAATAGAATATATTTTTTCCATGGCAGTCCAGAGATAAACAACTAAACTCTTAAATTGATTAATAAAATTTTGATCTATAAAATAAATTTTGTAAATAATTTCACCAAAAAACTTAAAAAATTATACAAAAAATGACTAAATTTATTATATAATTCGCAGTACGATAACTTTTGTAACCCTCTGTAAATTTTCAGACTTATAATCATCCCAATAAAGCCTGTTTTACTCTAACTTAAATGCCTCTATTTTTACCACATTTAAGTGTTATTAAATACTTTATTTTTACCACATTTAAGTGTTATTCTATTGTTACCACATTTAAGTGTTATTCTATTGTTACCACATTTAAGTGTTATTCTATTGTTACCACATTTAAGTGTTATTAAATACTCTATTGACTTTTTTTTTGTAACTACTTTATTATAACGTTGTAAACTAGAATCTTAGTTAACAAGTTTCTGTTATATCAAGATGTCAAAGAGATATCAAAAAATGCTGTTAATAAAAGAAAAAAATCCTTCTCTGACTTTGCTATCTCCAAAATCCATAAAAGACTAACTTTCTTGTAAATATTTTATAGAAAAAAATTTCTTTTTATTTTAAACTAATTTATGTCTCTTTGTATTTTTTGTTGCTTAATCGTCTTTTTCTTGAATAGCTACTAATTTTTTAAAAAATTTTTTTTTTATTGGTTCATTACTACAATCAAACATTATTTTGTGCAAACCTAATGTATTTATTATCAGTTTTAAACGCTGATGATTCATTAAAGTATAAGTTAGTTTTTTTTGTAACTGGATGTAGAAAGTATGAATAAGTAAAGTTAACTAATAAATCAGCTTTAAGATGTTTTTTTCAAATTCTCAAAGGATGATTCAGCTCAAAGGATGATTCAGCTCTAAGGATAACATTGTAGTTAAGATACTGTCTAACAGTAGTTTTAAAAGAAGTAGCATCGATTATTGTTTTGATTTTGTTTTCACTTTTAGTTGTGATTATTCTATTTGCTTGAGGTTTTCTAGGTATAATTTTCTTTACTAAACTGCTTGGAAAATCAAAAATGGTATAGCTCCTTTTTAAGTTTCTTTTTCTCCAACCACTAACAACAAATGAATCTGATGTAAAATACTTAGAGCAAATGATGTAAATAGATGCAAATAGATGTAAATACTTAGAGCAAAGTTTTGAACTTTGTATTAGTATTTCGCATGTTTATTAAAAATCAACATATAGCAATGCAGTAAACATAATGGTTTGGACATAAAAAACTTGACAATGCTATATAGTATACTATATTGTACTCTTTCAGTGCATATATATAATCTCACAAAAAAATAAAAAAAATGCTGCAGATATAACATTCTATATAGCATAGTTTTATATCTTTCTTTGAAGTTATATACAAAGTTTGAAACCAAATTCTATATAGCATAGTTTTATATCTTTCTTTGAAGTTATATATAAAGTTTGAAACCAAGTTCTATATAGCATAGTTTTATATCTTTCTTTGAAGTTATATACAAAGTTTGAAACCAAGTTCTATATAGCATAGTTTTATATCTTTCTTTGAAGTTATATACAAAGTTTGAAACTAAGTTCTATATAGCATAGTTTTATATCTTTCTTTGAAGTTATATACAAAGTTTGAAACCAAGTTCTATATAGCATAGTTTTATATCTTTCTTTGAAGTTATATACAAAGTTTGAAACCAAGTTCTGTATAGCATAGTTTAGAACCAAGTTCTAAACTATGCTATTTACGATCTATATGGTATATCTAATGGCTTGAGTAAATAAGTTAACTTTGTTATCAAGAATTAAATTGATTATTATTTATTTGTACTTAATAAATTTTAACTTTTATGTTTAAAACAACAAATAATATTTATATATAATTAATTGAAATACTTTAAACAAATATCAACCTAAATCATAACAATGTTATTGACATATACTACTATTTATCAGTATTTGCCTAAATTGCAGGAATCCGAAATAAAAATCTAAAAATAGAGTCATTGATAATGGTAATAGTGGACAACAAAAATTATTTTGTTGAACGATAGTTAATTTATCATATTTATACATACTATGTTAAAATATGTCATATTTGAACATTTTTGATTTGAATATGTATAGTAAGATAAATATTTTATCATATTATATGATAAATATTTATCTTTCAACATATTAATAATTTTTGACTTTTATGTAAGCAGTTTTAATAAACTACTTATTATCTAAAATAAACTCTTACCTTTGAAATGTTGTGAAATTTCTGCACTCTTTTTAAACATTTTTGTGAACTTATATGCACTGCAAGAATGCACCACAGCTGAAGATAATCAGAAAATATAGTGTAAATGCATGAGGAAACCTATCATCAAAAAAAGTTTTTGCCTCAAACTGACGTCGTGCGCAAACTTTTTTTTCAGCTTCACTTTAACATTAGAATTATTATTTTTTTTTTTTAACTATTTTAGGTGCCCCAAGAAGTCTTTACGGTCATATCACAGAGCACCGCGCAAGAGCAATTGAAAAGAAAGTTCACGCCTACTTCCTTACCGATTTTGTTAAACTTGCAAAGAGGTGGCAAGTTTAACAAAATCGTCAACAGGTTGAACCACGGATTAAAATAATAATCAATGACATGATTTTTGTAACTTGGTAACAAAATTTAACAG
>NC_061156.1:50461153-50498653 GCF_022113875.1 Hydra vulgaris | reverse complement strand
CTATTCTCTAGGGAATGACATTTCGAAATTTTTAAATTCTGCTCCAATCATTTTTTTTTTTCAATTTTAATGTCTAAAAAAGTTTTTTTTTTTTACTTGATGTAAAAAAATTCATATAATTTTTTATGTACTTGGAATATTTTAAAATCCAAATGTCAATACCTTACCTTACATGTCTAGAACATATGTAAAAAATTTCATCGATGTTGTGTTAATATATTTCAAGTTATCGTGTTTTGAATGGACCCATTAAAATGAATGTTTTTCGATAAATTCGAGGCAAAGTAATCGAGGCAATGTAAAATGAAGTTTAAAATAGCATTCTAAATTGATGAAACTTTAATTAACAATAAATTCATCTGTTTTTTTCTAAGTTTGAACATTTTAGAATATTTGGTGGTGTACCACCTTAAAAGGACCATTAACTCCCACATCCAAAGGTTACATTCTGTGTGTGCAGTGAGGAGGAAATGTTTAAAACCACCATTCCATTTTCAAAACAATAATTGATGGCATATAATATACCATGGCTTTCATGATTATCCATTAAGAGTAAAATAGGATCCTCTATCGAACATCTGACTAGTTTTTTCCAATTTTCCAATGGCATTTTCTATACCACACGTTGTAATTAATTGTCCTTTTTTAGCAGATACACACTGTGCAACTTGTTTTGTTCCATGTGATTCTATAACATGAGGTACTTGTACTACTGTAATAATGTTGGTTTCATCGATATTATAAATTCTATCAGAAGTGAAATGATGTTTTTTTAATACTTTTTCAGTTTAAAAAACTGATTTACATAGTGCTCATTAAAACTCGTTGAGCGAGGCAAATTCGTATTTTCAGGTTTTCGAAGTAAAAGTTCTTAGTGGCGTTGTTTATTTTCTATCCATATACTTGGACATTTGCACAGTTTCATTGCATAATGAAATACTAATTCTTGTGCTTGTTTATATGTCAACCCATATTTCATTTTAGAGCTTTTTATTAGATAGTCTTTCAACATTATTTTCTCATCTTCATTAAAAACTTGTGCGATTGTATAATTACTTGTAAAACCTAACTTGGTCTTGGATAATAAATTTTTATACTTCTTTATTCTGTAATGTAAAGTATCACATTTTAAATTATATGTTATAGCAGTTTTGTTTGGCTTCATTATTCTATTTGCAATTTGGAGAACAGCATTATTGACATCTTCCTCTATGACTTCTGTCGCTCTCTTTTTATTATTTCGAACCATTTTTGACATTAAATAACCAAAATTTCTATTTTATAAATGTATAATTGTTTTCTATTTTTTAAGTGTTTTTTTTTTAACGAGTACATAAATCGACTGTTATAACCGTAGTCACTGAGGGGTGAACATACATCGACTGATTTAAATAGGGATAGACGCAGTGGAGTGAACATACGTCGACTGAGGGCTAAAGACAAGTTTCCACTCATCGGGAACGGGACGGTAAAAATAATCACATGGGCATGCGTAATATAAGTTTTAATATGTCCGAAGGAAAACTGCGTATGGTCACGTGGTTATTTTTCCCTTTTCTATCCCGTTCCCGTGAAAAAACGGATGAGCGGAAACTCGCCTTTAAGTTTTGGCAGGCATTCTTTTATATAAAAGAAATGTAATAAAAAATAAATATTTAACAATTTAAATAAAAAGTACATATTTAAATCAATTTAATTCATATTAGAAAATTATTCAACTAAATTACACAAGATTTTAAGTTGAAATAGTCAATTAATAATAAATATACGCTAATAAATAAAAATAAAAAAATATTCGTTGTACACGCGCGCAAAGAATTCTTAATCAAACTAAATATAGCGTAGAATAATTGATCGCTACTTTTACTGTTTTAATTATTTGATAAAGTTACAGAAAAATATTTTCAAACATAGAACTTATTTTTATGTTTTTCTCATCATTATGAACTTTACATGATTTTTTAAATTCATCTTTCAAAATAGAAATTATAATTATTTTTTTAATTATATTTTCATTTAAGTAAAAAACATTTTATGTAATATTTCGCAATTTACAAATTTTTGTAAAAATCTGGTTTACTACCTTAACAAACTTACGCGTAAATAAATGTCGAATAAGAAATAGGCCTTGTTTGGAAAAACAACAAGTAAATTAAATAAACAATTATTGAATAAATTCATTGATATACATTTATACATATGGTATCTACATGCAAAAAACTATTTATCAATAGGGTTATCTTCAATACCGGCTTGCTGCATTAACTCGCCAATATTCTTTTCCAGCTCGTCTATACGATTGCCCATTTCATCCAGTAAAACAAGTGTTAAAGAAAAATTGAGAATCGTAAAACAATAAGACAAATTTATAAATATAGTTATAAAATTAAGATAAATTTACGTGAATATTATTCAAGCTGACCAATTACTGAGTAAAAGCAATTGTTTTTTAATTCACCCAGCCTTTTATATATATATATATATATATATATATATATATATATATATATATATATATATATATATATATATATATATATATATATATATATATATATATATTTAAAAAAACATCAAATAATACAAATTTTCTAAATACAATAATTTATTTGAAATTTTAGCTAGATTGGGGTTGCCAGCATCATCAGCTTGTAAAATCATACAAAATTTTTAACGTTAGGAAAAGTTTAAAATTAATTTACACACAAAATTGTATGGTTGGTTTTGAAATAATTAGTTTCCCTTAATTTGTAAAAACAAAAAACAAAACTATAGGAAACTTTAAATTGTTAATATAAAAACAGGGTGTCTGCAAAAATCTGATTTTTCCCTGATCGTCAACCTCTTTTTCCTGATTTTTATTTCAGTTATTTTGAAATTTTTCAGACTTAAAAAAGATTGAATAATAATAAATGTCATTATTATTGTTATTAAAGTACATTTAAAATTTAATCAAAGTAAAATGTAAAAATTTATTGACTCGGTAATTGTTTTAGTTGTAATAGTTTTAATTGACTCTAAAAAACTGTTTTGATAAATAGCATTCAGAACAAAATTAACAGAATTACACAAATAATGTATTAGTAAAATATAGAGCTAAAATAAACATATTTAAAAGATGAAAAATAGAATACACCAAATGGTTCAGAAAAAATAATACTGAAAGAATAATGAAATTTTGAGCAAAATTTTTTTTTCTTATTAAAAAAAATGAAAAAGTATTTCCACATAAATATTAAAAATATTTTCAAAAACAAATAACTTTAATAATATACTTTTAAATATCATTTATATATCAATATAAATTTAGATTTTATTGTATATATATAATAATATTTAAACTAATAATATACTAAACTAAATATACTAAAATATAATAAACTAATATCTAAAATTTCAAAGTTCTTTACTTTTCTTAAATAATAAATCAATTGTTTCATCTAATTTTTTAATATCTTTTTTTTCTTTCTTTTTCCTCTCTTCAATAATAACTTTTGCTTCAACAGCATAAGTATGAGCTTTTTAAGCATCATTTGCAGCTTTCACAAGAATTGCTTCTCAATCACTTTTTAGTGTTTTTTATTTTACTTTTTCCAGAATAGTCTTTTTAAATAAGTTCTTTATGTCTACAGCAAGTTAGTCACTTTTTTGCTTTTGAGCATCTGTAAGCTCAGTTTCTTTTCAAGCAGTCATTTTAATCTTGTGTTGACTCCATAATTTTTTGACATATTCTCTCAGTTCCTAAGAGATAACTATAGATTTCAGGTATAAATCAAGAGCTTTAATATGGTCATACACAGTTCACTATCTTATTAATGATTTACTGATTAAATTAGGTTGTAACATATACTTATTAATGTTAAACTGTCTTTTAAAAGCTGCTTGACCATGAAAAAAAGTCAACACCATTTTGATTAAATTGGACAGTGCCGGGGACTCATCTAAACCATCAACTTTAGAAAAAAAGATCTTATCTAATCTATTATTTATTTTGTTGAAATTCATGGAAAGTTCCTTGTTTTTAGAGACAATCTTTTCTAAATATATTTTGAATTCGGTATTTATGTCATCCCCACCTTTTGGGGAAACCCAATGCAATTGAATTAAGTAATCAACCAAATCACTTATCCTTTCCTTTGCCATTTTTTTATTGCACATTATTTCTGGGTCAAAATATTTTACTATTTGCAGTTTTACATTGATATTAGCTAAAATATTAGCTATAATGGACTTTGACATTATGTCTTTTAACTGTCGATAAAAGTTGCCATATAAAAATGGCATCATAGGTTTAGCATATTGATATATGGTTAAAAAGGATTGCATAATATGAGTTGTAAGAGCAAAAAAATAAAATTTTGCTAAAACTAGAGAACCCTTAGTAGCAGATAAAAAAGTTTGGTAGCTCATGCATGAAGGCTGCTTACTCTTTTGTAGAGATTCCCAAAACCTACATATTTTACAAATGCTCGCTTAAATATTAACAGCTCTAGTCACCTTTTCATCATCAACCCATCAAATACCACAAAAAAGAAGAGAAAATTGATTACTTTCAGTCTTCTTGTCTGGCAGGAGAATCATGGAGAAGTTATAAAGGGTTTTTAAATTTTTTTAATAACCCAGTCTGTTTAATTTTCCCCAGATTTAAATGATAGATGAATCGAATGAAGACCACAAGAATTAGTTTGCTAATGTCATTATCAGCGCGATAGTTTTGTAACTCAGAGTAGAAGACCCAATTTGCATTTAGGCCATCCATAGATACTTGAATAAGTTTGGTTTTATTTTATTCAAAGATTTCAAACCCAATAAAAAATTATGCAAAAGATCTCTACTTTGACTAAGTCCATTAAAGATTGAGTCTAGGTAACTAGTACAAAGACAGTTTAAAACACTATCCCAATAATTAACAACAAGATCCATCTTCCCCATTTTGAACAACTGATTAAAGACCTTTATCAAAAGAAACAGCATAAAAGTCTGACTTATCTAAATCTATAATTAGAACTGATTGAAAGTAAGGAGCTATTCCAAAATATATATAATATGAGTACTTGTCTTTTTGAAGAGAGAACTTTTCAGATATAGCACTGTCAGGAAACATTGATTTAAACAAAATCGAAACTCTATCATTAAAACAAAAAAAAAAGAAAAAAAGATGACAAACATTTTTATGTCTATCTGATTTCTGTATCAATAACTGAATCTGACACAACATGACTGAAGAGTGGAAATTTGAGCCGTGTTTTCTGACAAAGTGGTTCTTACAACATGTATATTTTTTGACACAAATGGTATACATATCATATTTAAGTGAAGAGACAAAAGCTCGCAACCCTTCTTTCCAGTTGAATGACTTGTTAACGCTCTCTGGCCCATATTAGAGAGTTCAATTATATTTCTTGGATGTGGACAAACTCTACATATTGCTGAGGTATTTGTATCCCCACACATCAACCCAACTTTATATTGTGGTATTTGTGACCACTGATCATCAAAATATGTTGAGTTCATTATTTATTTTACTTAAACTTGTTCTAGTCTAAAAAAAATAAAAACAACTAATAACATCAAATAGCTACTAGTAAGTTACTTAAAGTTAGCTACTAATCAAGCTAAAAAAACTGTTTTTCTTAGAGTTAAATTGAGTGTTTAAAAAAAAAAAGACTCATAATTAAAGAGATTTTAAAATAAGATAAGAAGTAAAAACCCTGATTTTTCTAAAATTTGACCTAATTTTCCCTGATTTTTTTGAAGACATCTAAATTCCCTGACTTTTTCCTGATTTCCCTGATCTGGCAAACACCCTGAAAAAAAGATGTACTAATTTTGCTATATTACTAAATAAATTAAAGCATAAACAATTTTAATATTTTCTAAGGACAATTATTTAATTTCTATATAAATCCTGAAATGCACATTTTGTTATAAATAATAGTAACATTCCCAAACCTAATTATAATTTTATTTTATTTTTAATAATTCACTTACGTAAAAAAATAAATAAACAAGTTTAACAAAAAGCCCATTTCAATCAAAGCACATTCTTTTATTGGATGAATGTCTTTTAAAATTCATTACATTCTTCAATTGTAAACAAATTTTAATGGTTGTTATTTTGTTTTTTAGTTTTTAACAAACTGATTAAAAACACATAAAAAATACATATAAATAAAATAAAAAAACTATAAAAAATACAAGTTAAATAAAATAAAAAAACTAAAAAATCTATATATTGAAAAGATATTTCTTGAGAGAATTCCATCAGACATTGTTTGAAATTTTTCTTGCTAAAGTCATAAAAAAAAAAAAAAAAATACTCCAAAGTAAGTCTCCAAAGAAAATTTTTTTTTATAAAAACATGAAAAATGACAACAATAATACAATAATAGTATTTTTACTTTTTTATTATTTTAAACTATAACTTTTATCTTAATTTATTTTTATTTATTTTATATTAATTTATTTTTATTTATTTTGTTTGAATTTAATTTTAATTTATAATTTTATCAAAAAAAGTTAATTTAGCAATATATTTTTTTTTAAATAAATTTTTTTTTTTTAAATAAAAGCCACCTTGATAGAAAATTAAAATTTTTTAAAATAAAATTTCACTTTATTTAAAATCCAACATCACATATTTGTAAAAAACTATTTTTCGGCATTTTAGTTGTAAAATTAAGGTTTAAGATTTTTGAAAAGTTTAAAAGTGTTGCTTATCAGCAAAAATAAAAAATTTTATAAATAGGGACAGTTTATTTTTGAAAGTAATTGCACTCTAACATAGGCTTAGAACGTGTCAAATGGAGAAATCTATGAAATTCGCATTTAGTGAATATAACAGCCATTGTTGGGATAAAATAAAGCTTTAAACATTCGCACTAAACCAATCTTGATTCACCCAAGCTTTGTGTGATGGTGCTGAGTCCTATCGAAAAGTCCATGGTCTGTTACCAAAATGAGTTTGTGCCTACTGCTTTAAAACAGTTTAAAGATTGATTCTTGAAAATAGCATAGATAAAATACCACTCATGATGCATGCTTGTTAAAATGGTTACAGATCAATTGCCACACCCTGTGTGTAAAGATTGGTTTGATTGTTTTTATTTAATTTTCTTTTTTTTACAAAGCAGATATGAGATTGGGTTCAAATACTAAAGATTTGAACCCAAATATTTTTACAACTTGATATGATGGTGAAAAATGAGTTGCATATTTGAAATGAGAAATGCTATACAAAAAACAAATTGTTTGCTTGACACCAGAAAAATTTTTGTTGTTGACATTCTCAATTACACATGCCTCTAATCACTTTTTAGTTTTATGATTTATTGTTGGATTTTTTACGATGAGTAGATTTAGATATGACATGAAGGCCATGTTTGAAAGCGTAAACTGGTGTGTCATTTACATATGTGCTAAGCCATTTAACGTAAGCAGTAAGCCATTTCACATAAGCCATTCTTCATCATTTTTTAATATTCAAACAAGTGTAAAGAAATCATTTAAGCGGTAAGATAAAAGAAGTTATTAACATTATAAAAACCACTTATGAAGTTTGAATGGTGCAAAACATGTTAAAAGTTACAAATACAACTAGACAAATCACTTTGATTGATTTAACTGATTGATTTCTGAACTGAATGATTCAATAAAGACTTATTTTGTTCAACAAGAAACTGATATAGCTAATTAAAAAACCCAAGTAAAATAATTTTTTGAAGTATACTATTTATTACTCTTTTTACATAAAAATAATCTTAATTATCGATAAATTTTATTTTAAAAAATATTAGGAGGAATAACCTGCATACAAACAAACCTGAAAAAAAGTACTTTCAGTAATTGATATTGTACTTGAAGATTTGTTTATAATAGATTTCAAGAACTTGATGTTAAGAAAATAAATTTGTAAGTAAAGGAAAGTTTTCCTACTAGCAAGTGTGCGGATATAGAGGAGCTATTCAATTTGCATGATATGATTAAAGAAGAAAACCTAAGCGATCAAATAGTCAAGCTTTGTATTGATGGAGGAAAAGGCTTTTTAAAGGTAAATAAAATATATTTTTCCTCTTTCCATCTCATTCCAAATATATTTCAGTATGATTGACAAAAAACTAAAAAAAGGTACCAAGTTTTGTAAAAATAATGTTTTTCATAATATAGATCTGTTTGAACCTCTGTCAGATTGTGAGATTGTAGGTTTAGATTTTTGAAAAAAATAATCACAAAGACAAACAACAAGGAGTGTTTATGAAGGACCTCAGAGTTCAAAATATAAAGAAAGTTTATATTTTGAAATAACTTCTACTAGCTTTTAAGTCATTAGTCACTACAATGTTTCTATATGAACAGTCATAATTTAAATAACAACCTTGCAAATAAAAAGTAATGAAACCATTTAAAGGAGAGAAGCTTAGAACTTTGGTCCTTTAGAGCGGCAATACAAAAATCTCTCAATCAAGTTCAATCAAAAGTAATTCTAAAGGAATTTACAACGTTATTAATCCTGCACTGATAAATACATAAACCAGCAACCACTTAGTGGTATATTTTCCAACAGGACTACACATAATGAGGGAAGCTGTTAAAAATATTTAAAATTATATAAAGAAATGTGATAGTGAAAATGAAATTGCTAAAGTTTTAATTCTGAACATTTCAAAAGAGGTTCAGAACAATGCTTTTAATGGGAATTCCTCCAGAAAAATCCTAAAAACTTACCATAAGTACATGAGAGGGGCTTAGAATTTTAAACAACTTGGTCAAGTCTTTTTTTGGACTAAAACTACATCATGACTTTCAAACACATGTTAAAAACTTTGAGGATCACTACAGAACACTTATTGTAGATTATAGAATGACTGTTTTGTTGAAAATTTAACAAAACAGTCATTCCATAATCCACAATAAGTTAAGATTATGGAATGACTGTTTTGTTGAAAATTGAAAGTTATTTTAAAACATATAGGCATTTTTTGTGCAATAAGAGAACGTGGATTGGGCTACTATTCTGAGTTTACTATTATAGTTTTTCTTAATGAATCTTGGAAAAAAAAACTAGCTTTTTGCTGAATAATTGAAAAAATCTCTAATTAGTTATAACAGAGAAAACCTGCTCTTGAGAAAATATTTGTCTTAACTTTACTAATTTATAACTTTTCACAACATTTTATCTAACTTGCTTTCTTGTTGGGTTGTTTATTTTTTTGGTGTCCTGAAATATCCATCAAAGTCAATGAGTAAAATGTTGGGCAACTAAGTACAACTTGTTCCTATTGGCGCCCAACATTTTCAGTTGTTGACTTTAATGGATATTTTAGGTTGTGTACGTACACAAAATCATTGGGTCCAGTGAAATAGCTTATTTTTTTACTTTATAGCTCATCTTTAAAATGTTGTTTTTAAAAGAAAATTTATATATGTTTTTTTATGTTATAATTTTTTGTTATAAAAATATACTAAATTTGTTTTCGTTATAATTTTTTTTGTTTTAGTTTTTTTTATGCTATAATTTTTTGTCACAAATATACTAAATTTATCTATAAACAGTATCTTAATTATATTATATATTAACAAATGTACATGACATGAGTTTGTATTTTACAACTAATATATTCATGACATTCATATATAAATGATATATCCAATATTATGATTTATTTTGGGTATATAAAGGATTCACTATGAAGTTAAGGCCTTTACTATTAAGTCTTTTTAAAGCTATAACATTTAAAAAATTGATTATTTTTTTAAAAATAATTAGTAAAAAAAAAAAGTAAAAAAAACTTACTAAAGTTCCAAGTAAATTTTCTACCTACAATAGATAAACTTGAAATTAAAAATTGCTATAATAACAATTTTAAATTAAATTGAAAAACTGAAATGAAACTAAAAAATAAATATATTATTCATTTAAAACAAAAAATTTGCTATATTTTCACATAAATTTTAATTGCAAATAGTGAACTAAAATTTATATTAAATTTATTACTATTATTTAACTTTAATGTGAGATATTAAATATAAAAAGCGAATAAAATTTTGACACTTAATAAATAAAATAAAATTCATTTATAAATAAATAAAATAAAATTCATTTTTTTCTTACCGAGTTATCAAGAAAATAAAAAGAGTATTAAAAATGTAATAGAATTACATTTAAAGATATTTTACAGAATAAATAGAATTGACTAAAAAGAAAACAAAGATTTTATTTCCATGCTTAACATTTTTATTTTCATTTCCAACATTTTATTTCATTAAACTTTTGTTCATCATTGAGTGCTCATTTTAGACTTGTATGATTTCAAAGTGTTAATACTAGCATTAGTTGTGTAAAGTTTGTTGTGAACTTTCATTAAAAAAAAATATTTGATACTATGAAGTGTTAAAATTATTTTACTTACAAAGTTGAGTAACTGATATAAAACAATTTTTTTTTAACTAATCAGCTAAAAAGAAAAACAAAGACCAATTATTCTATGTGTAGGCCTGACAAAAATATCAAAAAAAAAAAAACGAAAATCTATGGAATATCAAATTATAAGCCATGCATGTTTGATTTTACATTTTTAATATACAACATGTAACAATTTTAATCATTATGTTTCTGAATAAACAAACATCAACTTGAAACTAGAAATTTGAAAATTACTAACTTAAAATCAATAAAAACTTGTTTCACTTCTTTTGAGGCAACAACTAGATTACAATAAATAATAATACAATAAATTGGATAGAATACAATAATTTATAAATTGGATAAACAATAAATATTTATAAAAATATTCCATAATCAGTAAAAAACGATCTTTTAATTTAGGCAACATTTTTTCAACAATTTTTATTATTTATTTTTCAACAATTTTTTAAAAATGTTTTTTAATTTCTAAAGAGAAATTGGTTTTGAAAAAAGATGAAATTATTTATTTATTCATATTAAAAATTTTTTGATACAGAACCTTCTTAAAATTTTTCAAAACAACAGCAACAACAAGTAATTAATAAATTTATTAGTATATTAAAAGATTTTTCTTATATTAGAAACACTACATTAGAAAATCACATCAGCATTTTCAATGAAATAAAAAATACAGAGCTTTATAGCCACAAAATATTCTTTAGAAATGATCCAGTATACATTACTACTAAGATATACTTGTAGGTGTACAAACTGTTACATAAAAAGTTTTTTTTTTTACCATCAATATCTTTGTTAAATACAGTTTAACAAAAAAACCTTTGAAGGCATTAAAACGTTTTCGCATAAGTAAACAAAATTTTGTAATATGAGTAAAAGAATCTATTTCTTATATTGTTCAAGCAAATTCAGAAGTCACATTCACTGGAATTACTTAAAGTCACATTACTAAATTGCTTAAACAATATATGTAATAGGTTCAATATAACAAAAAACAGCTAACAGACTTAAAAACCTAATAGGTGAAAAAAATATTCCAAATTTCAAAAACTCGTTAGACGATTGATAACTCTGTTTCAAGTTTTTACTAGGGTTTCTGAAATTTTTTTTAAAAAACAGCTTTTACTGTTTTATAGTTTTATAAAAACAGCTGCTAACAGTTATTTTTTTAGTTTGAGCTTGAGTTAAGTTTTTTAATTTGAAAACTTAATTTATATAAATACAAAATTATTTAATACTTTATAACCTAACTAAACTTTACTTTTTATAATAGTATTTCAAAAAAAAAAGTTCTAATAATTACTTATCTGAAAGTCAGGATTTAATTTTTGTTTTTAAGTACATAAAAAATACTCTTTCAACATCAACATGTTTCAACATCAACATCTTTCAAGAGATGTTATGTTTCAACATCAACATCTTTCAACAGAATTTATTTCATCTGTAGGATTTATATCATCTGTAGGATTTATTTCATCTGTAAGGATTTATTTCATCTGTAGGATTTATTTCTCTGTAGGATTTATTTCATTTTTAAGATTTATTTCATCTGTAGGATTTATTTCATCTATAGGATTTAATTCATTTGTAGTATTTATTTTATCTGTAGGATTACTGAAAGTTACTTTAATAATATTAACATCATAAAAATCATGAATTCAAGATGCCAACAAGTCTGCAAAAGTTATTGTATCTCTGAAAGGAGTTATTACAGGGTTCTTGAGTCAGCTTAATAAATTCATGACATCAGTATCCCAGTGTTCATTGATTCAAATCTATTATATTTTATTGTCAAACTTAATAGTGTTAGTAGTAGTAGTAGTAGTAGTAGTAGTGCGCTTTCGAGCCTGTTTGACACGGTACCCTTGGCAACCATTGCAAGCGAGGTAATGGCAAGAAAAAGTTGCAGTACTTTGTTTTATAAGAAAACATGAACAAATGTGTATACAAATATTGCGTATACAACATATGTAAACTTTAAATTAAGAAATCTTAAAACATACAGAAACATTTATCAAGTTTTACAGTTTGATTATCACTTGAAAATTGCATTGCGACAAGCTCTTCTCAATTTTGATCTATAACATTTTTTCCTTAAAAAAATCATTACATTGTTTTAAAAATATTGGCTTGAGTATGTGCCAGTGTGGCCGAGTGGATAAGGCGCTGAGCCTCTGAACAAGTAAGCCGAGGTTCATTCCTACCAATGGCGGCTTTTTTTTTTTAATTTTTTTCGATTATTTTAAAATACAAAATAATTTTGAAGTTTTATAAAGATTATATACAAACATATGTAACATAACAATATTATACACTTTCACAAAAGAAAAGATTTTAAGAAAGCTAAAATTTCATAAAACATCAACAAACAAAAAACATCACCGGGAGAAAAAATTTGTTGCGTATGTATGATGATTGAGACACTTATGTTATTAATGTGCTCAGGTAATTAGTCCTAACAAGCTGCGAATAGTATGAAAAAAAAGTTATCAGAAACTTAATTAAAAAAAAACTTTATTAAATAAATAAGAAAGTCCTGCTTCTCAAGAAGGTGCTGCTGTGAAGGCAAAAAAAAAAAAAGCCTGTAGCTAGATAATTTGATGCAAAATTCAAAAGCTCTTAACAAAAGCCACTAAACCAAAAAAATTAAAAATAATTGCTTAAAAATTTTATAGTGAAAATTTTTATCTTAGTGAATATAGTAATTGCAGTTCAAACTTTTATTATAGCACTTTTTGCAAAGAAACGCTATATTTTTTAATTTTAAAATATTTAAATAATTTTTTTTTAAACTTTGTTGCGCTTAACCATCTCTATATAAACAATGTATATAAACATATATGCTATTTGTTTATATATATTGTTTATAAAATGTAAAAAAATACTCTTATATAATGTTATTTAGAATTATGAATGTTATTTAGAATGTCTTATTTAGAATTGTATGTAGTATAGGTAAACTTTTCTAATAATTAAAAAAAAAAAAAAAAAAAAGTCTTTTTTGCTCAAGCTGTTTTGTCTTGATTTTTTGTAGTTATATTTAAAAAAAATTGACAAGATTAAAAAAACATGAAACATATCGTCTCTTCAGAGTAGAAAATTTGAAACTTTAACTGTAGATTTGCTCCCTTCTCGATAATTTCTGATTTCTAAAAATATGTCATCTGCTTTTTAGACCTTTAAAAATGATAGTCATAGAAATAAGATTTTATTTTATTTTTTAATAAAACTCTATCTATTTAAAGATATATGGAATACATTTTTATGGTATATATTCTAACAAAGACAAAAAGGGGTTATTTATTAAGGACGTCATACAAATAGGGAGGAGGGATGAGTTTGAGATACAAAAAAAAAAAAAGCACAAGGGGGGGGGGAGAGTTTATCAGAAAAGGACGCCACTTTATAGATTTTTTATTTTAGTTTAATTAACATGAAAAACTATATAAATATGTGTTTTTAAGATAATGTATAAGAATATTTTTAACTTTATTTTTCAAAGGTATAGCAGCAGATTCAATATCATTGCGAGATGAAATAATTTTTTTGGGGTTTAAATTGGGGAGGAAGGAAGGGGTAGGGGGGGGGGGGGGTAGGGAAAGAAGAGGGGGAGGTGCAGGATTTTATGACATCCTTTTCATGGGGGTATACGGAAAAAGGACAACTGCTGACAAAGGGGGAGGGGTCAAAAATTGGATGAAAAATGATGATGTCTTTTATGGATGGCCCCAAAACTATTTATTTATTACTATTGTAATAAATACAACCTCTTATCCGTAAAAATAATATACCTGTACCAGTTTTATATATTTTAATGCCTTTGTATGCAACATAATAAAAATTTATAAAAAAATGTAATATAAATGCAAAAGGAAACTTGATGCATAAAGGTTTATTTTGCCACAAACTGACGTCAATGCCCAAAATCATTTTGGCTTAACTTTTAGATAAACGTTTTATACTCTTTTAGTTCTTAATCATAAGAATTAATTTTTTTTAATGACTTTGGTTTAGTGCTCTTAGATCTTTATAATTTCATTTGTATAGCATTAGATACAAATTTATGTAAGTGTAAACGTCTTTATGTTGAGTTTGCAGGCATTTTATGGAATAATCGCGTATATCTATATATCTATAAAATAAGAAAACTTAAAAACTTTATTTTAAATTTTAGAAATTTTTTTCTATATTCTTATTTTTTTGCTATAAATATATAAGCAAGAAAAAATTTCAAAATTTATTACGCTAAGAGGTTTTAAACCCTCCAAAACAACACTGATGACAGCGCATTTAACCACTGCACTATCAATGAAATGCATTTAGCAAAAAAACAAACCTAATTATAAGCCTCTTATAAGCTCTACATATGCGGAAAAGGTGCGCATGTTAAGTTTTTTGCTCTTCAATTTTTTTTTCAAAATAAATTATTTTACTAAAAAATAATGAAGTAAATAAGGAATGTGTTGGAATTTTCAGCTAGAAATAGATATGTAAATTGGTAAAGACTTGTATTTTACGGATCTGGAAAGCAAGGATATATAAGGAAAAAGTATTGAAAAGTTTGGTTTGGAATAGATATACTAAGACCCGTATTTTAACAAGGCTGACCTCAGCTAGTCCTTAAATTATTCATCAACCTTATTTTCAATTCATTGTTAATTCTAAAAAGTTTTCTTTAATATAAATTTTAATATCGCACCAGCATTCAACAGTGTTGCATCTTCGTTAAGATTTTCTAGATTCTATTAGGATTTGTTAGTTAAATAATTTAAATAAATCTTTTTATCAAAGTCAACATAAATAAGTGTTTAAAATTCTAAACAAGTTTCTCTAGTTACCGTCTTTGACTTTACCAATGGCTAAAGCATTATTTGTATTGCATTTAAAAACTTGGTTTTAAACAGTTGTTAATATAAAAGACAATCAATGCTATTTACCATTAAAATTTAATAAACATGTTATTGAATAATTCAAAAACATTTCTTTTACCAATTGTTAATTTTTTTTCTTAGTCAGAATATTTGATCTGAAAATGTTCAAATCAAAAAACTCTATCTTATTTTAAATGAAATCTGCACTTGAAACTCATTAATAAAATAAAATTTAATAATTATGACAAAAGCATGGAAAAAGTTAAAGTTTTTAATTTTTTGGCATATTAATTTTAAATTGAAAAATAAAAAAATAATTAAAACAATCTATTAAAAAGCGGCTGTTTGCTACTTTTGATTAAAAAAAAACAACAACAAAAAAACAGTTACTCCGTTAAACAGTATTCAGAAACCTAATTTGAGCAAATATTATTGGCAATGCTATTGTTACAAATAAAGTTATTATATAATGCTAACTGCAAAGATTATTTGAAAGCTAAAGACTGTTATTTTAAAAACAACTCTTATCTATCTCTCTTGAAACTTTTCATCTCATCTAAACAGTTTCAGGATTTATTTTTAATGTATTTGCGGTTTTGAATTTAACAGAGAATTAAATAATTAATATAGGTGTTATAAAAAGCAAATTTGTTTGTAAAAATCGTCAAAGTTGGGGTTTTGGTGATGAGAATGATAGTTAAACTTCAGAAAAAAGTCAGATGTTTACCTTTTAATCATAAACTAAAAGCAAAATCATATAGAAGGCCACAGATAAAATTATATGGAAAGCCACATATAAATCATATAAAAGCCACAGATAAATCATTTGGAAAGCCACAGATTTAAGAGAGTCAACACTAACAAAGCCAACTAAAAAAAAACTTAAAAACTTAATTTTTTTTATTTAATTAAACAATAATTATTAAAATATGACACATTTAAATATTATATTAACAATTTAACATATGACTTATTTACCTTTATATATTTTATTTATATATGAATGTATATTTTAATATTAATTAAATCTATATATATTATTGCTGAACTTAATAGCTTTAATAGTAGTAGTAGTAGTAGTAGTAGTAGTAGTAGTAGTAGTAGTAGTAGTAGTAGTAGTAGTAGTAGTAGTGTCCCTTCGAGCGTGTTTGACACGAAACCTATGGCAGCCATTGCAACTGAGGTATTAGTGAGAGTTGCAGCTTTGCTTTATAAGAAAATGTGAGTGAATGTGAAAGTTATATCGTACATACATAAACTTATAATGAGTGTGTCACAATTGAGATACTGTGATTGAAATACTCATGTAATTAGTCCTAATAAGCTGCGGATAATCTAAAAAAAAAAATGATCTGAAACTTAAAAAAGAGTTTTATTAAATTTTAAAAAACAAACAAACAGAAAAGCGAAAAGTGCTAAAACGTCATCTTCATAGTTCCGCCAAATCCAGTTATAAAAATAGGTCGATTAAAACATTTAAAAATTATCTGATTTTTGTATTATAATATGTGCGCCAACTGTACTCCTAAACCACTAAAATCTACCATGCGGTCTTTTCCTATTCATTTCTAAGAGTTTCACATATAATTCACATACCATTAAAAAGTTTTATCTTTTTCGTTTATAAGTTTACTTATTGTATACTTCCATAATAAAAAATTAATTCAGAAATTATACAGTAGATTATATTTCAGAAATGAACATTTTAAATAGAGAAGGTTTGAATATTATTTATATTTTATATTTATATAATCTCTATATAAAAGGGGTAATATATAAATACATATTTACATAAATAATACTGAGATATTCAGTTAAATATTTTATCGTATAAAGATTATGAAAAGATAAATATTGTATATCTTTATGCAAGGAAAAAGTTCAGGATTTCTTTAGAAATAAGCCACAATATAATTATAAGCAGTTGCACATATTCTAACTTTTAACAGGATAATTTAAAGGATTTTTAACAGATGCACCCAAAACTCAACTATTGTTTATTTATCTTTTTTTTTTTTCTTTTTTCTTGTAAAGCAGTGAACCTTGAAAACATGGTTAAGTGTAATTTATTTATTTAGCTAATGTCTTACAGGTCTTACAGGTCTTTTAAATACTAAACTTTTTTGTAAAGCGAAAGTTTTTGTCATGTACTGACCTTATGCCAAGTAAGTTTTTGTCATGTACTGACCTTATGCCAAGTACATATATCTTTGAATATTAATAGGGCCAAGGATTGAATCTTGAGGAACCCCTGAGGTTACAGAATAAGAAGAGGAGTGCTGTCCATCAAGGACAACTTTTATACTACGATTAGAAAGAAGGATTCAATATTCTTAAGGATGTTTCCAGACACACTGTCAGTTAATAGCTTATGGAGAAAACCAGCATGCCAAACATTATCAAACGCTTTAGAAATGTCAAGAGCCTTAACCTCTTCACCTTTATCTAATGCACGATAAAACCTATCGCTTATTACTGTTAGCAAATCAGTCGTAGAACAAGAAGATCGAAATCTATATTTCTATATTTATTATGATCAGAAAATAAGTTATTAGATTCAAGATAAGAGATGTTTGCTAATTAAAGATTCAAAAACCTTGCTTATAATAGGAAGAAGACTAATGAGACGGTAGTTAGACGAATCGGATCGCTCTCCAGAATTTTTAAAAATAGGGATAACAGATGCTGCTTTCCAGTAGGCTGGAAAACAAAACTCTGATAAGCACTTATTAAATAGTTTTGAAAGGATAGACAGCTCCGGAGAACACTTCTGCAAGACTATAACAGGTATGTTGTCCGGGCCGCAAGCTGTAGAAGAGTCTAAGCAGAAAATCACTATAGATACAAAAGGAGTGATACAGATGTCGAGCAATGGATCAACCTGACAGCTATATCAGGTAGAGTGCAACTAGTGGAATCAAGAGACAATATTGATAAAAAGTTCTTGGCAAACAATTCAGCTTTGTCTTATGGTGAGATGACAAAGTCTGAACTATACAAAAGAGGTGGAATTACAGACTTGCCCTTATTATTGATACTATTAAAGATTCTCCAGAAGTCACGAGAGCCTAATTCTTGTAATGAAATACGAGATTTCATGATGAGAATAGCGGGGTTTGGTGTTAGACAAAACCTTTTTACAATGGTTTCTAGCAGTAATAAACAGACGTCTGTTTTCTGGAGAATTGTTTTGCTGATAGATATGGAAGTAACGGTTTTAATTGGCAATTGCAGCAGCACAATGTGAGGAAAACCATAGTGAAGAGTGAGACTTGACCTGGAATTGTCGAGAGCAAATAAAGGATTTCATGCCAGCCTGAATCCACAAAGTTATGTAAGAAACATATTTGTCAACAGGAAGACGAATAACTTTTACCTAAGGGCTATCACGAAGAAAATCACGGAAAGAGTTCCAGTCAGCTTTAAGGTAGTTGTAGGATGTACAATGATAGGGGGATTTTGATGATAAAGAAGAATGAGATAATAGTTTTAGAGAGACCAAACCATGATCAGAAGCACCTAAGGGTAAATGTGGAGAAACTGAGCACTGACTAGGATCAGAAACAAGACATAAGTCGAGTAGAGAAGGTAAATGATTCGGGTTGTCTGGAAAGCAAGTTGGAAAGTTGACTATTTGAGTTAGGGATTGAGAAAGGCAAAAATTGTGAGCTCTAATGCCTGCAGAGTCACTGAAACTAGAGCCTAGTCATTCAGTGTGATGCGCATTAAAGTCACAGACAACAACAATATTGGCTGATGGATAAAGAATGAGGGCTTGGTCAATATAATCAGAAATAACATCAAGAAGAGTGCAGTCTTGAGATGAAGGAGAGCGATAAAGAACAAAGAGAAAGGTGATAGAGTGAAGTGGAGCTAAACGAAAGCATATAAAAGAGTAGCCCGTGGATTCAAACCTAGTTTCCCAACAAATGGGTGAATTCTTAAATTTATATAAAAAGATAAAAAATATATACAATAACAAAAATATTAATTATACATTATTATTTAAAAATATTTATGTATAATTATGCAACCGTAAAACACAAAATAAAGTTGATTCTATTGATGTTTTTTAATGAAAAAAGGTTATTGTATATATTTTTTTATCTTTTTATATAAATTAAAATTCAATATATAGAAATGACGAGTAGAAGGAATTAATTAAAAATTATATTTTTGTTTTTAATGGAAATTCTCTATACAAATTTGTGTAAATAGCTTGTAAACAAATCTTCACTTGTACCACTTTGTCTGCATAGCTATTTTTTGCTTGCATCCATAAGTTTTTAATATTTTGAGTGTGGATATGAGGATTATTAGGGTGAACAAAATTTTCAATTGAAAGCGTTATAAAAAAACAAAATATAAGAGTATAGACAATATTTATTTATAAACTATTATTTAATTTTTGGTTTTCTATAAAAAACTTTTTTTTTTTTTTTTTTTTTAACATCTTCACTTCCAACAAGGCTGCAAGCAACCACTATAAGAGTTGGAAGTTACTGGAAGAGAAAAGACTAAATCTGTAGAGCAAGATAACGATTGACTGATGACTTAAAAGATTGCAAATTATATGAATCAGGAAAGCAAGATGAAGGAAGCGAATTCCAAAGAACTGATGTTCGAGGAAAAAAACTAGAAGAATAAAAGTTTTTGGAGCACTTAGGAACAGTCACAGAAAAAGGATGAGACTTAATTGAATGGCGAGTAACACGAGAATGAATTTTAGTAGATGGCACAAGGGACGCTAGCTCTTTAGAGCAGTGCCCATTATAGTATTTGTAGAAAAGAGAAAGAGAAGCAACATTACGACGATGTGACAAAGGTTGGAGATTGGCTGCCAAAGCAGGTCCAACTATGTTTACAATTCGTTTTTGCACCTTGTCTAAAAGAGAAAGAGCATCATTAGAAGATCCGCCCCAGATATGGCAACAGTATTCCATACAGGGACGGATTTGAGATTTATAGAGATAGAGAATAGAATCTGGACTAAGAAAGTGTCGAGCTCGATAAAGAGATGCAACCTTAGCAGATGCTAATTTTGCAATGGATTTGATATACGGTTTAAAAGAAAGATCAGAAGTAAGAGTTAATCCTAGAAGATGAATGGTAGATGACTCATCTAGTACATTACCATTCATAAATATAGGAAGATCTAAATTATTACGATAACGATTGGCCGAATAAAATTGAGTTTTATCTGAATTAAAGTTCACCAGCCACTGTGAGCCCCATGCTGTAGCAGAAGTGAGATCCTTTTCAAGCTCAGATACCCCCTCCAAGCAATCAGAGAGTGTAGGCTTCTTATCATGACAAAATAAATAAAAAATAACAAATAAAAAATAAATAAAAAAATAACAAAAAAAAAAAAAAATAACAAAGACAAATAAAAAAATTCTTTGTAAAAAAAATTCTTTTTAAAAAATAAGAAGTCTTAAAAATTAAGACTTCTTCATTTTTACAAAAGAATTTGCATAATTAAGTTAATTATGCAAATTCTTTAGTCTAAATTTATTTATAAAAAAAAAAAAATTATAATTCTTTATAATTATGCAATACAAGTTGCGTTTTGTACTTGATTAGTTTACGTACATAAAATACAACTTATGCCACACACATTTTAACACTGTTTTCAAAATTTAGATAATTAATTTTCTAACTAATGACCCAGTTTTTATTTTCATTTTCATATTATAAGATGTATATACATCGACTGACAAATAGGAATTGGCGCAATTAAATGTACATGCATCGACTGAAATATAGGAATTGGTGCAATTAAATGTACTTACATCAATTGACAAATAGGGATTGGCGCAATTAAATGTACATGATTTGGGTCAGGGTTTGTTTGGAACAGGAAATCAATAAGAAATGTGTTTTAAATTGAAGCGTCAATAAAAACCAGGGTTTAATAACCGAGTATGATGGCTAATAATAGGGTTTTTAATGTGGATTTTTATACTTTAACATCAAATTAGAGTACTCTCCTTAAGTTTTTAGACATGTTATTATATGATTTAGAACTAATGTTTTCTATAAAAATCAATCATAAAAACAGGGGGGGGGGGGAGAAAGTGAGTAGCGCCCATATACGATACATATTTTGTAGAGATTTGTTTGTTCTTGTTTTAAAATTTGTGCTTTAAAAAGTTTTATAGTTTGTGATTCATGTAAAATATATTTTCATACATGTTAATCTTTAAAAAAATAATAAATAATGAAAACGATTCTCAAAGTGTTTTTTGACATTATGATTTTCGAAAAACGTATATGTGATAATTTATATACATAGAGTATAATATTTAAGGAGTTAAATATAAATAAATTATTTAAATTATTATAAAACTTTAATTATATTCTAAACAGTTTGAATTTTAGTTATGTATAACTATTCTTAAATTATAATAAATTAATAACTTTAGTAACCTTCGATATAAAGTAGAAAATAACGATTTGTTGTTAATAAATAGTATTAATGTATTAATTAGTACTTACAAAAATGGTGAGGTCTTGAACGTTTTTAGTTTCTCCGGAAGGTGACAATGGTGCAGGCTTATTGAGGGTTACTGGTGATTGTGGTTCCATATTTTTTCAATTCATTGAGATTTAACAATAAATTAACAATATTTCGAAATAGTAACCCAGTTTAATCAAAATTACGAAACGTATTTAAGGAATTTTTTTAAGGCCCGACTATTATTGATTCAATTTATTTTTTCGGCTACCGTTGAGAGATATCGATCCAAATATTAACCAATCATGGTTTAAGAATAGACCCATGCCTCATATTATATGCCGAGAGATCCTTACTTTCATCGACCTTTCCAAGGCCCTTTTGTCATTGTACGGTTCCTTGTCGGAAGGTCGACTGATATTGGTTTGATTTGAAAATGGTTTCACCTCCTGGTCCAAGCGATGGAAAACCTAACTATAAAGTTGGTAAACGTTTTTAGTTTCAATATAAATTTTTTTTAATGTTATGCTAAACTATTTTACGTTTTAACTAAACGTATTTTACTATCTTAACTATTTAAATATTAAAATATATTATTATCTAAAATATATATAATAATGACGGATGTGCACTTATTTCACGTGTGATTAAGACGATGATTAAATTTAGCCTTTTTTTAATTAAAATCAGCTGAGATATACCCTTTAACCTCATGAATCAAGAATACATCCACCAAGCTCCCTAAAACTTTTTTAATTATTACTCCCCGAAATTTTGAAGTGATAATCAATATCATAAAATAATAAATAAAGTGTTGGACGGAGGTGTGTTTGATTCACGTGTGATTGAAACGATGATTTATTTTAGCAGTTTTCTAATTAAAATTAACTAAGAAATGCCACCCTCCCCTAACCCCGTGAATCAAATACACCGCCTGTATTTTAGGAATTAAATTAAAAAAGGGTCCAAAAGTCTCAAATTTCTAGACTATTGGACCCTTTTTTAAGGTAATTCTTAAAATACATTGCATGACATACAACTAAATTACTATTTATAACAATATAGGTAATTTATTGTTAAATCTCAATAAACCCACAATCATCGTTTATGATAATGGTTAGTTTATGATAATTTAATCATAAATTATGGCTTTGCCATTTTTTAAAGATGTTGACTTTCAGATGTACATACATTAACTGTCAAATAGGGATTAGCATGATTAAATACAGGGTTAGGGTCAGAGGTCCATCTGAAATTGCATTATGCATTTTTAAACAGTTTTGCTTTTAAGTGTTAATAAAAGCCAGGTTTTTAAAAGTTGCTTTTGAAGAGGAATTTAATCATAACTGATATAAATAATTTAATTGTAACTGCTATTTATAAAGAAGACAAATTATAGCTTTTTAATTGTATTTTTTAATTAAATAAATGCATTTTTTGTTGATTTTCAGACCTAGAGGAAATATCTAAATTAGCGCGATTTGTGTATCCATATGTAGTGATAAAGCTAAATTAAACTAATAAAACTTGTAAACAATGGACTCAAAATTTCATAGAAATGGTAAAACATTTATTGAGAATTATAAAAATAGATCAAAAGTAGGCTGTAACTTAATTTTAAAAATACAACTTTTATTAAGTAATCATGATTAATGTTTTATAATGATAATTTTAAATTATATTTATATATCATAAATGCAATTTTTAGTCCTTTAAATTTAAAAAATATATATGGTTGGCTTTTTTTTTTATACATATATATATTGTACAATAAGTTTGCAAGATGTGGGTGTTGTTATAAAAGTTTTGGTTTGTCAAATAATGAGATTGTTTCATTAAGGTAAATAATCTTGTTGATGAACAGGAAAGAATATGGAAAAGTCAGGGAGAACTCAGGGAACTTAACTCAGAATTTGTTTTTAAAATTATCTAGGAACTTGTTAATAGGAACAAACTCAGGAAGTTCAACTCAGGGAAAAAATTCTCTACTCAACTTTAAAATAATAGTAAACTTTAAAATAATAGTGGCAACCCTGTAATAAAACTTAAAAAATAATTTTGTCAAATTTTGACACCTATGACTAAGGCCTAATATTTTATGCTAATCTGTATTTTTAGTTAAAAAATCATATCTGAGACTTCATGTTTTGTTTCTAATTTTAAAGTTTTTTTTAAAATAGCTGACATATCATTGGCTGACCTTGGACGCAGGTACATCAATCTTGCTGAGCATGAGATGCCTGGTTTAATGATGATGAGGAAACGGTATGGTGCTGAGCAACCATTAAAAGGAGCAAGAATTGCTGGCTGTCTACATATGACAATTCAGACAGCTGTTTTAATTGAAACTCTAAAAGAACTTGGAGCTGAGGTTCAATGGTCATCTTGCAACATATTTTCAACTCAAGATCATGCTGCAGCTGCTATTGCTAAAGCAGGTTTTCCTGTTTATGCATGGAAAGGAGAGACTGATGAAGAATATTTGTGGTGCATTGAGCAAACTTTGATATTTCCAGATGGTCAGCCGTTAAACATGATATTAGATGATGGTGGTGATTTAACAAACCTTGTTCATGTTAAGTATCCAGAACTTTTGGCAGGTAAATTGCTAAATAAAAAAAAAACATCAATTTGTTATTTGACCAGTTAGTATTTTTATCTTTTTTATATTTATATATATATATTTATATATATATATATCTTTTTTCATTGCACCTATTTTGCTGCAGTTTTGATTCTGAAAGTTTTTAAAATAGATTAGTCTTATGCTTTAAAACTTATAATTTAGTCAACACTAAAGAAAAGTCTAATTGCATGAATTTTATTTTTAGTTTATTTTTACTCTAAAAGTTTTACTCTAAAAGAAGTTGCTGTTTTAGTCCCCTAAAACTTTATGTAAAGCTATCTTTTAAATAATAAGTTTTTTTTAAATATTTTTAGGTATACGAGGTCTATCAGAAGAAACAACAACTGGAGTTCATAATCTTTACAAAATGTTTAAGAATAATTTACTAAAGTGCCCTGCTATTAATGTAAATGATTCTGTAACTAAATCCAAGTTTGATAATTTGTATGGATGTCGCGAGTCTCTTGTTGATGGCATTAAGCGTGCTACTGATGTAATGATAGCTGGAAAGATTTGCACAGTTGCAGGTTATGGAGATGTTGGAAAAGGATCAGCAGCAGCACTTCGTGCTTTTGGCGCTAGAGTTATTATTACAGAAATTGATCCTATCAACGCATTACAAGCAGCTATGGAAGGTTTGATTTAAAAAATAAAATAATTTTTTTGTGGGAAATGTCTATGATGAATAAAAAAGACAAGCATATAACTGATTTGTGATGATAGCATAATCTGAGACATTAAATAGTTTGCTTATGTAATTATATACTGATTTTCAAACCTAAAAAAATGTTTGAACTCGATGTTAAATTATAAACCTAGTTAAGGTAAACCTCATAGTGTAAGATATTCTTCCTACTTTAATGGTTTACTGTATCAGCAAGGGTTTAAAGATAATTTTTTTAGGTTAATGCCAATTCTTACCCCTAGACAGCCTACATAATGGTAGTCTAGTTATTATATTTGGCAAAATAAATAGTTAAATAAATAAAATTGTTTATACAATGTAATAAATAAATTTATTTAACAAATAACGATCTGACTTTGATAATAGTGATTTTAAAATAGTTATGTTTTATTATACAAAGAGTTAGTTATTGTTCCTTTAGGTGCTCTGCCTAGGCTCGTTTTATGTAGTTTGATTTTTAAAATGTCAATGAAGATAAAAAAAGACAAGCATATATCTGATCTACTTGATGATATAAGTTTCTGAGACTTTGTTAAATTAAGGTTCTTGTATTTTTCAAATTAGAACAGCCAATGATGATTAAACACTTAGGACACCTTCTGATTATTATGATTTTTAAGTTATCTGAGACTGTTTATAACATTTATACAGTAAGTTACCTTTATTACATAGATGAGTATTTGACTTTGTGAAAATACCAGAAATTTTATTTAAAATTGATCATATTAGCAGACAGCAAAAACTTTCATAAACTTTTAAAAAGGAATTTAGATTATTTAACTTTTTACTAGAAAGAATTTATAATACTTAAAAAAATTAATTAAAATGAATTAAAAAGAATAAAAATTGTTACAAAAATTGATCTCGTGAAGGTTTTTATATAAAAACATAGTTGTTTAAATGCAAAAGTTGTTGTATTTATATTTTTTTTTTATTGATAACAAAAAACATGTGGAAATTTCTGAAAAGTTAAAGAAGTTTTAAGTGAATTCTGGGAATTCTCTGAAAAAATTCATTAAAGTCTTAACTAAAAAGCCTGTTTAAATTTAGCACAATTCAAAATGTTCTTAAATCAAATTTCTTATAGAATAAAATTGTAATGTTTGTCTAATTGTTTAATATGCCAAACCTTACCTCTAAACTATTTTTCTGTGATAATATTTTAGCTATTATTATTGGCAATATAAATTGTTAAATACACTAATTTATGTATTAAAAAAATTATATATGAAATGTATTTAACACAAAGTATCTACAACCTATTTAGAATACATTTTCTGAATAAAAAAGTTAAAACAAAAAGTCAATGAAGATATAAAGACAAGCATATATCTGATTAACTTGATGTTGCATATTTCTGAGACTTATGTTTATAATCTTTATTGGAACAGACAATGATGATTGAACACTTAGGACACCTTATGATTAAAATGATTTTTAAGTTAACTGAGACTGTTTCATTATTTTTAAGTATTTTTACTTAGAGAAGTAAGTTCAGCAAAGTAAAATAATAAATTCTTATGTTACTGTTTTATTAAAATTATTATGAGTTACATAATAAATATTTTTTATAATTTTTTGCCTTAATAAAAGTTTATTTAAATATGATATGTTAGATCTGGGCATGTTTTTACTATATTGTGTAATAGTGCATGCTTTATTAGAAAGACGTCCCAAGTTCAAATTGAATTTTTTAACAGATGAATAAATTTTTGCCAGGTTCTCGTATTTTCTCTGGCATCCATTTCTTACATTTTAGTGTGATTTTGTGTTTTCATTCTGCCATAAGCAACGTTTTTTTTTATTATTGTTTTTAGGTTACCAAGTAACAACTATGGGTGAAGCTTGTTCTCAGGCACATATTTTTGTTACAACAACAGGCTGCTCGAGTATTATTAGACCTGAACATTTTCAACAGATGCGAGATAATGCAATAGTTTGTAATATTGGGCATTTTGACTGTGAAATAGATGTTAAATGGCTAAATGATAACTGTGTAAAGGAAACAATTAAACCACAGGTTAAATTTTGGTTACATATGTTTAAAAATTGCCCTGATGCAATATTTTGTTATAGTGTGAAGTAATTTCAAAAAATTTAAAAGTTCGTAATTCAGAAGTGTTTAAAGTCCCCCTCTAAAATGAGTGGGAATTTATTCATGGATAACATTTACCTCGAATATTAACTTAAGTCTGCTAATTCTTTTGCCTAAAATTGCCTATTAAAATTAATAATTTTTCATTTTTTATTTCAGTAGTTATTCTATATATATATATATATATATATATATATATATATATATATATATATATATATATATATATATATATATATATATATATATATATATTAAATATTTAGGTTGATCGTTACCTTCTTCCTAATGGTCGCCATGTCATTGTTTTAGCTGAAGGCCGACTTGTTAATTTGGGTTGTGCTCATGGTCATCCTAGTTTCGTTATGAGTAATTCGTTTACAAACCAGGTTTTAGCACAGATAGAATTATGGAAGAACTCAAGTAGTTATGAAATCGGAGTTCATATGTTACCAAAGCATGTATGTTCTTTTTTAAAGCAGATTTGTTAGTTTTTTTGTTAAACATGTTAGCGTCATCCTTTTTTTTTTTTCCTTCATTTGTACATGTCTTAAAAATTTTTTTTTTAGTTGGATGAAGAAGTTGCTCGTCTACATTTAGAGCACCTTAGTGTTGATCTCACTGCCCTAACAACTCATCAAGCTGATTATCTTGGTGTTCCAGTACAAGGACCTTATAAGCCCAACCACTATAGATATTAATTTTTTATATAGAAACAAATGTATACTAATCGATTTAAATAAATTTTTATACAACTCTTTTTTTTTAAACTCTGGCGTTATTTGCAACTTCCACTCTGTCGAAATTTCAAAAATGAATTGCCTAAGATTATCTTTATTTAGTTACTGGGTAGGCCCTATTTAGACATAAACTTTATATTAAATGTTTTACAATTACTTTAATTTCTTACTTTATAGTTTATTTTATGAAATAAGTGCAATGATAAGTTTATTCGCGCACCTTTATTTAATTCGATTACGTTTATACGTCGTCTGCCGGGAATATAAAAGTTATTTAATCTCATTTAATTTTATATTCCGTAATATCATGGACGTGCAATTTATTGTTGTTTTTGCGAACTACGCTCATTAATTAAACGTCTGTTACAAGCCTGTTGTTTCAAACAAAAGAAAATAGTTATAAGTTTATACGTCGATTTTTTAACGATTTATTGAACTTGTACAGTCAGTCTTAATTATGGTTTTTCGTAATATTGTTAAAAATTAATGAACAGTCATGGCAGTACTTTAGTTGTTATAACATTAACAGTTCGTAAACATTCTCAAAATTATGCAAAAGTTGTGCATTAAAAGTATGTAAAATGTCGTTCTTTGTAATTTTATAATAAAAAAACTAAATTTAAGGCAAACAGCAAGTATGCAATTACGAAGTTATTTTATTAGTTTAGAAGTAATACAATTAAACAAACTACATATTTTAAAAAATGATCTTGTTAAAACAATCTTTTTATTGTTAATTTAATCTAAATACACTAAGGTAATTTGATTAATTGTAGCCTAGTTTTGAAAGCAAACTGTTTTAAGTTTATTTTAAAATTAGTATTAATATAATTAAATTAAAACAGTTTGTATCACGTCAGGATGATGAAATATATTTTCAAACCGGAGTTTCTTTTATGTATTTGTATAACGTAAAATAAAAGAAGGCAAAAAAAAGCGGCATGTCGGTGAAAACAAAAAAATATTGAAGTTGAAACAACATGAGCAAAGAATTTAGACTCTGAATGGTTAGAATACTAACTGAAATATAAAACTTGACTAAAATATCCAATCCATAAGTCTTTTTTAAAAAGCTCTCTCGATATGTTATTGTTGACGTTTACTTGAAAACGGGAAGTATTTGTCTAAGTAATATAAAAAATCTGTTATTATAACTTTGTATTTGTAATAAACATCATTTATTTATGTTTGATTTGAACAATAAACTTGTAAGCACATAAATAGTTCAAATTTTTACAAAAATAACTTTACAGAATCGTCTATTAAATCCTTACTCAAAATCTTTGATTAAAAGCCATATTTAATACTTTTTTGCTAATAACGGAATATTTTGATAAGATCGTGGCTCGCTGATTTTGGCGGTTTTTTTGATGAAAAACAAAAGGTTCTTTACGGCACGTCCATCCTTCAAGGCACGCCCATCCATCGTAATAGTACATATACTTTTTAACGGTTGTTATCTTTTTCCGGATATTTTTCTTAACTTAAAGTTTTTCCGAATTTTTCAACCATTTTCCATACGTACAAGTTGTAAGGCCGTGGTTATTGTTCTCACATCGGATTTCAAAGAGAAATAGCTATTTTTCTGACGCGCAGTGTATATATATTTATTCTATTAAAAATCCAATAATTACCACAAAGATTGAGTATGAAAAAAGGCAAAAACAGTATTATCTTGGAATCTGTTTTTTTTTAATGTTGGATGTTTTAAAATCGTCGCAACATTGACCTCAGATACTTCTTGAGGACGTCTAATATTTTTCTTACCCTCGATCATACATTAAAGCATGTTTATATCAACTTTCTTGCTTAATGTCGATACCTCACCCAATGATCGTTGATTGCTCATAAAAGTCCGTCCGTCCGATAAATAAGTTTAATTTGTTGCAAAAATGAATGGCTGGCATAGCGTCTACCCTGAAATAAGAATGCATGTAGTTTCTACTTTGCTTTGAAAAATCTTATTGAACCAGTTATCATTTTCAAATTTATTATTATTATTATTATTATTATTATTATTATTATTATTATTATTATTATTATTAATATTTTATTAATCTGTAAAATATATTTACAAGGTTAAAACACAAACTGATAAAAAAATGTATTATTTAAGAATGTTTTCTTCGAGTATCTTTTTAAAAATTGTTCGCTGTTCTTTTACATTCCAACATTAAACTGCGTGTACCAAAATATGAATTATTCAGGATTTACATTCTCTAAGACTTTAAGTTTTACGTTTTTTTTAATCAGCTTTAATGGGTTCATATTCAGTTTATGATTATCACATAATTCTTTTATATCATCTAAAAAAGAAAATTTAACTGAATAGTAGTAAGATTGGGAGTTAATGATTTCAAAAGTGACTTTATTGTTTAAAAGGCGGATAAATAGATTTAATTTGTTTTGGTGTATATAATTTGACATCTCCTTAATTTTAAATAGAGAGTGTATATAGTTTTTACTATATTTGGAGACATTAAAAATTGATTTAACTGCGTTCCTTCCAAATGTGTCGAGTCTTTTCATTGTTGAATCTTTTTTTTAATAGAGCTCCAGACCGTGGGTTAACGTCAGAACTGTTAATGATTTATATAATTGGATAAAAGATCTTGGATGTGCAAACCGATTCCAGATTGATTCAGAGTTCGCACTGTTGCCTGGAAATTTGATACCCTACTACCAATATTTATTCTATTTAGTGAAGCAAAAATTGATTTTTTTTGTATCCCAAGTAAAGCCGAGATGATTAAGTTTCTCACGAAGTATAATTTGATGGTTGTCTAGAGATATTGTGCAGTTCATTATTTGTCTTTTTCCAGAGAGCAAAAGTTCGTTTTGAAAGCATTAAGTTTTATCCCGTTCAAATTGTTGTATATCCCAGCAAACATGTCAGCGTTGAATCAACGTTGAAAACCGGTTGCAAAAGATGTTGCGGAAACGTTGACAAAGTAATCGATTTTGCAAAGATATGTCACGTTGTTAAAAAGACGTTGATTAATCGTTGTAGCGTAACGTTGAAAAAACGTTGCTAAAAGACGTTACAAAAATGTCTCAACTAAACGTTGAAAAAGCGTTACTTAAAAAGCGTTGCATAGGAATAAAAACGTTACTTGGAGAGCGTTACTTTAACGTTGTTAAAGTAGTCGATTTTGCAAGGATTTGTAACGTTGCTAGTAAAACGTCGATTTAAAGTGACTCAAAGACGTTGAGTAAAGGTTGAAATATAACGTTAATACAACGCTCAAATGCGCTGGAGAAAATATCGCAAAATATTATTAAACGTGATTAAACTTGGTTATAATGTATATTGAATTTGCAAATAAAATAAAATTGTATGTTGAACTCTGCACTTGCAATATTTCCAAAGTCTATTTTTAATACAAATAGTAATACACAATGAAAAACATAAAAAATATACAATTTATTTATATAAAATTTACAATTTATAGATAAAAATATAAACATCTTTTTTAAGATTTATGTGTGTGAGTGAATTTACAGGATTTACGTGTGTGTGTAAAATTTATGTGTGTGAGTGGATTTACAGGATATCGTATCAATAAGCCAGGATATCATTGAGATACAGAATCTAAATCAAAAAATAAAACTTGTATCATTATCAATCTGAAAGTAAATGTTTAAAATGTTATTGAATTAGTATGATTATTATTAAATTTAAAAAGTAAAAATATATATATATATATATATATATATATATATATATATATATATATATATATATATATATATATATATATATATATATATATATATATATATATATATTGTGATTGTCGTAATAGCATAAAATAAGTAATTGTTTTTAAAAATAACACGACGTTTTTTATTCTTAAAATGTTTAAATGGGTCGGAGCCGGATTTGATAAAATAAAGCCGGGGCGAGGGCCGGATTTGAGACCAGGCTGCATAAACATTTATACATCCTAAAGTATATTTTTAAAATTTAAAATTCATGCTAGATTTTGTATATATATGCATATATGAACATCATTGTGATCAACATGATCATCATAATCATCATAACCATCATTATCACCATTATCACCATCACCATCATCATCATCATCATCATCATCATCATCATCATCATCATCATCATCATCATCATCATCATCATCATCATCATCATCATCATCATCATCATCATCGTCATCATAATCATGATCATCATTATCATCAACAGCATAAAAGCGGAAAGTTTGACAATGATAATAAAAATTATGTTGATGTTGTTGATCGTCATTATGATAATCATCATCATCTTTATTATGGCACTATGTAAGGCACACAAAAAAGGTTGTTTGATACAACGTTTTTTCTAATCGGTCTAAGATTATGCCTACTTTTTATATCTTGTTAGAGTCACACCACACATCCATCTGATCATTTTCTCTTTCGGCAAATACTACACTATATAAATACTAAAGTTTATACAACAATGAAAGGATATTGTATGCCAGCATCTAATAAAATAGCAAACAGATATGCTTATATCCATAATATGTGTGCAAAAAGTGCATCTTGGAAGCTTATAATGCTTCTAGAATAAAAGTTTGAAAGCTTTTATTACTTCTCTTCAGTTTTAAATCAAACCTCATTCTACTCTACATCTTTTAACATTAACTACGTTTTTCAGCTTTTTTATAAGAACATCTCTCTTAAGAAAAAATTGTCCTTTTTGTTATTGCAATAAGCTAATGTATAAATAAAGTCTTTTCTGATGTAAATCTCTGTTATTCTCAGTTAACTAAACCTTGTATCTTATCTTAGATGTCAATTCTAGAGACTTTTGGTTAGTTTTCAACAGTGTTATTAACTAAAGTGTCTTATGGATTTAAATTCTGGACTTAAAATCCACAATTTTTGTAAGACAACAAAATTCATTTATTTACTATGTATATATATATATATAAATTTTGCAACTAAAAATAGTCATGTATCCATACATTAATTAAATAAAACTTACTTCAATAGGTGTAACTATAAATTATTAATTTAAATCAATTATGTACTTCGTTCATAAGATGCAAACCAGTTAAAACCAAATCATTCCTCGATCTTTGATCCACCAGAACTTTACTAAATAAATTTATACTGGTAATCAAACTACCACAAGTCAAAAAATTTAGACAGTATTATTGATATCAGCTTTGACCAATAGTTAATATTAAATTTTTTTTTATTCTTCACTATATAAAAAACAAAGAAAAGTTAAATCCGAAGAGAAACAAAATTATTCACAAACATAATTACTTACATTCTTCTTCGGAGTCCTCTTTAGTTGTGAAATTAAATCCTGCACATACTTCTTTATCTATTAGTAATTATTTAGTAAATAAAATATTTATTATTATTTAACAACTATTATTGCTTTAACAACTATCAAATTAATTATGTAAAAACAAAAAAGTAGAATAAGTGTAAACAGATTACGATATATATCTAGGCAGTAATAACACCATACCCAGATTCAAAATATTACTTATTCGGAAATAAAAATAAAATAGTTTATTTGATATAATACTTCACCGTTAAAATAAAGCTATAATAGTTTTTTTATTCATATAAAACAATAAAAATAGCAATAATTACTTTAAAATTTAATGACCTCCAGTTACTTTAACTCTTTTAAGTCTAAGTTTGTTGCATGAGTCAATGATTGAAAAATTATTATAGGTAGCTTTCATTGCATGAACACAAGTTGACCAAAATAACCATCCATCTTTTTTCGAACAAGATGGAACAACTGCCTCTGCTTCAAACCTAATGTATATGTAAGTTATGTATATATAAATCTTTATATATACGTAATTTACACACACACACACACACACACACACACACACACACACACACACACACACACATATATATATATATATATATATATATATATATATATATATATATATATATATATATATATGTATATATATATATATATATATATATATATATATATATATATATATATATATATATATATATATATATATATATATATATGAATATATAATTTTTATGTGTATACACATAACTGTCATGTTTTGAAAATGTTTACAAGGGAGACTTGGAAAAAATTTTATACCACTGGGTATTTGTCCCCTAAAATACCTTTATTGACTAAAAAAGTTTTTTAATGATTTATTACTCTGACAACTAACTTAAAAACGTCCAAATTTGGCCACTGACTGAGCTGAAATTTATTCTGTATAGATATACTTTTATATATTTATGATTGTGTTAAGCAATTTTTAACAATCTTTAACCATTTTTTTTAACTTATAAAATGAAAACTATTTAAAAAGTTAGAAGCTTCGTATATTTTAAGTTACTAATGAGGAAAAGAAAGTTTTTAAATTATTTTTAAATGCAGGTTAGAGATAAATTTCTTTTTAAAATTCAGAAAACTCCTGCCAAATGGGAGAGACTTCATAGGTCTGTATTCAAATACTTAAAACTAGTATACAAACTCTTAATAAAGTAATAAATAAATGTTAAACTATATAAATATTAAATTCCTCATAAAATATTAAACTCTTAAATATTGATAATAATTCTTTTATAAAATTCCCAAACCACTATACCAACTTTTATATTTTTTAATAAAAATGACTAGACATGACAATATTTTGTAATTTAAAAAAAACAACATGTATTTATTATACACACAATATGCCTCTCTTACATACATATATATATATATATATATATATATATATATATATATATATATATATATATATATATATATATATATATATATATATATATATATATATATATATATTCTAATAACAAACTTAATTTAGTCTGACTTTTTATGTTTTATTAATTTTGATAATATTTTATAAATGTGAATCGTATTAAAACTAAGTACTATTTCTAACTAAGAAATAAATATTTAAAAAAGTTGAGCATTTTAGTGAAATTAACTTAAAAAAAAACAAAACATTGACAAAAATAAGAAGAATAATTCGAATTTACCCTGAGATTTATGTACTTTATATACATTTTGATATAAAATCTAAAAGTTTTAAATTAGTCGCAATAAAATACGCTATAAAATATAACTTTATTAAATTTTTTTTATACCATATGCATGCATTCTATCAAGTTTTCCTTGCCTTTCCATTACGGCAAATTATTTTTGTAATGGCTAGTTATTGAGACAATAATTTTCAATGTGCCACTTCCTCAACATTGTCAAAACAACGTTTTATTAACGTTGGCAATGTAACACTTTTTCAATGTTTTTTAATTACCACATTTTTATCCAACGTTGTAATAACGTTGAATAAGTGTTGTTTTTCAAATAGTTTAAATTCGTTGAAAAAGCAGTTAATGTCTAACGTTGATAAACCATTACCTTTGCGACGTTTTTACAGTGATAATTTGCGTACTTATTTTCAACGTTTACTAAACGCATTTTTTTGAGAAGATAAGATACGTTAAATTTATACGCTTATTCAACGTTAAAAATGTAACGTTTAAAAAGCGGATTGTTTTTAACGTTGGTAAAGAATATACTTGGAAACGTTTTTAAAGTTGCTTTTTGCGTCAGTTGATTCCACGTTGAATAAACGTTTTATTTTGAGAGGCTAAATTACGTTACAATATCAACGCTTATTCAACGTTTCAATTTACCGCGATTCATTATACAAAAACAGACATTGATTCGACGTTGAAAGCACGTTGTTTTTGTGACTGTTACGCTTTTTCTACGCTGCGACTGGTTTTCAACGTTGATTCAACGCTTACATGTTTGCTGGGATGTTACACGTTGAATTAAGTTTTTTTAGGCCCGAGAAAGTAGAGCTGAGAAGAATAATGTCGTGAGCATAAGCTACAACACAAATCAAGTTTCCATATATAGTAGTACCAACAACTTCATCATTTTTTATAGTTTCGAGTAGCTTCTCAGTGTATATGTCATATAGGTAAGTTCGATCCTTGTCTCACTCCTTGCTTAAGATCAAATGAAACTGATTTGCAACCTAGGTATGAGATAGTAGCACTGCCGCTACGGTATAAAGAAGATATAGTGTTAACTATTTGGAGAGGTAGATTTTTATCAAAATAAAGTTTGTTAAAAAGAACATCCCAGTTGCAGTTGTCAAAAGCTTTTTCAGCATCTAGAAAACATAAATAAACAGGCGAATTGTTGCGATTATAATGCTTAATTGTTTCGCTTATAACAAATTCAGCATGGAGGGTTAAGCTCTTATTATTAAAACCAAATTGAAGATGATGAGTTTCTTTTATCTCCGGGCATATGAGCAAGATAAGGTATTCTAATAGTTTAGTAAATATTGGAATAATGCTGATACTGCGGTAACTGTTTGGATCGGTGATTTTTATAGGAATTAACTAGAAGTATGATAATTGGTGTTGACATTGATTTAGGGGTCCATCCGTGATTAATTGAAAAGTGAAATAACTTTCTTAACAATTGTGTTAGTGCTTCACATTGGGCATGTTTCAAATGTTCTGCAGAGATATTGTAATAATCCTTGCATTTATTTGATTTTGGACATGAAATAGCTGTTTTAATATTTTCATCGGTAATTAAAATCTCATCAGGATTTTCGCAAGGTGGAATTCGAAGATTAGTAACTCCATCAATTATTCTCTCCGTGTTTAACCGTTTTTCAAAAATAGTAGCAAACTCTGCGGTGATGGATTCTTTATCTTTTTTATTATTTATAGTAAAAAGTTTTGAATTTGAATCCTTTTTCATACTTCTAAAAGTTTTTTGGGTTAGATTTTTTAAGTTTTTCAATTTTTATGTATTGTTGATATAGCCGATTGTTAAATTTTTTACATTTTCTCAATGGTGTTGACCTTCAAGTCCAAATGAAATCGATATTGGTAAATGATCGCTAACATTTTGAAAAAAAGGAGAAATAACAATGCATTTATAAAAGAGAAGTGATATATACTTTGATATAGCTATATGATCAATGTAAGAAGAGTTTGGCAATGTGAGATGTCGATATGTGATTGCAGGACCAGAACCTTTATTTCTCCAATGACGACTGGATGATTTATTGATTATTGATGAGGTTAGATATATGCCAATTACAATAACATTAATTTTATTTTTTTGTAACTTTATTGCGAATATATTATCATCTTTAACTACAGAGTAGTGTACAGAGGTATAATATTTTGAAATTTATTTTTTCGTATAAAAAATTCATTTCCACCAAAAGGTCGACCCTGTTTTTGTTTATTTGCCTGGCTGAAAATTTACAAGTATTTCTTACGATAAACTAATCATACGCGATTGGGCTGCAAAGAAAAGTATAAATGTATTTTCCTAATATTTTAATATCTTATTTTCATGATTAGTATATTTTACTTTTTTAAAAATGGATGATAATTTTCGACTTAATTCTAATACTGAGTGTGATGATTACTATTTCATTCAAAAAAATTTTGAAAGTGAGTATTATTCAATATTTGAATCTACTCAGTTTCTTGGTAAAATAAAAAATAAAAAAAGTTTTTCAATTTTTAATCTAAACATTCGAAGTATTAATAAAAATTTTGAAAATCTAAAATTCTTATTGCATG
>NC_061156.1:50363653-50456153 GCF_022113875.1 Hydra vulgaris | reverse complement strand
TTTTGCAAAAACACTTTTATTTGTAATAACTGCTTCATTGCATTGTGGCATGCTTGCAATTTATTTTTTATAGTTTCTGTCAACTCTGGGTTATTATGCTAGATCTTGATAATCTCTTCCATAAGATCTTGCTTATTAGTAAGATTTTTTTTTCCAATCTCTTGCTTTACTATTTCCCAAATGTTTTCTATGGGGTTAAGATCATGCGAGTTGTCTGGCTATAGCAATACATCAACTAAGCCATAACAGTTTTTATTGTGTTGCAAGTTGCACCATCTTGCATAAATATAAGATTTTTGACATTATTTTTAATTTTTTTTTTGTCAATTTTTGACTTGTTTGGCTAGACATCAATCCCTCTTCTTTTAGCCTTCTACAAATGGTCCGGTCTGATACAACAATTACAGCTTCATGGATAATCTTAGTGGCTTTTTTTCTCTTTTCCAGGCAGATATTTCTGATTATACTGTCCGCTTTTGGTGTTTTCTTGCGTTTAAAAGGTGGTCTCCTTGGACCAAACTATTCCCCTGTATCAATTCTTTTTCTTACTTGCATTACGGTTTGGTAAGAAACCTTTGCGGTTTGTGCAATTTTTCATTGAGAATAATTTGTAATTTGTAAAAGACATGTTTATCAATTTTTAATGTAACTATAATAATAATAACAATGTATAATGCAGGTTGTTAATCAATGGTTTATAATCAAAATTTAATATGGCTGGCGATAAAGGTAAAGAGAAGTTCAAAGGAACAAACATTAGGTATTTACTTGTAAGTTATGTGTAAAATTATATATTTTTTAAAAATCACAGTTCGTTTTTTTAATGCTAATTTATTTTTTTAACTTTTTGATGTATTTGATACAAATTACTCAGGCAATACCTTTTTTATAGAGAGAGTTTTGTCAATTAAAGTGACTGCTACAGTTGCCGAAAGAAGAAAAGGAATAATGACTTTATTAAAATACGCACTCGACAGATCAAATGGTGGTAGTCGCCGCATAAAAGGCAATTCACCCGATGTATAACATTCATACTTTTTCCTAGTTGTTCTGGAACTATTGATATTAGTTATTATTGATAAATTGATAAATATATTACTGATAAATAAAACTTTTTTTTTCAAACATTTTATTTTAAAGTCCGTTGAAGCAATTTAGTTGTATCTGATTAATTTACGTGAAATATAATACCCTCTGCGCAAATTATTGCTTTTTTATTGTGTTATTTTATTGCAGTTAAAGTTGAGATAATTTTTTAGTTAATTGGATTTAACCAAAATAAAAAACGAAAATCAACGTTGAATTTACGTTGTTTCAACGTTGTTCTAACGTCTTATCAACTACGTATCAATCGAATATATCACCTATTCAAAGTTGAAATATGGTTGATATGTAGTCGATAAGACGTTAGATCAACGTTGAAACGGCGTAATCATCGACGTTGTTTCAACGTCGTAGTTTTCGACGTCGGATTTTATTTCCAATTCAACCAAATTTTAACGTTGTTTCAACGTGGTATATGGTCGGTTTGCGACGTTGTTTCAACGTTATTTCAACGTCATTGTGCCTGCTGGGACGTTTGAAAAAACAAAGAAACATGCAAAAAACATTATTATGCAAGGTTGTTGGAAAAAACACGCGGAAACACACAAAAGACTTGGAACGTGATTAAGCAGATAATCGGTAAAAATAAATATCCAAAAAATAATTTGCCACAAAAGCTATATAAAAAATAATTTGCCACAAAAACTATAAACTATTAAAAAACTATTAACTATTAAACTATTATAGTTAACGGGAAAATAATTTATAATAAAGAAGTCTTAGTTAAAAAGCTCAATAAATTTTTTCTTGATATTTGCCCAACTTTAGCTGATAAAATTCCAAAAAAACACCTCAAACTTTGAATCTTATATGAAATCAATCAATACATCTATGAAAGAAGTAAAATTAAACATAAATGAGTTGCGAAATGCATTCAGCTGTCTAAAAAGTAATAAATGCGCTGGAATAGATAATATTAAGGTGAATGTTGTTAAAGCAGTGTTTGATATTATTGAACCGTCACTGTTTTACATTTTTAACCTTTCACTATAATCCGGTATTGTACCGGAGAAATTAAAATTTGCTAAGATCATACCTATTTTTAAATCTGGCGATATTTTTAAATCACGATTATGTCTAATTATAGACCTATTTCTGTCTTACCATGTTTCTCAAAATTGTTAGAACGAATTATGCATGATAGACTTAATACTTATTTAACTGAGAACAATATAATGTATAACAAACAATTTTGGTTCAAAAAGAATCATTCAACTGATCATGCGGTAGTCGATCTAATAAATTATATATCCAATGGGTTTAATAATAATTCCTATACATTAGGAGTTTTTATTGATTTGTAAAAAGCATTTGACACTGTAAACCACGATATTCTTTTAAAAAAACTAGAACTGTATGGAATACTTAACAATAACTTACTATGGTTTAAAAGTTACCTGTCAAACAGAAAACACTGCATATTATATACAGCAAATGAAAGTGAAAATCATATTATAACTTGTGGTGTTCCCCAGGGTTCCCCAAAGTTTTAAATGTTATTTTGTTTGCTGATGATTTGAATTTTTTTTACTCACACAATAATATAAAAGAACTGTTTAGAATATCTAACGAAGAATTATTAAAAATAAATGACTGGATTACAAATAATAAACTTTCATTAAATGGTGAGAAAACTAAATTTATCTTGTTCCACAAACCTCGTAGGGGAGATAACCTTTCTCTAAAATTACCCAATCTCTTTATGAATAAAACAATTGTTAAAAGAGAGTCAACTGTTAACTTTCTAGGAGTGATTATAGATGAAAATTTATCATGGAAATATCATATTAAATCTATTGAAAACAAAATCTTCAAAAATATTTCAATGTTATATAAAATTAAACCATTTCTTAATATTGAGTCTTTAAAAATTATATATTTTTCATTTATTCATAGTTATCTTTCTTATTGCAATATTGTATGGGGAAGTACTAATTATGGGAAACTTAAAAAAATCTATAACAAACAAAAACATGCATGTAGGATTATATTTGGCGTTAACAGAACTGTTAATGGTGAATCTCTTCTAAGCGAACTTAATGTACTTAATGTTTATAAAATTAATATATGCCAAGTTATGCTTCTAATGTTTAAATCAAAACATGGTTTTTCTCCTAATATATTTCACTCTTACTTCACTGAAATTACTCATAAATACCCCACAAAATTTTCAGTTGATATGTTTGTTATTCCAAGATCTTATTTAAAACTCAGCTCATTTCAATACCGTGGACCATTTATATGGAAAAGTTTTTTAAAAAATATTATTAAAAATAAAACTCTTCTGAACTTCTCCCTAGAACAATTCAAAAAAGAATCTAAACGTTTTCTATTAGGAAAAAACTTCGATTTTGAAAACTTCTTTTAAAAATAGTGCCTAAAATAATTAAACTGAAAAAGTCATCACGACTTTCTTATTTTTGTCTTGATTTATTTCTTATCTATAAATAATATATATATATATATATATATATATATATATATATATATATATATATATATATATATATATATATATATATATATATATAACTAAAAAAAAATGTTTATTTATATATCTTATTATACGATTTACTACTTGTAATATATTGTGTTATATTTTGTAATTTTTAACTTGTTACATAAACTGAAGACAACAATGTAAACGGGGCTTGGCGATAAGACAATATACGATTTCTTCTTATTTTTAAAATCGAAGTTTTTTCCTCATATTATATATGTACGATCTTTCTTATTGTAAATTTTATCAAACGGCAAAGAAAAAAAAAAAAAAAAAAAAAAAAAAAAGTATTTGTTTATATTATTATGTAGTTATTCTCCTGCGGAGATAATAAAATTTATAGAAGATGTTGGCGTAAATGTAATTAAGTATAAGAAAAAAAAGCATTATACGAGCAAGAACGAGCAAGTCACGAAATAATAAAAAATTTAAAAAATTATGAAAAAAAAACAAACGAGTTTTTGATTTTTCTGTACATACAAATACCATAACGCATTGCTTAATGGGGAAAGGTCAGTTAAATAAAAGAATTATGGTAGCAGGCTGCACAGTGGGCGAGATAATGGACAAAACTATTTTTCAAAATGTGAAAATATAAGAATTTTTTTTTCGTTTAGTGTTGTTAAGAGCCATTACCTGAGAAATATAGGCAAAATTGGCAAAGTCTGGAAGTGATGTCTTCAAAATCTCTTCATTTTCAGATATCTTATAGAAAACAATGAAATTAGGCCACAGTTAAATTTTTTTTCAAAAACTCCCATTATTTGCGGAGATATCGGGGGCTGAAATTTGGCCTATTTTGTAAAAATATTGGTGCATGGAACGGAATTACTACTTTTAAGGGCAATTTTAGCAATATGAATTTGAGAAACTCATTTATTTTTCTTATTTCTACTACTCTGAGTGGATTTCTCTGGTTAAAATAAAAATTCAAAATGTTTACATTTTTTATTGTCTAGAAATCACGGTTCAAAACCGCTAAATTTGAAATTTTACCCGTACTTTGACCATTTATATCTCCTAAGGCCATTACTTGCACATAATTTACTTAACTGCTTTTGAAAGCCAATAAGGTATACATTGAATTTATAGAAAAAAAGTTATGAGTATGCAAGAGCCTGGGAAAGAGTAAGCTTCCAAAAATGAATTTTCGCGGTTAATACGCTTTGTTAGATTACAAATAACAATCGTGGCCTTAGGTCTGCCATGAAATGTATAAGTTATTTCGTTTCCTTATACATGCATCTTCCAATATCTGAAAAAAAAATTCATGTGCTTAAGCGATAAAAAGCCTAGAGAAGTCCTAGAAATAGTCTAATTTTGCCACATTCTCAACCAACAAAATACCCTAGCAACGACATAGATATGCTTAGCAACGGCTACTTTTACTCTTTAATAGTTAGTACTCAAATTAAAAATAAATAAAAAATACATTTTTATAACAAAAAACTGTATAAAAGCGCTTGATAAAAGTTATTTTTTAAGCTTCTTTAATGAGAAAAAGATCCAAACATCACACACTTTGAAGTGTTTATATCATTGTTAAAACAATTATGTAAATTTCGGATAAATGTTTTTTCAAATACAACTTGTTTAAGAAAGCAAACCAAATAAAGTTTTAAAGAAGTTTATCTGTCAATCTGAATTTCTATGTTATACATATCGTCTATTGAGAGAGAATAGTCCCCTCTTTGATTAGTTGGTGTTGGTGCATCAATCCTACAAATAACGTCAAGATATAAATATTGGAGAATATTTTCCTTGGTTGGCCACTTGAAACAGTTTTTTCCAGGTGTAGTAGAATATTCCATACAAGAAACATGAACATTGTCACGATTGACCTACAGGGTTAAGTTAAAAGTAAAACAATGTCTAATCATTGGTGCTTTCTGAATATTTCTTACATTTAAATGTTGTGGTTAATAAATTAATAATTATATAACTTAATAAAAAAGATCTAATACTCAAAAATTAAATATTTTGATGTTATAACGTCTTACACTTTGAATTATTGCAGGATACCACTGCATATTATATTCAATAGCAACCCAATCACCAATTTGAAAATCAGCTGCTAACTCCTTTGCTATGAGCTGAATATCGTTGTTTAAATCATCATCTTTATTTTGACTTGTATGTCTCGCATCATCAGTCAGATCAATCATGTCATCAGTTAGATTAGCATCTTCACAAAAAATGGTAACTAGCTTTCTTTCTTTTTTTTGTTTACTCCATCTAAAAAAATGTACTTGAAGCATTAAGGTAAATTCAAAATATTTATCTTAAAACTCAAGAAAAGAATAAAATTAAATTTTATATCTATCATACTTTGGGTATCAGTAAACATAGAAGTAAATTTACTCGCCTAGAGAATAATGATCGAATTTGTTGAGTTGTCACATATTCACTTGGCTTTAACTTTGTCCTCAGCTGCTGGTGAACCTGCTCTGGGCTCATTTTTTTCCCTTGTTCTTCTCCAGACATAAACATCTGCATTAACAATGTTTTCTGCTTTGAAGAATATCTGAACACTTTTCTTTTTGGTAATGCCCACCCAGTGATGTCTGTGAAGTTTTCAATCCCTTTAATGACAGATTGGGATGACGGCAAATAATCATAAGAATTTAGGTTTGAAATTTTCATTTTGTTGATATAAGATAGTTTTGCTCTGTCTACCATTGATTTCTTCACAGATTGAAAATTGTGGTTTTCTGATAACAAGTGTACTTCTAATGATTCATTGTCAAAAAATGAATCAGTGCAACCAAATTGTGTACAAAACTTTAAAGTGTTAACTCTTCTATCAACACGTGGTTTTTTGGAAATTGTTGGGGCAGTATAAATTTTGCAAGTCGAACTAAAGGGCTTAACAATTTCAACTGAAGTATGGAATTTCACATTTGTATAGTTCCATTTTTTACCTTTACCAATTCGGAAATATCTCCACATTATCATGTGATCAGGGAAAAACTGAAAAGAATGATAACTGCTTATGTTGAGAATCAGATTTGATCCTGATAAAATAGAGGCTTTGGAATTTATTATAACTACAGCAACATCAGCGTTTTGAATTCCTTTACCATTATGAAGAGCCTCATAAAGATCTTCTGCAGTCAATTTCTGCAGTCAATAAATTGTTTCCTGCGTCAACAAAACTCCTAATGACACATTTCACTCCTGCTGACTCTCTATCACATTGATCTTTTCCACGCGAAGGCTCGTTGTAATCATACATCTTAAGGAAAAATTGTTTTGCTTTGCAAACATTATAAAGGGCTTCTAAGTAGAAGTTTCCATGATAAGATGATGCATTATTTGACTTAGCATGAATATTCTTTAAATAAGGAAAATCTTTTTTTAACTTTGGCCAAAACAACATCAGCGAGACAGAGTACATCAACAAGGCTTTGCTCACATCTATATACAGCAGTAAAATACACTTTTTTTTTCATTCGACCATTTTCATAGAAGAAGAAGACATAAACATGTAGAGTCATTCCTTTTTTCCCAAAATATTCTTTTTGGCCTTCACGGAATTTAGCGGGCAATATTTTTTGACAAAAATCCTTTAGCCAAAATCCTGTTTCCTTATCAAGTTGCTCAAAAGCCATTATTTTGGCCATTTTTTGCTGCGCATCACGAATTTGATGTTTCATATAGGCTTCAACATCTTCTGTAGCCACATTTAAATCATATAGTAGATCTTCATCTTCACTTTGTATAACCAACTCACGAACCTGATTGATTACTGAAATGAGGTCAGTACAGTCAATGCATTGTTCATCGTCAGCGGTTATGTTTAATTGGTTTAAGTCCGGATCTATATCCGAAAGGGCAAATGAAGTTGAGTGACTATGCAAAGTTGAATTTTCACTACATTTGGAAGGATAATTACTCTTCAGATACTTTTTACCTTTTTCAAGAAACTTAGTAACAATTTTATATTTCCACTTCTCAGAAATGGCAATTAATGTTTGGAAACCGTTCATGCCAGCTGCTGTAACATCATCAAGACCAGCTAAAGATTTCCTTTGAGAAGGTTTTATTCCACAAAGAATTCTCCATAAAAAACTATCTGACATAGGGACATAATTAGTTTCTAGGCAAATTTCTTTGTAAAATGTGATTGTATGGCTAAACTTCATCATCAAAATGGCATTAGCCACTTTTTATTTCTCTCCGTTGTCAAACTTTATTTTATTTATACCATATGCTACATCTTGAAGCAGACCTCGAGAAAATAAAAATTCCAAAAAATGTTCAATTTTTTCTTGAGGCATTCGGCATATTTTTACCTTACCCTTCTTTGGTATGGAAAGTCCAATGTTTTCTTTCTGCAACTTGCGTCCTTTTTCTATTTGATGTTTTCTGCAATCAAAGACTTTCATTAATGTCTCTTTAGTGTACTTATTATGATTAACAACTGAAAGCAAAAGAATTTTTCCTAAAGAATCGCTTTCTTGGAACATCTTAACTTGTACAATTAGGTCTTCTGGAACCATTTCAGTTGCAACATTTTCATCTTCACTGTTTAATACTTGGGTTATAAGTGATTCTGATTGACCAGGTGCAATTGCTTCAGCAAATATCTTCTCGAGCTGCACTTTACATTTCTCAAATTTTTTTTTAACTTTCTGTTTAGTTCCTTGTGTTAAGTCTTCTATTCGCTTTTGCGTTATGTGAAAAGACAGTGGACTTGCTCCTAGTGCTTCACACAAAGAACTAGCTTTTAATTTTGATTCTTCGATGGTCTTATCTGAAATGATTGCTAAATCTGGAACATAAACTTTATCAACATAAGAACTAGACTTTACTGTTGGAATTGGTTCTATCATGTCAATAATATTATCTATAGAAATAGTTTTTAGGTGCTTGAAGCAAAATACGGCTCCAATAGGTAGCGATGAATTACTTTTATTATAAGTAGCAAGGGTATTCAAAGGTAAGGATCTAATTTTTGGTGCTTTTTTACCAACTTGAAATATATGACTTGGGTATTGACATCTGTTTGGCGGCTTCCATCCAATACCAAAAGAAAAACGGTGGTATGCACATAACCAGTTGTCGCATGAAAGATAAGTTTGTAATCGACTTTCAATTAGAGTTTTTTCATTATACTGGCTTGTCTGCGGTGACTATAAAATAGTAATGTTAAATTTGTCATCTATTTGTTGGAGGTATTGTTGCTTATAATTAAAAATATATATATTAATTGATAAATTATACCTTTAGTACTTGTAAATGATTACTTATGTCAGCAGTTAATTCATTAATTTGAAAGATCCCATGTTGTTTCCAACGCTTAAAAGGGCCACAAGAAGTCTGTCCTTTATCAAAATACACGCATTTTTCATAGAGACTGACTATATTGTTGCTCTCTGACATTTTGTATTTAACTTTTATTTTTTATTTTATTATTTTTTATTGAATAAACAAAAGATAACAAAACAAAAAAACTTTATTTCGTAGTTTCTCATCTCATGCTATGGCTATTTATTAAATTCATGTGCTAATTCTTCGAGAAGAATGTGTCTCCAAGGAAATAGTCTTGCAATCATTAATAATTGTCTAAAGAAAGTATTACAAATGACTGCCCAAAGGAAATTGCTTGTGTAGCAATCATTACAGTCATTAAAAAAAGTATCTTTAATGTCACTTCCTTACTTTGGTTATTACACTTTTGCCATCGAATTCTTTGAACCTATTGTTGCGCATTTTGTTACATTAAAAAAGCTTAAAAAATAATTTTTATCAAGCACTTTTGTACAGTTTATACAGTTTTGTTATAAAAATGTATTTTTTATTTATTTTTAATTTGAGTACTAACTATTAAAGAGTAAAAGTAGCCGTTGCTAAGCATATCTATGTCGTTGCTAGGGTATTTTGTTGGTTAAGAATATGGCAAAATTAGACTATTTTTAGGACTTCTCTAGGCTTTTTATCGCTTAAGCACATGGATTTTTTTTCAGATATTGGAAGATGCATGTATAAGGTAACAAAATAACTTATACGTTTCATGGCAGACCTAAGGCCACGATTGTTATTTGTAATCTAACAAAGCGTATTAACCGCGAAAATTCATTTTTGGAAGCTTACTCTTTCTCAGGCTCTTGCATACTCATAATTTTTTTTCTATAAATTTTTTTTTCAAAAACAGTTAAGTAAATTATGTGCAAGTAATGGCCTTAGGAGAAAGTTTTAGAGGGAGTGCTGTAATTTTGTAATATATGTAAATTTGTAAACTTAATATATTATAACAAACTTCATCTTTAAATTAAAGTATTGTAAACCAGTGGGTTGGGAAGATCAAGAAAGTTAGGTAGGTCGAAAAAAAAAAGGGGGCTAAACCAGTCAGAGTTAGAATTAGAATGAAAAATAAGAATTTTAGGTTGGTTGGGGGAGCGATTGTCCCCTTTGCCCCCTGTTTTTACGACAGTGTGGTAAACATTATATTACATTTATAGCAAAGATAAAATATTGCACCTATAAATTATTTATACTGCACTGTATCTACACCAACAGTAATTCAAATTAAATTAACAAAATTGCTTCATGTGGAAGTTGAATTTTTTTAGAATTTGATAGTGGTTTTCTCAAACTGCTAATACATGGATCAGAAGAACATAGTAATCGTCTTAGTAAGTCTTCATTATTCTTCACTCTGGACATTTAATGACTAAAATTGGAAGAGACATTTTTCTTATAATTGAATGACCATGAAAAATAATTTTATGAATACTTGCTGGCATTTAATACCATGGATTATACCGTAGCTTTTTGGTTAATAAAATATACTGATTTATTTTTTTGTCAAAAGCCTTGTTTTTGAGATCAATAAAAACGCTTAAAGTATATTTATTTTCATAGAAAGATTTAAAAATATTAAAGATGATCAATTGCCTGATTTAAATTGTTTATAACAAAAAATGTAATTAATATCTAAGAAATAGTATGGTATTTTATACATTATACGTTCTAGTATTTTGAAAAGCATAGTAATTTTGAAAAGCATAGTAATTTGAAATACAAATTGCCACTCCAGATTTTGGAACTGGTATCACCTTTGCAACTTTTAGTTTACCAGGAAAGATTTCTTGTTCTAAAGAAAGACTGAAAATGTACAAAAGCAAAGTTTTTACATAAAATATTAATTTAATTATTATACTGCTACTTATATCATTTATTTGACTTGACCTTTGTTTGATCTTAATAAATTTACAGCATCAAATAGTTCTATTTTAGATAACTTATTATAATCTATAAGATCATTATCATAGCTGACGACACGGGTTTCAAAGTGGAGGGTCACAATTGTATAAATTCTAAAAAAAGTCTTCTGTATCTAGACATTTCTTAAAAAAAAAAGAAATGGGAGGGGGTGGCACGTACACCCCATTCCGTCTACTCCCTCCTCTATCCCACTCATTTAGTGCCGTTGGCTCTGATTATTAAAGGTTAAGTATAATTCGATGCTAGTTTTGCTGTTTTTTACATTTGGTTACATTATATCCTTTTTTCTACGAGAACAGGATAGGGAAATTTTTGCTTTCCTTCAAACAAATTAAAAATTATACTACGCATGCCCGCGTGATTATTTTTTCCTTTCGCGTAAAAAAAAATGGATGAGTCTAAACTCACCTTGTGCGGTGTTTCTTTTCTTTTTTTTTTATGACTTCATTATTCCCGTTTTTATCCAAAGATTTTAAAGGAATTTGGTTTTAATAAACTTACTAATAATTGAAAAAACTTAATTGTAGTGGTTTTAATATATGCAATAAAAAAATAAACATAAGCTTACTCTGCATTTTTAGTTTTGAAATTAGTTTCCCAATTTATTGTGGATAATAGATTGATGAAAGTCATAAAGGAATGATTCATCTTTTATTACTTTCATCAATCTGTTATCCATAATTATTCGCTATTTAATTTTATTTTTTTCTTGATATTTTATTAATGCTTTTTGTGTAATAATAAAAACTAGTAAGTGGTCTGAAATGTTAATGACTTTCTTTGTCTTAACTTTTATATTTTTAAATTGTTAATTATAATTTGATCAATTAATGTAGCAATATTTTTTGTTATGCGTTAAATGAAACCCTTTTGAAATATAATATGATATAACCCGGTGGGAAATCGGCTAGCGAATAGCTAGCTACAATCATTACGATAAAGACAGCGATTTGGCTACGAGGACAGCTAGCTTAATAAGCTAAAGGCTCACAGGCTATTGTACCTATAGTCATATCGTAATATAATGGCTATCAATAAAATTTTGGTATCTAGCTATCAACCAGCCATAGATTTGTAGATATTTTGTAGCTAGTTACAAAGCTACACTGTGTTAGCTAGTTACAAAGCTACGACACATTGCTACAAAATCGCAATTTTTAAAGTTCAATTATTCTCATAATTATAATAGACTCAACACTAAAAATCGAATTTTAAAGATGTTAGAGACATTAGTAAAGAATATTCCCATATTTCCCACCGCGTAGATTTCAAAATGGTTTTATTTAACGCATAACAAAAAATATTGCTACATTAATTGTTCAAATTATAATTAACAATTTCAAAATTTTCTAATATTATTAGTAGGTTTTTCTAATATTATAAGTAAAACTTTCTAAATTTTCATTTTTTTTCATAATCGAGCATTTCTAAATTGATAATTATTTAATAATATCAAAACCTTAGTGGACACCCGAGTAAATAATATTCTTGCATTTTATTTATAATGGCGGGAAAATCTTTTTTTTTTTGCGATTTTGAATGAAAGTGTTATAATTGTACAACATAAACTAAAAGTTCCTTTGTAAGGTTGAAGTACCTTTTTTTTGTACTTAAGTTGTAAAGTAAAATTCCGTGAAAAATATTTAAAAAATTGATATTTTTCATAAGAAAAATCTACAAAAATTGAAAAAAAAATTTAACCCAGTCAGCCTCGAAGCAACCCTGCTAACTTGCAATAAATACCTGTTTTTGGATAAAAAGCTTTTACCTTATTTTATTCCTAACCATATATATATATAAATTATAACTAATTCCATAACCTAATCATATTAAAAAAAAATTTTACCTCGTTTTAAAACAACTTTGAGGCTGTTTTCCACAATACGAAAATATTCGCGCTTAACGAATTTTTTTTCGTGGATAAGCATGCCCAAATAAAACATTTCTGTTAATTTTGACAGAAATGTTTCATCTGCGCATGCTTATCGATAAAAAATTCGCTTTGCGCGAACATTTTCGTCTTGTCGAAAACAGCCTTAAAGTTGTTTTACCGGCAGCGTTAAAAAAAACTTCACTAAATAATTAGAAAGTCTAAAATTCAAATTATTGCACGCAAATGTGAAATTTAACTTTAATTGCAAAAAAATAAAGTTTAATTTTTCAAAACAGCCTAAAAATTTACACTTTTTATCTAAAAATAAAAAGGCTTAGAGAATTAAAAGTTTAATATTGGTTTATCTCAAAATGAAATAATGTGACCTGCCGTTTCTTTACAAGGAAATTTTACAAAAGTAGTCTTAATTTTTTTTCTTAGATGTGTTCGTTTATTTCGCCGTTTAATAAATTTTACAATTTAAAAGTTTAAAAAAAAACAAAAACTGGCGGGGCAAATAGAAGACATTATTTTGTGTTAACACCGAGCCCCATTCGTGCGTGTTTACAATAAACGTTTAGTATATTTATACTATACAAATTATTTATTGAAAATTATAAATGTAAAAATAAATAACAATTACTTTAAGAAATACTTCAAGAACGTATACTTTACAACTTATTTATTGAAAAATATGAAAATAAAATATATTATTATTATTATTATTATTATTATTTATTTCAGTGATCAAATACAAATACAATAATCCATTTATAATTTGACGAAGAGGTGCTACACCAGGCCCCTCTATGCTGACGAACATGGAGATACAGACGCTACAGACAAAGCAACAGTTGTATCTATAAAGTTACTTTCTTATGTTGTTTTTGAAAGCGTTGATGGATTGAGCGTTCACTGCTTCTTGCGAAAGTGCATTCCATGGGGCGACCATTCTGTTTGATAAAAAGTTATATCGCTCCTCACAATTTTTTACCATCTGACGTTCTAGTTTATGATTATGGCCTCTTAGAATATACTTATCTTTACTTTTTGAAAATTTTTGCGGGACGACAAAACTGACAAGCTCGAGTTTACGAGTAATTTTGAATTGCTCGATAAGATTTGCTCTTTTGCGGCATTCTTCAAGAGTTGTTAAACCGAGCCGTTGGAGTCGATCTTCACAGGACAGGTGTTTAATAGTGGATATTATTTTTGTTGCTCGTTATTGGACTTGCTCGAGAATGGCAACGTCTGATTTTAAATGCGGTGACTAGGCTAGTACAGCAAACTCAAGATAGGGGCGAATGTAAGTGAGATACAGAGTGCGCCAAAAATACAAACTGCGACTGCGAAATATTTTTTTGAGTCGCCCTAGCATTCTATTTGCTACTGATGCGGCTGAATCTATTTGCGGTCTGATTTTAAGATCATTCGAGACCATCACACCAAGGTCTCTTTCGACTGCGTTTTTTTTTGAGAGGACGACGGGTGCCGTCGACGTTAGACATTGAGTATTTGTACGTTGACTTGTTACTTCCGCGCCCCACATTCATTACTACTCTGTCAACGTCATCTTGGAGAGTGATGCTGTCTGACTCCTTTTTAATTTTCCCTATTATTTTGCTGTCGTCGGCAAACAGTTTCACATGATAAGTAATTCAGTCCGGCAGGTCATTTACAAAGATTACGAATAGTAATGGGCCCAAGACCGAGCCTTGAGGCACTCCACTAGTGACTGCTTTCCATTCAGAAGTAATGCTGTTTATAACCACTTGTTGACATCGGTTGTTTAGCCAAGCTGCAATCCAATCAACGAGAGCGCCTTGAATACCGTACGCTTTCAGCTTATGAAGGAGGCGTTTAATTGGTACTTTGTCGAACGCCTTTGCAAAGTCTGTGTAAATGACGTCTACTGCGTGTCTGCAGTGAGTTGCTTCCGTCATGATGTCCCGAGTTTCTAAAAGGTTTGATACGCATCCCTTACGATGAACAAAGCTACGCTGGTTTGGAGAAATTAGTCCATTAGCAACGCAGTATTCTTTTTTGTAAAATACTTTCCATAATTTTGCAAGGTATGGAAGTGAGCGAGACTGGCCGGTAGTTGGATGCTTTTAGCCTACTCCCCTTCTTGAAAATAGGTGTTACATTCAGTTTTTTCCACAAGTCAGGAACTACACCAGTTGCAAACGAGCGTTTATAGATAAGCGAAAGAGGCTTGGCAAAGGTAGCTGAACATTTACTGAGGACCCGTGGATGTAAGCCATCGTAGCCGGTTGATATTCTTTCATCAAGGCTGTTTAGGCATTTTTCTACTATGTCGATAGAGAAAATTGCTGGATCGATGACAATAACTGCTTCTGTACGACTTTCAAAGCCTGGCATTGAACCTTCGGGCTCTAAAACAAAGACTGATTGAAAATAGTTATTTAACGATGCGCATATATCACCGGTATCGGTTGTGATGTTGCTATTGACTGTTTCAAGCGGTGTAATGTTTTTACTGACGCTCTGCTTGCTTCTTATATATGCCTGTAAGCGTTTAGGGTTGCTTTCAGAATCCCTGACGAGTAGCTCTTTGTACTTCTGCCTACAAGCTTTGATCATTTTTTTAACTTTTTTGCAGGCAGTGCGATGCAATATTTTGAGAAATTTGTGGGTGTCTTGACCTGCATTAATGTACTTGGCCCAAGATGTACGTTTTGCTTTGATAAGTTCTGGTGTTACCCATTGCTCCTGTTTTCCTGTAAACGGAGTGGTAGTTGACGGAATGTGCAGGTTAGTGGCTTCATTGTACACGTTTGCTAGAAGTTGATAATCTTCGTTTGCATTTAGTCCAGTGAATACTGTTTCCCAGTCAACAGCTGTAATATGTGCTAATATTGCTGCGTAGTTTGCTCGACTCCAAATGAGTCGAGGTTTTAGCGGCAAAGTAGGCAAGTTGTTGAGACATGCAACAGCAAATTGGCCTTCGATGAAGCAGTGTGCTTGGCCCATTGGAGTGTCACTAAGAGAATCACTTTGTTTAATGAAGATTACACGGTCTGGCTCGTTTGTTATAATAAGGTCGAGTGTGCTAGTAGGCTCGACGTGTCGACTACTACGGTAGGTTGGGAATGTGATAAATGATATAACAGTTTGTAATAAAGTTTTATTTAAATAAAGAACGAAAAATTAAAAATAAAAGAGAAATTTACAAAAATCATAATATTTATGTATATAGTTAATTTACAAAAACTGTAATATTTATTTATATTTCAAAACCAATTGTTATAAAAGTAAAATAAGTAACAATTCATTGATAATTAAAAAAAATATATTCAAACGCTCAGATTAGATTTCAACAATAATTTTTAGATTAGAGAAAACGCCAATTTGGTTTGTTATCACGTAACATTATTTTGTAAACTACAATCCATATGCCCTTTACTTCATTAAAATAGTATTGAAAAAACAAATCGATAACAAAAATTAAGCGATTGGTTTCTATAAGTTAATTATAGGGTAACTTGACAAAGCATTGTGGAGACGAAGGAGGAAGGGGGGGGGCGGCGGCGTTAAAATTGTAGAATAATGCTCAATTATGTCATTAACATTTATAACAATTATTTCTTTTAATATTTAAATTTTTAATATTTTTTCTTTTTTTTAAATTTTGGTGCCCCAAGAAGTCCTTACGGTCTTATCACAGAGCTCCGTGGAAGAGCATTTGAAAGAAAGTTCACGCCTCCTTCCTACCGATGTTATAAAACTACTGATGTTATACACTACTCTGTATTATCAAGACTTAGATTGAAAGCTCCAAGTCTTTTTTTTCCCATAATACTCACAAATGATTCGGTTAATGTTTATTACTAAAAATGGCGACATTTGAACCATTAGAACAAGTAACAAAAAAAATCCAAGAAAAGAAAAAATAAAGAAAGATTGCGCGAAAGTATAAAAAAAAAAAATTAGCATCTCCAAAAACAGGGCTTGAATGTAACTCTAAAAGATTGAAATACTTCGAAATTGTTAAAAGAAAAGATAAAACTGTTTTATTAAGTTACTTTAACTAAAAAATTAATGATTTAGTTTATGAATTAATAAAAAAACGAATACAGTCGTTATACCGGGGGAAAAAAATGCTGAGTGGTAGAGACATAATGTGCTGATGAGTGGTAGAGACATAATGTGCTGATGTATAAGGTTTAGAAAATTATTGTATTTTTTTTAACTATTGCACCATTAACAGATAAAAAAGTAAAATGATAAAAATATTTATATTGAAACATTCAGGCAACGCTATAGTTGTTCTTTAAGAAAATCCTAATTGTATGGTTTTTAAAAGTTAACATCTTAGATAAGTTTTTATATAGTTTAATTAAGTTAAAACATCTGTTATAGTATGTAAACTTATCCTTATATAATTCTTTATAATAAAATACAATATTTCTAGGGATATAATAAGTATAACTGAAACGGCAGCGTTAAGGTTAAAGTATTCAAATAAAAACACTGATGCAAATAAACTTAGACAAGATGCGCTTCGAGTTTTGAAAATACATAAACCTGTTTCTACAAATTTAGACAAAGGTCAGTTTAAAGCTCTCAAAGAACTTAAGTCTAATAACACAATTAGTACTTATCCGTTTGTTAAAGGATCAGGCTTTGTTCGAATTAATAAAATTGATGTTCTTAAAAAAATTGAAGAACAACTCGGAAAATATAAAATCATAAACTATGATCCAACTCAAAATATCCTTCGCAAAGTTCAGAATACTTTAAAAAATCTAAAAACAAAGTTTACAAAAAATGGTTATAGATCAATTTATCTAAGTGATGCCACTCCTCCACGATTATATGGTGTCATCAAGGCACACAAATCAACTAATAACTACCCAATGCGAATTATAGTAAGCACAATAGGATCACCTAGATATAAATTATCCAATTTTTTAGTAAATCTCATTCAACCTACCTCCAATCTAAACAAAAAAACTTCGAAGTTCAAAACAATTTGTTGAATGTGCTCTATCATGGTATATCAATCCTGGTGAATTTCAAGTTTCCTTCAATATTGTTAATCTTTACGCTTCAATACCAGTTATAGAATCAATCGATATTTTATTAGAACAACTCCGTAATAGTCCTGTCTTTAATTCAAAATTATCGTTTTCAGAAATAGAAATACTTTTAGATTTGTGTTTATCAAACTATTTTTTTTACATGAAAATAATATACACACATTAGAAGATGCCGGTTCTATAAGTTTATTATTAATAGTAGTAATGGCAGAGAGTTTTTTTGCAGCATTATGAAAAAAAAGCTTTAATACAGGCACTATATCTTACACCACCAATATGTGTAAAATCATTTAAAAGGTATGTTGACGATATCCATTCCCGTTTTAATAGTTAGGCAGAATTAGAGCGTTTTCTCGACTTATTAAACAATCAACACACAAGTATCAAATATACAATTGAAAAAGAAAGTGACTCACACAAAATAGATTTTTTTGATCTCTCAATAACAAATAACAAAGGTTATATATACTTCAGTTTTTAAATCACCAAAAAACCTTCAACAATTATTAACTAAAAAAAACAAGCCTCGACTTCCGAACAACTCTTATCCAGGAATCTACAAACTGGAGTGTTCGTGTGGAAAATTCTATGTAGGCGAAACAAAACTCAAGGTTTCAAATCGCATTTACCAACATCAAAAACATACTTTTGAGGAAAAATGGAAAAATTCGGCTGTAGCGGGACATTCCAGAAATTGCCATGGTGCCTTTAGCTGGAATAAAAACAACACTGTTAAAGTAAAGGTAGACTTTTTTATAAGAAAAGTGAGAGAATCCTTGGAAATTCAATATCACCAATGCTCTCCAAATGAAGGTGGTTTGAATAAAGGTGATTACGTCACGTCGTCGTTTTGGAAACCTTATTTTTCTTATTTAAAACGCAAGAACACATTACATTGAAGTTTTATTATTTGTTTATTTGTTTTTTTAACAGTTTTTTTATATTATTTGAATAACGAGGGTATATATAACCACTAGAAATATTGTATTTTATTATAAAGAATTATACAAGGATAAGTTTACATACTATAACAGATGTTTTAACTTAATTAAATCATAATTGTATGGATTTTCTATAAGTCTTAGAATGCTATTTTAGAAAATTTATAAATATTGATAACCTAAATAATATGGTTAACAAGTGTGTTGCTTATGGTTGTAAAACTGGATACAACCGTTCTTTGAAAGATATAAAAGTTACTTCTAAAATTTTCAAAAGCAAATGCTTATAACGGCCTTCCACAATACTATAACCTAATGCTTTGAAAAGACCTCTTAAAACTTGAATTAATCAAGAAGAAGAACTTAGTTTTTTTTTCTGAAAATGAAAATATAACTAAAAGGAGCAAGTTAAACAGTAAATGTTCATTAGAAAATTTTTAATTTTAAAAATATCTTATTTGTGTTTAAAAATATCTCATTTGTGTTATTTATTACAATTTAAAACTTGATCCTTTACTGCATTTTTCATCGATTCTTAAATCAATAAAAATTGATCATTGATTAGGTGTAGATTTTTAATACAAAGGAAATAATGCTCCACTTAGTCCACGGTTAACTAATGGTCATAATGGCAAATTAACTAGTTTAAGTATGCTAGAAAATCTTGCATCGTACATAAAAGTCGTAGCCTCTACTAATAGAAATATACTTTTTAATGAAATAAATAGTAGAATATACCATATAGCTAAGGGTCAATTACAATATTCTGCAGACATATTATTAAGATTAGTCTTCTTCCTATCAGTATTTTTTAATCTTTAATTAACATACACTTAATCTCTCATTTTGAATCTAATAACTTTAATTAATCTCTCACTTAATCTCTAATTTTGAATCTAATAACTTTCTGATAATCAATATGGATCTCGATCTTCTTGTTCTACTGCTGACTTTTCTTGGTAATAATTAATAGGTTTAATCAGGCATTAAAAAGATGTATAGAGGTTACGGTTATCCCTCTCGAGATTTTTAAAGCTTTTGATAAAGTTTGGCATTCTGGCCTTCTCCATAAGCTTTCTTCTTATGGTGTATCAGGTAACATCTTTAAGATGATTTAATTCTTCCTTACCAATTGTAGTATAGAAGTTGTCCTCAATAAACTGTGATCCAACTCAAAACTCGTATTAACTTCTTTGATGCCATCACCAAGATGACATTTTTGTTAAATATTTGTTAAATATAAATTAATGTAGTTTCAACTTCGTCTTTATTTTTCTGTAACTTTCAGACAGGGCCGCCGAAAGCATTTATGACGCCAAGGGTTAAATATCTATTAGGCCCCACCTTTTTAAGCATGCATAACTTTAAAAAAGATTTTACCTACATCATACTGACAATCGTTTGTTATTTAATTGTAAGTAGGGATTTAAAAAAAATAACTTTACAGAATAAGCGATTTCCAATTAACATGTAGTATCACTGAATCATTTGAAAAATCTGAGTTTACCTTTGACATCTTCATTGACTTATTCAAAGCTTTTGATACTATAGACCATGAAATTCTTTTTAAAAAACTCAAACATTACGGAATAACTGGAAATGTTTTTAAATGGTTAAAATGTTATTTAAATAATTGCAAACAGTTTTTATCCGTCTGTTTTGTATCTGCTTCAACTTATAAACTTAGAATTAAACAAGATTTCTTACTGGTTTAAATCAAACAATTTATGACTTAACATTAAAAAAACTAATTAAATTTTCTTTTATCTACCTTCTAAAAAAAATTATTCCTAACAAAATGTCATCTCTTTTTTGTTGATAATGTTAAAATAAAAAGAATAAATGTTACCAAATTTTTAGGTGTTTATTTTAATGATAACCTTACTCGAAAAAATCAAATTAAAAATATGTTTAACAAAACTTCAAAAAGTATAGGAATTTTATATAAGGTAAAAACCTTTTTGAATAAACTCAAATATATTTCTCTTATAATCACAGCCATATTAACTATGCAAATATAGATTAGGTTTGTGCCAAGTAATGCAAACTTGAATTCTCTTCATCGTCATCAGAAGCATATAATACGTTCAATAAATTTTAGTGAGCGTTTTACCCACGCGAAGCCTCTATTAAGAAAAAAGATTGCACTAGATATATATCAACTTATTGTTTATAATATTATTTGTTTTATGTTTTTATGTAATATCAATTCTTTCCCGGTTTCTTTTCAAAATTCGCATTTGTCAAAAAATAAAAATAAATACATTCTACACGATGATAATTTTATAAAGTAGCCATATATTCAAATATAGTAAGGTTTGGATTGCTTTTGGTGGACCATTTACATAGAAAAAAATGGTTTTGAAATTTTTCTCAGGTTTTTATTGAACAATGTAACTAGAACTCATTTAAACGAAAACTTAAAGAAATAATTTTTATAATTAATGATTTGGTTATATACTGTTAATATATATATATATATATATATATATATATATATATATATATATATATATATTGTATAACCCTTTTTTACCTTCTATTAATCAAAAAACTTTTTTCTTGGTTAATAGAAGAAAAAAAGGGAAAGTCCGCGTTCTTTTATTTTTTATCGATCTCTAATTTTGTAGAATAAACGCATGCGCTTTTTTTTGTTTTTTAATAATGCATCAAGATGGGATAATTGGCTATAGATCTTTTAATGTATTTGGTAGAGAATACTTAAGGAATTTCCAGGAGTAAAAATTGAAGACTCCTTTAAAAGGGAACTTAATGATGTCGTCAAGTAACCTTTTCATTCACAAATCAGGAGAAAATTAATTGCAGTTTATAAATTTTCCTTAATTATTTATAGATACCTGGTTTATCTACAAAAGATTTTGTTATATAAACTTTTCTTTGTAGGTAGCAAATTTCCTCCCTATTAATTCTCTAATCATAATTGATAACTTTAATTTTAGTAATACTATCATTCCAAAATAGAATATTACATTAGCCGTGTTGCAATGGTTATAGTTCTGGCTCAGAACCCAGAGGTCCGAGGTTCGTCGCCAGCTCCAGCCCAACAAGCGACATTAGTACGGAAGGAGACGTGAACCTCCCGTTTAATGCTTACCCGCGGTGCTCCATGATAAGACCGTAAGGACTTCTGGGAACACTTAAATACATACAAAAAAAAAAAAAAAAAAAAACATTAAATAGGAGTTCATCAAACCTTTATAAAAATTAGTTAATGTTTAAGAAAACATTTTCATTGCAAATGTTATTGTGAAGTGTTACACCTTTTTGCCATTGATATTTACATTTGATCTTAGACATGCATTTTTATTAACTATACTCAAGCTCTTATTTAAAAAGAAAATATTATATTGATTATTGCATTGTCGTAATATGCCCTGTCGTAATATGTCGTCACTTTTTCTCTCATAAGTTGTGCTTGCTTTTCGATATTTGTTCTTAAAATTGGCTTAAGACTAAAATAAGCATCTTTATCATCACCAGAAAAACATTTATGAATCTGATGGCAAGTTGAAGATAAAGTCACATATTTCTGCAGCAGTATATTTTTCAACATTTATTTTTCTAATTAAATTTTTTAACTAATATAATCATAATACAATCAATATAATCAAACAATAATAATTAATAACATTAATAATTTTTAAAAATATTCTACAAATTAAAAAAAGTTTTACTGAAAATTGTTTAAACACTATAAAGTGACCCTTTTATCATATGAGAACAATTAAAATGAGTTATTTTATTTGTTGTTACATTGCAACTTTTGTCTTATTTATTTGTCTTTTGTATTATTTAAGAATAAATAAAAGTAAAAAAGGTTATAAACAAAAAACTTAGTAAACTTTTTTAAACTAAAAAACAGTCACAGCTTTCTACTTTAAACCTAATAATTCATTAATGTAAAAACCAGTATTATTAATGTGAAAGCTATTATTATTAAATATCATGTAAATTCACAGAACATAACAAGTTTTAAAGACCAACAATTGTTTCTAATAATTTGTTGCCGTCTGGCAACAAGGGTTATTAAAAAATTTAACACTAGTATAGACAATAGATAAAATAAAACACACAAAATATATTTTTTAAAGATATGGTACCGCTTTAAAAAACTTTTTTTTGTTTTCTAGCACCCTTTATAACTTTTTGCCTGGGTTCTTATATTATGTTGCTGCCTGGCAACAAGGTTTATTAAAGAGTTTAATACTAATATAGAGTAAATTTAGAAAAAAAAAAAAAATGCGCAAAATATAATTTTTTTTTGGTAAATTTTTTTTTGTCTTCTTGTATCTTTAACATCTTGACACCCGGGGAATATATATGCTCCTCCCTCCGCATTTCGGCGGTCCTGATTTCAGGGGTTCATCAAGGTTCTCACCCTGACCATATACTCTTTTTAATTTACATTAATGATCTCCCAGAAATCCTCTAATCTAAGGTGGCATTTTTTGCTGTAAATATTACCATTTGTTCTTGTCTTAATAAGAGGGTAACACTTTCTAACTGTTTGGAGGGAAATTTAAGCTTGAAAAGAATCTCACTTTTGCTACAGCATGAGACTCTTAGTTGCTGGTGAACTTTAACTCAAATAAAGCTAAATTTTTTTCAACTAATTGTTATCACAATTAGCTAGGTCTTCCTATATTTATAAACAGTAATATACTTAATGTGTCATCTACCCTTTATCTTCTAGGATTAGTTCTTACTTCCAATATTGGAAACCATATATCAAATTCATTGCAAAATTAGCATTTGCTAAGGTTGCACCTTTTTATCGTGATCGCTGCTTTCTTAATTGGGATTCTATTTTATATTTTATATAAATATCAAATCCGTCCTTGTGTGGAATACAGTTAGCCATATCTGGGACGAATCTTCTAAGATGCCCTTTTTCTTTTAGAAAAGGTGCAAAAACGCATAGTAAACATAGTTGGACCTGCTCTTGCAACCAACTTTTAACCATTATCACATTGTCGTAATGTTGCTTCTCTTTCTCTTTTCTATGAAAACTATAATGGTGGCTACTCTAAAGAGTGTGCGTATCTTGTGTCATCTACTAAAATTCATTATTGTGTTACTCGTTATTAAATTAAGTCTCATTCCTTTACTCTGACTGTTCCTAAGTTCTGCAAAAATTCTTATTTGTCTAGTTTATTTCCTAAGATATCAGTTCTTTGGAATTCTCTCCCTTCTACTTGTTTTCCTGATTCATACAACTTGCAATATTTTAGGTCTCTGTTAATTGTTATCTTGCTTTATAAACTTTATCTTTTCTCTTCCAATAACTTCCAACTGTGGTTGCTTGCAGTCTTGTTGAAAGTAGAGATTTAAAAAAAAAAAAAAAAAAAAAAAAATATATATATATATATATATATATATATATATATATATATATATATATATATATATATATATATATATATATGCATCTAAACAAACAAATAAAATTTTACTTGAATTGTTTCCATTACTTTCAATTTCTTTATTAAATAAAATAAGATGCAATTGATGACAGTTTTAAATTGCTCAAAAGATTGGGTTGTACTTGAAAAAAAAGTATTAATTTTATTAATTTATTTAACAATACTTGTTTATTAAGCAACACAAAACGCAAGTCTCGCGAACGAAAGACTACAAGGAGTGCTATTTAATTTGCCCCCTAATTCTGAGAAGATTTTATGTATTGCTAAGCTAATACTTTTTGCTGGCGCACCAAAACTTAAAGAAAAAATTGCTCAAAGTTTACAATTCATTTTGTTTGTCAGCATTTTCAAAAGTTGCTTTTATGAGTGGAAAAGTTGCCTAAAAAAAGTGACTTGCAAAACAGTAGGAGTTACGTTTTTGGAAAAGTGTATTTTTGACGAGTCTAATTTTATTCTTTTTGGATCCGACGAAAAACAATATGTTCGTAGTCCCCAAAACCAAGAACTCAGCCCTAAATATACTCTAAAGACTGTAAAACATGGTGGTGGCAAGGTGATTGTTTGAGGCAGTTTTTCATGGTATCGCACGGGTCCGTTGTACAGAATGTAAGCGAAAATAGATTAACACTTGTACAAAAAAGTATTAGAAAACTTCATGTTGCCATGAAAAATGTCGAGGGTAATCATCATTTGGTTTACAAGTTTCAACAAGACGATAACCCCAAACACACCGCCTAAAATGCCAAAGTGCGGTTTAACGTAAACAAGATTGATGTTTTTAAGTGGCCCGCACAATCACCAGACATAAACCCAAAAGAGAAAATTGACAAAAATGTCAATTTGTTCATTTAACTGCAACAAATTAACTTTGGATCAAAATAACTATATTATATATTATTTTAAAACATCAAGAAATCTATCTGTCTATACAAAAAATGTTTTAAAAGCTATATAAATGTTTTAAAAGCTGATGATGCTGGTATCCATAATATAATATAATATAATATATATATATATATATATATATATATATATATATATATATATATATATATATATATATATATATATATATATATATATATATATATATCTTGAAATTTTATCATATTATCTTGTTCGTCTCGCCAAATTTGTCAGTTTTTTTGATTCATTTTAAAAATATTCGTTTGTTTAAAATATGTTCTAAATTTTATGTTAAAATGGCTGGTATATTTTGCGTAACTATTTCAAAAAAATTTGCTTTTTTTTAGTTTTAATTCGGGAAATTGAGGCAAAGATTCTTAGCAAAGAAAAAAATTTTCAAAAGTATTTTTTATTAAATTTTTTATAAGCACTTATAAAAATTATGTTAAAAATTTTAAAAATTTTATTAACATTTATAAAATTTTTTTGTTAACATTTATTAAAAGGATACCAATCGTTAGTTTTCTAGGAGTAATAATAGATGAAAATTTGTCACGGAAATCACATATAAAATATTTAGAAAATAAAATATTAAGAAATATTTATATATTATATAAAACTAAATCATATCTTAACACCTCTTTTCTAAAAAAAAATATACTTTTCATCTATTCATTGTTTTATCTCTTACTGCAATATTGTATGGGGTAGTACTAACTATGGTTAGTTGAAAAAACTTCATAGTAAGCAAAATATGCATGCAGGATTATATTTGGTGCCCACAGAACTTTTCAATGTGAACCTCTTTTAAGGAAGCTCGGTGCCCTAATTGTCTATAAACTTAATATACACCATGTTCTATAATTCATGTTTAAAACTAAACATGAACTCTCTCCTATTGTATTTCAGTCTTACTTTAGTGAAATCTCGCAAAAATTTTCAATTAATATCTTTATTATTCCAAAAACTAATTCAAAACTAAATTCTAACAAAATCCAATACCGCGGACCGTTTCTATGGAAACATTTTTCGAAATTTATCACAAAAAATAATAATGTTCAACACATCTTTTTGGAAAAATTTAGAAAAGAATCTAAGAATCTCTTATTACAAAAAAACTGATTTAAAATATCTCTTTTAAAAATAATACACAAATAATATAAGTTATCTAAAAAAATAGTTATTGACACTACTTCTCTTTTGTTGCAAGTTTAATCTAATTTAATTTTTTGTTGAAAAATTTTAATACTTTTAAATTATTGTTAATCTTTGCGTTATGTCTATCTATATCTAATCTATGCGTTATATTTCAACACTAATATTTATATTATGTTATTAGTTATATTGTAACTAACGTATTTAAAATTCTTGTTATGTACTTATCTACTCTTCATTTTTTATATTAACTGACGATTTTTTAGTGTAAATTTTATGATGGGACTTGATGATAAGACAATCTATGTCTTCTGCTTGCTCCAGTTCTCTTATTAACACGATTTATTTCATTGTAAATTTTAATGACAAAACTCTTTTTTTTAAATGCCTAAAAAAAAAAAAAAAAAAAATTCATGCTTTGTATTTATGTTATTATTTTGTATTATGTTATATTATGTATTTATGCTTTAATACTTTTACTAAAGGTCCAAAAATTTTTTGTTGGTGTACCATCATAAATAACTCGATAACTTTAAAACCATTGACAAGTTCAACGACATAAGGAAAAAAAAAATTGTGCGAAAGCTAAATAATTTTATTTATTATTATTATATATATATATTATTATATACTTGTCTATAGATATCATCAAGTAAGACCTAGATATCATCGAGTAAGGTTTGATTTAAAATGTCATCAAGTCTGATAAGTTTCATAAATTGAAATATTGGGTAAATAATATATATATATATATATATATATATATATATATATATATATATATATATATATATATATATATATATATATATATATATATATATATATATATATATATATATATATATATATATTATTTACCCAATATATTTATGAAACTTATCAGACTTGATGACATTATAAATCAAACCTTACTTGATGACATCTAGGTCACTTGTCTATATAATAATTTATATAATAATAATAAATAAAATTTATTATTATTATATATATTATTATATAAACAACTTTGCAAGATAACGGTAACGCTTTCCAATATTTGGTTGCAATGCCCAGATCTGATATACATGATATGAGGCCTTCGTACGGCAATTAGACGATTGATAATAAACCGTATGTCTATAATAAAGTCTTTGTATAATTACATTAAAATCCTTGAATACAATTTATATTTCTATATCTATACAAATTACGCTTAAACATTCGTCAACGTTTCTAATGAATCTAAACGAAAAAAAAACCCTCTCTAATCATGCAACTTAAAAATTGCGAAAAATCTTACATCTTTTGTTACATGATTGAATGTCTTTTTTTTCCGATCTGTTTCTGGAAACTTTCCCTTATTATATTTATTACATTATATTTAGATTTAACAACTTTTGCGATGTTTTTTGTTTGAATGAAACTGTACAAGCTGTTTTTAGTCGAATGAAAAATATGCTGGCGCTGGTGATGTTTAAACACACATTGGTCTAACGTATGTAAGCTAGCTGGGTATTATTATATTATACATTTAGACTGGGTATTATATTATACATTTAGCTGGGTATATTATATTATATATTTAGCTGGGTATTATACATTTAGACACCTTGGACGGAAAAGACGTTAGTATCGATTATGTTCTATAATGAATGACTTTTAGTTCATTTTTTTTTTGTATAGCGGACATATATTTATTAATAGCCATAGATTCATTCGTAATAATTTATTTCCTGAACTTCGTTATTAGTGGCACAAATTTTTTTTCCAGCACTTTTTAAATACACTTGCATAGATGCCTAAATACACTTGCATAGATGCTTAAGTACACTTGCATTGATCTGGTTCAATATTTTAGTACTACAATAAAAGTTTTTATCTCAGAATAATAAATATCTCAGATTAATAAATTTAAATTTCTTAAAATTTGAAACTAATAATTCTATTTGATTGGTTGGGAAAAGCGGATATTTAAAAATAAGATTTTTTAGTTCCTTTGACTTCTTTTTGAAACAGTTTAATTTTTCAGTAGCCAACAATTGCTCAGTTATACAAACAATTGCTCAGTTATACAAACATTTTTTCATTCGAAATTAATATAAAGATAAAAAAGAAAAATATTTAACTAACCTTAGCAGATAAATCGAAGCGTTATCATAACATGAAACATAACTATATCATGGCCTTCAAATGGTTTCACTTTATTTTTTTATTTCCTTATATTTTTCCTGTTCAAAATCAAGTATGTAATGGGATGAAAGAGCTTTGCAATTTACGTATTGATCAAGTTACCCTTGCAGGAAGTCATAATTCTGGTGCTGGATTTAACGGATTTTTATATTATCATAAAGTTGTTAGAGTACCGGCATTGAGTTGTGCTTACAAAAATCAACGACTAAGCATTACCGGTCAACTTGATCTTGGCGTTAGATACTTTGACATTGATGTTTGTTGGGATACCTTCTACAAACCAGAAAGTCCTTGGACGTGTCACCAGCGCGCTTTTGGCGGGTCTATAAAAGTAATTCTTGAACAGATAAACAATTGGATGAACAAAAATAGAAACGACGTAATTGTTCTTCATTTTAATCGCGACTCAACTGACCCTGACAAAGCAGGTAACTAGGATTCATTAAAAACCTTATTCCGACTTCATTTCTAGTTTTTTTTACGCATAATGAGTTTAGTTGTAAAGTAAAAGAAAATATTTTTAATTTTTTTATTTATTTTACAACTAAATGTTTTTATTTTTATATCTAAACCGTTTTGCAAGACCGTACTAAGTAATTAAGCTCAAGTATTTTCTTTAAATTTTTATTTAACGCTTTTTTCAAATAAAAATTGCAAAAAATTGCGATGATTAGTCTGGGAACAAACAAAAAAAAAACCTGAAATTTTGGCCACAAATGTCCAAAATAAGAAAGCAAAATGTTTTTTGTACTATTCTTAAGTCAATTTATATTCATCGATAATTTCTAATATATATATATATATATATATATATATATATATATATATATATATATATATATATATATATATATATATATATATATATATATATATATATATATATATATATATATATATATATATATATATATATATATATATATGTACAGAATAAGATATTAAATATTTTTTAAATTTTTTATCTCTTTCTCTTAGGACCTGCAGTTATGAAACAGATTGTAGATTTATGGGGTGCTCCAAAAGCTGGGGAATTAGCAATTCAAACAAACAAATATGCAACTTTAGGACAATCTATCTTAGACAATAAAAGAATATATATTATCATGGCACAAAAATTAACCAATAACATTGCTGACAAATCTAATTATATCAACGAACATGATGTTGGATTTACCTGGACAAGCAAACATGGCGCAACACAAAGTGATGCAAAAGAATTAATAGAAGAAATGGGAGAGAACCGATGCGAAAGGGAGACGTTTGGGCATTTTTTTGTAAGGTATGATTTGTATTTGACATGGGGATTGTGTAATGACGATTTAGCTGCTTTAGTGAAACCATTTATACGCCAAGGAACATCAGGTTGCTATAAAGGAACATCGAAACAGAAGAAAACTGTAAACTTCATACTGGTTGACTATGTCGATGAAGAGGTCGTCAACGTGGCAAACGATCTAAATAAAATAAATATAAAAACCTTTATGGGTTAAATATAAAAGTTTCAATCTTAGTTTGCAGTTTCTTTGTTCGAAGTTTATTTTAATAAATGATGGCTACCAATTTAAAATTCTAAAAAAGTATTTTCTTTTCATCTTCTGTATCTTCTTTTTATATGTAAATTGTTTTCATAAGTGAAAAATTTAAACGGGCATTTTGAAGTGAAACTTTTATTTGCATATTTTAGATGGGTGTGCACTTTATTGCGTACATACTTAATGCACAATATCCATAATAATACGTTTTAATTCTAACACCGGTAATAAAATAAAATTTTATATTTAAAAAATAAGTTTAAAGAATCTTATTACCCAAGACTAGCTGATGCAGGTTATAGTTCTTCGCCTAGTTTGTCCCGTTTCATTTGAATTAGTATTTGTTTTAACAGTTACCATGAATCAAGTATGGAAGCCAATCCTAATAGTTTTAAATTAAATTAAACTATTTTATAAATTAAATAAAATAATTTAATTTAATTAAAAAAATTAAAAAAAAAATAATTCATATCAATACGTAGTTATATTGTATATTAATAGCTTTAAATTATAACATTTACCTGTGTAAACCCGCATAAACTTTAAATCATATTAATTCAATTAATCTAAATAATTTATCACTAAACATAATATATGTAAACCACTAATAAATATTAATGGAACATAAGCAGTATTCTAACATCAAAATATTAGAACCATATATCCTTAACCAAATTTTTTAATTATAATTAATTGAACTAGCTGATTGGGCCCATAAAAAAACGGATCATTGTAAGTATATTCTAAACCAACCTTTTATATACTTTTCTCTTATATATATATTAATATATATATATATATATATATATATATATATATATATATATATATTTACTTTTTTATTTTTTTTCAATATTACCTTATTTCAATATTACCTTATACTTTCAATATTACCTTCAATATTACCATTTTCAATATTACCTTATTAACTTCAATACTTTTTTAATAAAATAATTTCTGAAAACTTGCTTTAAAAGAAAAAAAATTAACATGTGCACCTTTTCCACTTACGTAAAGCTCATATGAGATTTATAATTATATTTATAGATTTAAGTTTTCATTTTTTCTAAACCTATATCATTGATAGATCAGTGGTTTAGTGCGTTGTCATCAGTGTTGATTCGGTAGAGGAAAGGGGGGGGGGTTAAGACCTTAGCGAAATAAATTCTTAATAAAGTTTAAGACTTTAGCTTAATAAATTTAGAAATTTCTAATTGTTAAAATTCTAAAATTTTCTCATTTTATAGATAAATTATACAGACTGTATAATTTACAGCATGCAAACTCTACATTTACTAAAGACGTTTACACTTACAGACTTGGTACGTAACGCTAAACAAATGGCAGAACTAATAAGATTTTAGACAATTAAAAACTATAGATGCGGCCTTAGCTGTAATACAAAATGAGAAAATAGGCTTATAAATAAAGAACTATTTAACATATTGATTTTTTCACAAGATATCGAACTTTTGTTTACATTTCTAGATTTGAAAGAAAAATATCCGGTTTTAAAAAAAACAGTTTACCGTGTTTTTTTCGGTTCATCCAGACTAATTTCTGACTAACCTGGAAAGTTACATAAGTCCCGATATTTTTATTCAAAAAACAGTAACAGAGCAACTCCACGCAATTTTTTCATTGTTTTTTAGTCTTTAGATCAACACCGCAATTCAGCTAATATAGATAAACTAAATTATTAACTTGGCGTTAAACAAAAAGTTTTGGTATTACTCTTAGAAGTTTTATAGCTGAATAACAATTTTTTGTCATTAGAACCTTAAATAAGCCGGTTTTTTTTTTAATGCATAAATAAACTTCTTACAATAACAAAGTAAAACAAATGAGTAATATTCTTATAATGTTGAAAGAAAATGAACTTTTTAAAGTAGATAGACTAATAAAAAAAAATATATAACAAAGGAAAATGACTTGATATAAGCAAAAATGATTTGCTTAGTAATAATAGAAAGTTAACAACTTTAGAATGTTAGTACTAGTAATACATAAATACGTTGTCCATGGAAAAAATAATAATACTTTTAAGTTTAACTTTAAAAACAGGGTAAGAAGAAGGTGAGTTAAAATTTTGCTAAATAACCTTATTCCAAAGACATAGTGCATGATAACCAATACAAAACTGATTAAATTTGGTTTGACAAAAAATTAGGTTTAGCAAATCATTATTTCTTAGGGTATATTTGTTTACAGGTTTTAAAGTAAAGATATTTTAAAAAAAGTTGGGAACTAAATTATTTTTCCACATATATTAAATATATTTTTTCACATATATACAAAACATAAGATATTGAATACATTTAATTCATATATATTAAGTAATCTCATTTCGTTGAATAAAGGTTTCTAATGAGTAAGACGATTTACAAAATTAATAATACGAATCGCGTGTTTCTGACGATTACAAAGACGTTTCAATCTATTTTTATTAGTACTTCTTCAGGAAATATTTGCATAAATTAAATAGTTATAGATAAACGAGTAATAAAGTTGAGACAAACTCTTTTTATTTAAATAACCTCTGGTTTTTTACAAAGTTGCAATAATTTTAAAAATTTGGGTACAAATGTAATCAATCTGATATTTCTATGTAATGTGTTTTTCCAGGAAAACTCCTAAAAACTTTTTAACACAGTCTCTTATAATCTTTATTTGGTTGATAAAAATTGGAGGCAGTTTTGAGTTTCAAACCTGGAAATCTTGCTTATAGAGCAAGCGCTCTAACCACTGCACCAAGACCACAAATATTTTGATGTTGTTGACAACAAGAAACGTTTCTTGGCATTGAACTAAACAAAAGCACATGCGGTGGGCGTAAACTAGCAAACTTTAATTTTCCAACTGATTCTTCAGGATAATCACCTTTAAAAACAGCATAAGCTTTTTTCACATTCATAGACAAAAGACTTTTTTGCACAGTTCTTGTTCTTTAATCTCACCACAACTTTTTACCGGATGCTTGACGAGATAATTCATCAGTCTGGTAAAAATCAAGAACCAATTTTACAGTTAAAGCATCTAGTGTATTTTCACTAAGTATTTTTTCTGGGGCTAAGGGTTTCATTTATTTTTGTTAAAGGTTTTTGTTCAACTTTACCCCTCCTCCTGAGTGATTTTGGTAGTGCTGACTCGGCTCTCTTAACAGCTTTTCCAAGAGTGCTCACAGATTTGTCATGATCTAACTGCTACAGATTTTGATTCTGCTATTTTACTTGCCAGCTCTTTTTTTTATTTTTTATTTGTCATTAAAAAAAAAAAAAAGAATACAATGCCGAGTTATATAAATAAAATCTACATGACCGGGGCTAAAAGATGACAATATTTGCCTTATCACTACACCCCGACGTGCTTTCATCAGCAAGCGTGTATAACCATTAAAATGTAAACATAAAACATAAAATTACTTTGTATCATATAAAAATTATATACAAATATATACAATTATGTTTAGATCAGTTACTAATCTATAATCAAAAGAAAATCGTAAAAAAAAAAAAAAAAAGCAATCACTTAAAAACTGAAGATAAGTTAATAGGATAATTTAAAGAAAATTTAATTGGTTAGACTAGTTAATAAAATAGTTCTTAAAAAAGAAGATAAAAAAATCTTAAAAAGAATTTAATTCATTAACATCGTTAAGAAGTTTTTGTTTAAATAGAGAAAGTGAAGAACAATTTTTCAACTGGTTATTTCATAAAGTGTTCCATAATTTAGGACCTCTGATGCCAATAGAAAATTTAGTAGCCAAATAGTGCATTTTAGGTTGCTCGTAATTGTAATTTGAAAATCTTGTAGGGTACACGTGATTAGTTTTATTGAAAAATGTATTAAAAATAATAGGAGTTAATTTATAATGTAGTTTGTACCTCTGATGCCAATAGAAAATTTAGTAGCCAAATAGTGTATTTTAGGTTGCTCGTAATTGTAATTTGAAAATCTTGTAGGGTACACGTGATTAGTTTTATTGAAAAATGTATTAAAAATAATAGGAGTTAATTTATAATGTAGTTTGTACCTCTGATGCCAATAGAAAATTTAGTAGCCAAATAGTGTATTTTAGGTTGCTCGTAATTGTAATTTGAAAATCTTGTAGGGTACACGTGATTAGTTTTATTGAAAAATGTATTAAAAATAATAGGAGTTAATTTATAATGTAGTTTGTACATAAATATAAGAATTTGACAAAGGTTTAACTGAAGAACATTGAGTATGTGATGATTTTTGAATAGTTCTTTAGAATGTGCGAATCGACCTGCATTTGAAATAATCCTGACAGCGTGTTTTTGTCTACTAAGCAATTTTTTAACTTTACTTACATTAGAGCTGCACCATGCAATATTTACATAGTTTATATAACAATGTATGAGGAAGAAATATAAGATTTTTAAGCAGTTTTGGTTTAAGATTTGCTTAGCTTTGTATAGTATGCCAATATTTTTCAAAGTTTTATTTTCAATTGTTCTTATGTGTTTTCTTCTTGTCATGTTTTCGTCAAGTATCACTCCTAAAAACTTTAATGATGACTCTCTAACTATTTTAGAGTTTTTTTTTTTTTTTTTTTTTTTTTTTTTTGTTTCTTTATTACAATATTTATGATACAGATACAAATAATATAAAAAATAAAAAATAGAAGGTAACAAGTCAAGATATCGTTAAGAATAATATAATAATATAAAGAATATTAATAAATATAAAGAACGCGGATACTCATAGAAGACCATCAGGTCTTGTCACAGAGAAACCGCTTTTGAACGTTTTTTTTTTTTTTTTTTTTTTTAATTTAATTTAATTTTTTTTTTTTTATTATTATTATTATTTTTTTTTTTCAATGTTTTCATTTTTTGTATTTATTTATTTTTGTTCAGTTTCTTTTTATTACAAAATTAAATTTATTAATAAAAGTATATAAAGTTCGTAATATAATATTATAAATAAACATACAATATTACAATAGAAGAGTTCTAAAACTTAAAAACTAAAACATGTTAAATAATTCACTAAAATAAAACATGTTAAATAATTGCTTGTTGATAAAAAAATAAATAAATAAAAAAGAATGTACATTAAATATATTCATATACTAATATAGACAAGTGATTTTCAAAAATTTAAAAGTAGATTAGTATATTTTCAGTTGAAAAAATGAGTTTTTTAAGATTTTGTTTAAAAGAATCAAAATTACATTCTTGAGAAAAATCTTTAGAAGTATTAAGAACTATACTATTCCATAAAAATGGTCCGCGAAATGAAATATAAAATTTTCCAAAATTAGTTTGAGAAAATGGTTGTCGAATTAAGTTATCGTTCCTTAGAATATATTTATTTCTATCTCTTTGTAAATACAAGTTACGAAAAGATACGGGGGATAGGTTGGTCTTGCATTTATACATAAAACAAAGAATATTAAAAACATTTAACTCATATATATTGAGTGCTTTCATATCATATAAAAGAGGCTTGGCGTGAGCAAAACGGTCCTTGAAATTTATAAGGCGTGCTACATGCTTCTGTTGCCGATAGAGAGGTTTAAGTTTACTTTTATAAACGCTACCCCAAGCAATGTTTGCATAGTTGATATGGCAATGAATTAACGAATAATATAATTGAATTAAGGTATTTTTATCAAGAACGTTTCTTATTTTGTATAAAATGCCTATACTCTTTGAAATTTTACTGCACAAGTTAGCAATGTGGCATTTCCATGTAAGATTTTTATCGATATATACACCTAAAAATCTTGTCACTAAAACTCTATTAATAACTATGTTATCGATAAATAGAAAAGGTAAGTTGCTAGGCAGCTGGTGCTTTTTACCATAAGGATGAAAAAGAATCCATTTAGTTTTATCAATATTTAGTGATAGTTTGTTTAATCTAAACCATTCGGAAATTTTGACTAGTTCAATGTTCATATTGCTAAAAAGTGTAAAAATGTTATTATGAGAAAGAAATAGGTTAGAATCATCAGCAAACATAATTGTCATTAGGTTAGAAGCTTTTGGTAGATCATTAATATATATTAAAAATAGGAGAGGTCCTAATATGGATCCTTGAGGAACTCCACATGAAATATTTAACAAACTAGATGATACGTTATCATTCGCATAAACAAATTGTTTTCGATTATTTAGGTAACTTTTTAGGCAAATTAATATTTTTCCAGTAATTCCGTACCACTCCAACTTTTTAAAAAGAATTTCGTGATCTATAGTATCAAAAGCTTTCGCCAAATCAATGAAAACACCTAAAGTAAATTGAGAATTTTCAAATGAGTCAGATATATTTCTTGTAAATTGTAGAATGGCATGTTCAGTAGAATTGTTTTTTTGGAATCCATATTGATTGCTGTATAATAAATTGTTTAAAGTAAGATGACTATAAATTTTGTTGTACAAAATTTTTTCTAAAACTTTAGAGAATACAGAAAGGAGTGAAATTGGACGATAGTTACTTATATTCTCAATGTCACCACTTTTTAATATTGGTATGACTTTTGCTAATTTTAGAGCATGTGGAAAAATTCCCTGTTTAATTGATATTGAAAAATTTTTAAAGAGTATATCTTTTAAAACATCAAATGAACTTATAATAATGTTGCCATTAATACCATCAGGGCCTACTGCTTTGTTAGATTTTAACATTTTAAAAGCATTTTCAAACTCTTCAAAAGATAATTCAAAAGAGTTCAAGTAAGAGTTTAGAGGGAAACGTAGATCATTCATTAAACCGTTAGCTATAGGAATTCTTTTTGCCAGATTAGGTCCTACAGACACAAAAGATTTATTAAATTCTTCCGTAATTTGTCTTTTATCATATAAAAATTCATTATTATGTTTAACCGTGTTTGGCAAAGAGTGAGATGTACATTTTTTGCTGCCAGTAATTTCTCTTATTATAAACCAAGTGCGTTTAAAATTTAATTTATATATATTTAGTAAATTTAAATAATAATTTTTTTTTTGTTTTTTCTTGAGGCTTTCAAAAAGTTTAGCGTAATTTTTATATATAATTTTATTTTCATTTGTTTTAGATTTTAAGTAATTAATGTATAATTTTTGTTTAATTTTTGAAGACTTCCGCAAACCCTTTGCATTCCAAGGCGATTTAATACTTTTAGCTTTGAGATTTAAATTAACTTCAGGGAAATTAGTTTCATAAATATCATAGAAAGATTTAAAAAAGGAGTTATAAACTAAGTTTATATCATCAGAGGTGTTAATAATGCTCCAATCAATTAGAGATAATTGTTCCTTAAAAGACTTAAGGTTTTCATTATAAAAAATCGCTTTTTGAAAACTCGTTTTTCATTAGGAACTAATTTATTATCTATATTTATAGAAAAGAAAATAGGAAAATGATCAGATATGTCATTTTTAATTATGCCCTTTTTTAAGGATTCGTTAAAAACATCAGTGGTTAAAATATTATCAATTAAAGAGGCACTTGATTGAGTAGTTCTTGTCGGTTTGCTAATCAAGGGAATCGCACCATTTTCAAAAATGCCATTATAAAACCTTTTAATGTTATTACTGACGTGGTGTTGAAAACAATCTAAATTCAGATCACCCACTAAGTAGATAAATTTATTTTCGTGGTTACTTTTTTTAATAACGTCATTACATAAAAACGAATTAAAATTTTTAATTTCACCAAGGTGGGCGATAACAACAACTTAGAATTTTATTTTTTATTTTATTGGTTAAAATTTCAATCGTTAAAACCTCTTTATCAGCATCAGAGATGCTCATGTCATGCCGGGTAAAATATCGTAAGTTATTTTTAACATAAATAAGAACGCCTCCGCCACGCTTATTTGTTTTTCGTGCTAATGAAATTACATTAAAACCCGGCAGTTCAAAATTGGTAAAAAAATTTACGTCATCCGAACTGCACCATGTTTCTGTTAAGCAAATTATATTAAATAGATTACAAGTTTCTTCAATAAAATTACGAAAGATTTCAAAATTTTTTTTTAAACTGCGGATATTAATGTGAATTGTGTTAATATTATTTTGATCAAGAAATCCTTTAATTTCATGGGTATAAAAGTAGTTGCATTTATTTTGCAAAGCACCAGAATTAGAAAAATAATTAAGATTAGGATCAGATTCATCATCTAATAAGAAATTATTTGTTTGAAAAAAATTATAAAAACTAGACTCAAAATTTAAGGTTTCGTTAGAATCCATTTTTTTTTTTCATAATCGAAATAAGATCAAAGAATTTCTTTATAAATCCCGTGTGATTAATTTATTATATATAACTTTAGCGTACTTACCCTTTGCCCTTAAATCTTTTGCCTCATTCAGGAGTTTTTTTCGCAATTCCATCGTATGAACACTATAATCTTCATTTATGTAAACCTTTTGAGTCCACAATTTCATCGTCGTGTCTTTTCTTAATATCGTGGCTTTGTCTTTGTAGTTAAGAAATCTGACTACGATCGATCTGTTTTTTTTATTGTTTTCAGGTAATTTCTTTCCGACTCGATGTGCTCTTTCAATTTCAAATTTTCCGTGTAGCTGAAGTTTATTATTTAAAAATTCTCTTACTTTATTTTCACTGTCCTCCCAGCTTTCATTTTCAACTTCTTCAATCCCACAGAATCTTAAGTTGTTGCGTCGACTTCTGTCTTCAAGTTCAGCCAATTTGTTAATTATGTTAGAATTTGCATATTCATTTATCAATGATGTTTTTGATGTTTGATGATCAGCAACTATTTTATCATAATTATTACTTACAAATTCAACAGCTTTATTAAGTTCGCCTAATTCCTTTTTTAGTTCCTTATTCTCGTCAATTACTGAGTTTAATTTGTTTTCAAGCTTTTCAATTCTATCATTAAACATCTTCATAATAGTATTTTCATGAATTTCCAAAATATCTTTCAATTGTGTTGCCAATGTAATAATCAGGATGTTTTAATGGAATATTTTCTTTATCGTGAAGTCTATGAAAAAAGGTATACTTAGTTTTATTTAAATTTAAGGACAATTTGTTCACCTTAAACCATTCCGCCAGATTTAAAAATTCCTTTAAAATGTTTGAAAACTTATTGAAATCGTTTACATAAATAAGAAATAAAATTGGACCTAGAATTGAGCGTTGGGGAACACCGCAAGTAATAGTCAAGTACTCAGTTTTTCTTTCTTCGTGTGCTATGTATTGTTTTCTATTGTTTAGATAACTTTTGAGTCATTCTAAATATGTACTTTTAATACCATAACTTTTGAGTTTTTTTATAATAATGCTATGGTCTACTGTATCAAAGGCTTTGATAACATCTATAAAAACTTCTAGGGTAAACTTACTTTCATCAAATGCTTTAAATATATCGTGAACAATATTAATAATGGCATGGTCAGTTGAATACCCTGGTTGAAATCCAAATTGTTTGTTATATAGAATATTATTTATATTTAGAAAAGTCAAAATTCGGTTATACATAATTCGCTCTAAGATTTTGGAAAAGCAAGGAAGAATTGAAATTGGTCTGTAATTTTCAGGATTAAATATGTCTCCTGACTTGAAAATAGGTATAACCCTCGCAATTTTTAGTTTCTCCGGATAAATGCCTAGTTTTAAAGAGAGATTAAAAATATGTAAAAGAGGGATTGTTAAGTACTTTATTGATTTTTTAATTACATTACTACTAATATTATCAAACCCCACACTTTTGTTTAGTTTTAAAAAATATACTGAATCTAAGAGTTCCTTTTCAGTAATTTCATAATTATCCATCTTAGAGGTCTTATTAGGAGTAAGATATGACTCAAAGTTTATTTCAGTAGTTTCTATTTTCGACGCTAAAGTGGAATCAACACTGACAAAATATTGATTAAGTGTTTCAGTAATTAAAGATTTATTTGTAATAGTTTTATTTTTAATGTTTAGTTTTATAAGAAGACAAATTTCCGTCATTTTGTTTCCTGCCAATTACTTCCTTAATTGTGTCCCAAGTTTTTTTTGGATCACTTTTATGTTTTATTAAATTCTCAGTATAGTATTATTTCTTTGATTTTTTGATAACCATCTCAAAAATACGTTTATAATTTTTGTAATTAGTTTCATTATTGAAGGTTTTTTTTTTAGAAACTTATTATAAAGTCGTTGCTTTTTTTTTGACGACTTTATAATTCCAGGCGTTATGGATTTAATAATGTTTTTTTTTCACACATTTTGTAACTACAGGAAAAGCCGAATTGTAAAATTGTTGTAATTTATCAATAAACTTATCTTATGCCTTATCTGCGTGTTCAACATCAAGGAGGTCACGTGTTCAATATGAAGGAGGTCACGTGTTCAATATGAAGGAGGTCACGTGTTCAATATGAAGGAGGTCACGTGTTCAATATGAAGGAGGTCACGTGTTCAATATAAAGGAGGTCACGTGTTCAATATGAAGGAGGTCATCCCAATTTAAATCTGATAAAAGAGTATTAAAATTTTCCATGTATTTTTCATTTATATTTCGCGTATTTTTTTTAACTTTTTGTGCATAAATGTTATCACATTTTTGTGAGATAAGAAATACAGGGAAATGATCTGAAATGTCGCATTTAAATATTCCTGTTTTTATTTTTGATTTTAATTCATTGGTGACTATGTTTTATGTTTGATTTTAATTCATAGGTGACTCTTTCCCTTTCGTTGTCTTTCTTTTTCTTGTTGAGCCTTCAATTTAGTAAGTCTTCTTTCTTTTCTTCTTTTTGATTCTTTTTTTTTTAAATATAAAAAATACTTTTTTGCCAAAATTTTATCACTGTCTTTCACAATATTTCTTTTGATGTTCAGCATGAGTAAGAGGCATGTTAAACCCTTGAAAGATTAAAAAAAGCAACACAGTAGTTATGGAGATGCATGTATTACATTTAAGGCTCAATAGAGTTATAATTATTCCTTAGAGAGGCACTATGTATGCTAAAAAAGAGCCTCAAGGATAGCTGAGCATTCATCCTCCAAATTTTGCCTATGCAAAACATACCTACATTTCGTAGTTTTTGTAGAAAACGTCAAAGAAAGTAGGCTGCACAATAATCTGGGTCAGTGAAGTTGATAAAAACTTAACTGTATTTTTAGTTTAGCAGTTTTAAATTTTGTTTTAAGTTTTGTTAAAAAGTTGTCATGCTGTGACGTCATGGCGTGACATAAAAAAGATTCTAAAAATAAGTTGAGCTAATTATTTTTTTAAATATGTTAGTGTTTATTTAGAAGTACTAGATAGAGGTCTCATTGCTCTGGAATTTTAAAATCCTAAGTTTTACTGGTTGTCTTAGAAATAAAAAAAATTGGTACCCTAATTGTCACAGTGTGACATATCACAGCATGACAATATTGGTAATAACATTTTATTAAAATAAACGGTTTTCTGAATTCGTCTGGTAATAAGTATGTTTTTATCATAAGTAGCAATGATTAGCGCAGCTAATTGCAATCTGCTAAAAACCTGTTTGCAATCAGCAAGATAGTTATTGAATTTTTTATAGATTCAATTGAACTTTGGCGATTAAAAATAAATTAAATTATCGCAAAAACGCGATATATAATATTATGCATATGATATATAATTTTATGCATATTGGCTCAGTTTAACTTTTTATCATTGAATATAAACTTTTTAAAGTTATAAACAAATCTGCTATCATCTTCGCTCTTTAGTTTCTTACAAAGTTTTTCAACGTTCTAAAAGATATTTTTAATAACTTATTGCTATGTAAACAGCAGTTATTTTAAAAATTCAAGGCAGAACAGCTTCTCAGTATAACATTTTAGTTCATGATGTATATCCTTCTAGAATTGTTTATTACTAGTTAAAATTTATTAGATTATTTCTTAATTTTTTTTGTAAAAACAAAAAACAACAAAACTTTGATTTGTTATTATAAACTATATATTGAGATATTTTTACAAGAAAAAAATAAAAATAGTAAAAACTATTAAAAATAACATTCAAATAAGCACTCAATAGAGGTGCATATCAAATGTCACAAAAAAATAAACAGCTGCACCACTAGTGATTTCTGCCGATGTGCATGACTAACTCGTGCAGTTTTGCTTTCCTTTTTTCTGGTTTCAGACATTAGATTCACAATTATCAATTTGTGAAAAAGTCCTCTATATCAGAATTTTTCTTAACAAAAAAAAAAAAAAGTCTTTTACAAAAAAAGTGTGTGTGTAGGGGGGACTTGCCCCCTGGCCCCCGATGTCGTCGGCCCTTATTTTCATTAGCTCTCTCAGACAGCTCATTTTGAAATAAATATAACTAGCATAGAGCAATTTTATAATACCATAAAAATAAGTATAGCCAAAGGCAATATCAAATCGTAAAAAGATTTAAGGATAACCAAATAATTTAAAAGTATTAAAATTTTTCAACAAAAAATTAAATTAGATTAAAATTGCAACAAAAGAGAAGTAGTGTCAATAACTATTTTTTTAGATAATTTATATTATTTGTATATTATTTTTAAAAGAGATATTTTAAATCAAAGTCTTTTTGCAATAAGAGATTCTTAGATTCTTTTCTAAATTTTTTCAAAGAGATGTGATGAACATTATTTTTTGTGATAAATTTTGAAAAATGTTTCCATAGAAACGGTCCGCGGTATTGGATTTTGTAAGAATTTAGTTTTGAATTAGTTTTTGGAACAATAAAGTTATTAATTGAAAATTTAGTAGGATACTTGTGCGAGATTTCACTAAAGTAAGACTGAAATACAATAGAAGAGAGTTATTTATATAAATAATTAATTATTTTAATTAATTATTTTAAAATGAAAAATTTTTACACAATGTCTTTTTCAACAATTAAAATGATTATGTTTCTATATAGGATACTTAAAATACCTAATAAAAAAAAGCAACATGAATTATCATTTTATGTATATATTGTGACATCGGCATGATTTTTTTAAATGTGTTATTAGTAATGATTGCAAATAGAGGATTTCTGATTCAAAATCTAATTATCCGGATATCTATTTATATTAGAGTGTCCCAGTCGCCTCTTATATTCTAAAAAATATCTGTTCATATTCTACAAACTTCCTATTGGTTTTTTCAAAATTTTATTGGATTTAGGGGGAGCACAAGACCCTTGAAGACTTACCGGTTCCCTAATATAATTAAAAAAAAAGTTTTTCAAAAGTATGTCATGTTGGGTCTCAAAAGAAGGAAATTATATAAAATTTTAAAAATAATCATTTTATTAAAAAATTATTATTTTGAAGTTTATTACAAAAAAAACGTTTTTATAACTAAAAATGAAAGAAGTAAAATTTTTTTGATAACAATTCCCAAAAAAAACTTAAATAATAATTTTTTTATAAAATAACTGTTACTTTTGAAATTTTTATATAATTTCGCTTCTTTTTTTTTAAATAATATTAGGTACCTTTTAAGTGTTCAAGGGTCTTGTGCTCCCCCTCAATCCAATAAAATTTTGAAAAAATTTATCAGAGTTGTTTATGAGAACCAATATAAAGTTTGAAGAATATGAACAGATTCTTTTTAGAATACAAGTGGCGGCTAAGACATCCTTATATATATGTATATATATATATATATATATATATATATATATATATATATATATATATATATATATATATATATATATATATATATATATATATATATATATATATATATATATATATATATATATATATATATATATATATATATATATATATATATATATATATATATGTATATATATATATATATATATATATATATATATATATATATGTATATATATATATATATATATATATATATATATATATATATATATATATATATATATATATATATATATATGTATATATATATATATATATATATATATATATATATATATATATATATATATATATATATATATATATATATATATATGCAGGGGTGTGGAGTAGTAAAAAAATAGTAAAGACTCCGACTTCAGTTGTTGAAATTTTTTGAGCACAACTCCGACTCCGACTCCAACTCCAGAGCAAAATTTTTGAAAAATTCTTTGAATTCTTTAAAAAATATTATGCGATAAGTTAAAAATTTCTTTTTTGACAAATTTATGATACGCTCTTTGAGGTTTAGTATGAACATAATTAATTGAATGGTTAATTGAATGTTTTGTACATGCATGTGCAATACCGACTATTGGAGTCGGAGTCGCGATTTTGTTTAGCGATTCCAACTCCACTAAAAATGTCGCAACTCCACAACTCCGACTCCACAGCCCTGTATATATGTATATGTATATATATGTATATATATATATATATATATATATATATATATATATATATATATATATATATATATTTATTTATCATATTTATTCATATCATATTTTATGGTATTATATCATAAAGTCGTATCATAATCACTCATATCATATTTAATACAAGGCATATCTAATCAGAATTGTATTTAAAATGTAAACAAGCTAAAGTTTTATTTAAACTATTTTTTTCTTTTATAAGGATTAGACTTCTTCATAAAAATCTAATTCTGTTAAATTGGACTTTTTTAAAGATTTTTATGATGCTTTTTTGTTTAAAGATATGGGAAAAGGATAAACACATTTGGCGATGTAGCACCTGTAAGAAGACAAAGACTACTCGAAGTGGTTTTTTTGAATGTTCAATATCTTTAAGCGTAAGTAATATACTTCAACTTACATTGTTATGGGTTTCAGAGGTCCCTGTTACTGTTGCAGCTGAGTTTGTGGGGATAAGCCAACCAACTTCAGTTAAGTTGTATCAGTATTTCAGAGACATCTGTTCATTTAAAGTTTTAGATGTTGCAACTTTAAACCAGCTGGGAGGTCCAGGACAAATAGTTAAAATTGATGAGTTTTTTTTTCAAACGCAAGTATAATGTTGGTCACAATGTGAACATTTTTCGATTTGCGCGTTTAAAGCGAGAAGACGTGTTTTTGCTTGGTTATACACAAAAATAAAAAATAAAAAGATTTAAAAAGTAAATTAATAATGATAAATGTCCAAATTCGAGATTTCAACATTTATTAAGAACTTTAAGAAAAGAAATTCGAAGCTCTTGACGCTTTAGTAAGACTTACTGAAGCGAAATGAACTCTTAGAGGAGCGTATATCTGAACTAGAAAATGGAAAAACAAATAATCAAAGTTCTAAGGTTTTGTTTGGCAGTTTTACTGCTAATAAACCAAAGATGAATGAGCAAAAGGCAATATTTCTAAATGATGTATCTGTTGAAATATTATGAAAAACAAAATTAGAAAAATATTTGTTTTTTTTTGGTATTAATGAATTGAAAGAAACAGATGTAGATAAAAAAAAAATAGACGACGATAAAAACTCAATTAATGAAATATTTTTGATACTTGATAATGAGAAAATTGCGCGTCATCATCGTTTTCATTCAAAAAATGAAAAGCCAGGAATAATAATTGTCGAAATGGACAATAAACATTCCGTTCAAGAAGCAGTTAAGGAAGCCAGCAAATTGAGTAAAATCGACGAATATTTAAATAAAGTTTATATAAACCATGACCTCACTTTAGTGCAAAACAAGAAAGCAAAAAATTTTTAGTCGCGGAAAGAAATAAATTAAATAACAATCAAATCGAAATCAGCCCTTTCGATTCACCATTAAAAATAAGAAAATTATCAAAATTAAAATTAATAAAAATGACTAACCAAATTTCAAAATTCTTTAAAAGAAATATAAAAAAATTAACAAGTACAACATCAGTAACAATAATAATAGTAACAATAATACAAAAAGCAATGATTTTGAATCTTCAAACAATAAAAATCAATTAAACAGACTAAAATGCTGGTATACAAACGCAACAGTGTTTACAATTCAATTAAATTATCTCTATTTGTTAGTGAATATATTACATTAAATATTAACTTAATAATGATATGCAAAACTTGGTTTCGATCTAGTACATATTTAGATTTACCTGGGTACACAATATATAGGAGACCGAATTGACGATAGAAGAGGGGGTGTTTTTTGTTTTTTTATTAAAAGAACTTTCTGAAATTTCTAATGTCATATTTAATAAAGCATCTATTGAGCATATTTGGTGCATTAAAAATTAGCAAATGAAACAATATTACAAAGTTGCATATATAGGCAACTAAATGCAACAGCAAAACTAAATGACCAGCTAAATGATGCAGTTACTTCTTTTTGACTCATGTTAGTGAGTCAAAAAGAAGTAGATTGTCTTATATCTAATGGAGACTTTAGCTTTCCTAAAATAAAATGGAATAAATATGGTTTTAGTGAACATTTGTCGAAAAATACATATGAAAACAGTTTTGTTACAACGATAAATAATTGTTTTCTTTTTTAAATGGTTTATAAACCAACTTTTCAAATAAACGAGATTAAAGATAACATTTTAGACTTAATTATCACTCATAAAAACAATAGAATTCTCGAAATAAAACATGAGCCTTTATTGGGCAATTCAAATAAAGTCCATGATATATTAACTTATGAATTTATAGTGAATAACACTATCCATCTAAATGTTGCTAATAGAAAAATTTTATACAGAAAATCAAATTTCGCGAAAATGCGACGGTTTTATAATGAAGTTGATTGGCAGACATTATTTCTAAATAAAAATTCTAATGAATGTTATAATCTGTTTATAAAAATCTATGATGAGTCAGTTTCAAAACTTGTGCCATCAAGAAATGTTCAGTCAAAGATTGGTCCATTATGGTTAACTAAAGAATTAAAGAAAGAATTTTATTTGAAAAAAGACTGTAGTTCAAATATTTATTATCAAATAAATAAAACTTTTTAAAGAAACTATACATGATTCTACGTAAAAAGTGTAAAGAACTAATTGGTACAGTAGTTTATGAATATGAATCTAATATAGCAAAAAAAATCTGAACAAATCCTAAACTATTCTATTCTTTTTTTTATTCAAACAAGAAATCAAATTATTAATAGATCAGAATGGACAATTGCATGAGGACGAAAGTAAAATATCAAATATTCTGGGTTTACATTTTCATTCTGTGTTCATCCAAGAAAATGTCCTTGTTGTTTTACCATATTTTAAACTAAGATTATCAATAACCTGCGACCTAAATAATTAAGACTTCTCTCCTATAATAATAGCAAAACACTTAAAAAAGTTAAACGAAAATAAATCGATTGAACATAATAAAATTCATCCATTAATCATAAAGAAATGCAACTTAGCTCTGTCATATCCACTATCTTTAATTTTCGCAAAAAGTTACAGTGATGCAATAGTTTCTGAAAAAAGGAAACTAGCGAATGTAGCACCGATTTTTAAAGGAGGTAGTAAATTAGATCCATTAAATTATCGGCCAATATCTATTACGTTAGTAGTTTGAAGAACGTTTGAAAGAATAATTCGAGAAATAATGTATCATCTACTACAAAACAATCTAATCAATAAAAATCAACATGGTTCTGTACCTTCTAAATCATGTATAACCAACTTAAAACAATTGATGAAATAACGAACTACCTAAACAATAAGGCTTCCGTAGATGTTGTATATTTTGACTAAGCAAAAGCCTTTGATAAAGTTTCGCACCTAAAATTAATGCACAAGATAAAAAACAATGGCTTTTCAAAAAAATTGGTTAAATGGCTTCACAGTTTCTTATCTAACAGAAGATAAAGAGTGGTTTTGGGTCACCATACATCCGAGTGGAGAGAAGTCTTAAGCGGTGTCCCTCAAGGTTCAGTTTTAGGACATCTATTTATCATATATATTAATGACTTACAAGACATTCCGAAATTTTCATTAAAGCTATATGCCGATGATAGTAAATTAATTGCTTCAATAAACAAAGTATCAGAAAGATCTAAGCTTCAAGATGATATTATATGCAACAATGGGCTTACCTATGGTGTATGTGTTTCAATGAAAAAAATGTAAAGTTATGCACTTTGGAGTAAAAAACAAAAAATTCAAATATTTCATGACAAATTTGACTAATAATAATGAACATATAGTATTACAAGAAACAGAAATAGAAAAAAGATATGGGTATTATTATTACAAATAAACTGAAATGAAACAATCAAGTCATAAAAGCAGCAAATAATGCAAACCAGATTTTGGGAATGGTTAATAAAGCTTTTAGAAATTTGGATGTCTGCACTATGAAAGTATTATATAAATTGCTTGTAAGACCATATTTAGATTATGCTGTCTCAGTTTGGAATCCTAGCCAACAACAAAATATAGATCATTTAAAAAAATTTCAAAAAGAGCGACAAAAATGTATTTAAAAAAAATGAAATATGAAAACAGACTTAAAGTTTTTAACCTGGAATCATTATAGAAAAGAAGAATTTGTGGAGACCTTATAAAAATGTATAGAATAGTGTATGATCTGAACTGAACTACGATCAAATTTCATTACAAAAACACACAAATTTTATAACCAACAGAGTATTAGACAAAAAAAAAAAAGCAGAAATGCAGAAAAATGCAGAAATTATAACTACAGATTCTCACGAGAATACATTCCAAAACGTAATACAAGACATAACTTTTTCTAAAATCAAGTTTGTAACTATTGGAATAATTTAGATCGTGAAACTGTTAATGTGAAAACGATAAACTCTTTTGATGTGAAAACGATAAACTCTTTTGATGTGAAAACGATAAACTCTTTTGATGTGAAAACGATAAACTCTTTTGATGTGAAAACGATAAACTCTTTTGATGTGAAAACGATAAACTCTTTTGATGTGAAAACGATAAACTCTTTTGATGTGAAAACGATAAACTCTTTTGATGTGAAAACGATAAACTCTTTTGATGTGAAAACGATAAACTCTTTTGATGTGAAAACGATAAACTCTTTTGATGTGAAAACGATAAACTCTTTTAAAAACAATATTGATAAAAGATAAAAGTAAATTTTAACTGTTGTAAATCTCTTGTGTGATTACTTTCTGTGTAATTTTTACAACGACTTTCAATTTAATAATAAATAATAATAATAATGTTGGAAAGCATTGTATTTATTTGGGGCTTATGACATAATAATTAAAAAAGGGTATTTTTTTAGGGTAGAGGATCAAACTACAAATATCTTGTAGTAACTTTAATTCAAACTTGGATTTCTGCTGGTTCAATTATACAATCAGATCAATGGGTTTCATACTATAGTTTAATCTAGTTAAGCTATATTATACACTGCTAATCATACCAGAAACTTTGTCAACCCAACCATAAAACACGTTGAGTTCTTTTGGTGTAGGATGAAACATTAGTTGAAGCTTGTTTTTGGTTCTTAAGGTGGTATAAAATGGTCTAAGTTGGGAATATTATGAGTTTTTTATGGTTTTGAGACTGGCTCTTAGTCAAGTTTTCCAAACTCTGTGGCAGCTCTCAGAGAAGTTGATTCCATCAACAGCTGAAAAATACCAGAGTACTAACAGTGCCATGCTGCGCATGGATTGTGTCCCTGTTTGTACTTTTGGCGTGCATTGTCTAGGCCACATTTGGAGCCCTTTGTTACGGCTTACGGTTTATTAATAGTAATGAGGCAATTGCTTGGGATATAAAACAGTGTACTGCATACTGTTTTTGCTTTCAGTCAAGTTCTTTCACAAATTTAAAAATAAATAAAGTACCAAAAGCTATTAAACGCAAAAAACTATTGTCATCACCAAGTCCTCTAAACCTATCATTCACTAATATTTGTGGTCTTCGAAGTAACTTTTCTTCTGTTGAGTCTTATCTTTTGCAAAGTTCACCAGACCTACTTGCTCTTTGTGAGACTAATTTGAGTTCTGCTGTCTCAACTTATGATCTTAGTGTTAATAATTATCTTTCTTTGATTCTTAAAGACTCCAATAGTCACATAGTTGGCCTAGGCATTTACATTCGTAAGAATTCACCCATTTGTCGGAGAACTAGGTTTTAATCCAGAGACTATTTTTTTATGTGCTTTCGTTTAGAACCACTTTACTATATCGCCTGTTTCTTTGTTCTATATCTTCTTCCTTCATCTTAAGACTGCACTCTTTTTGATGTCTTTTTCTAATCAAATAAACCAAGCCTTCTGTTTTTATCCATCAGCCAATACCGTTTTTGTTAATGACTTTAAGGCTCATCACACTAAATGGCTTGGCTTTAGTGTCAGTGACGCTGCTAACGATAAGGCCCTCAACTTTTGCTTTTCTCAGTCTCTAACTCAAATAGTCAACTTTCCAACTCGCTTTCCAGACAATTCAACTCATTTATCTTCTCTACTCGACCTATGTCTTGTTTCTGATCCTAGTCAGTGCTCAGTGTCTCCCCATTCATCCTTAGATGCTTCTGATCACGGTTTGATTTCTCTAAAATTATTTTCTTATTCTTCTTCAGCATCAGAATCCCTCTGTCATTGTACCTCTTACAACCTTAAAACTGACTGGGACTCTTTCCGTGATTTTCTTCGTAATGGCAATTGGGTAGAAATCTTTTGTCTTCCTGATGACAAATGTGCTTCTTACACAACTTCGCGGATTCAATCTGGCATGGAATCTTTTATTCCCTCTCGACAATTCCTGGTAAAGCCTCACTATTCTCCACGGTTTTCTTTACATTGTGCTGCTGCAATTTCAAATCGTTACTTCCATATCTATATGCAAAACAATTCTCCATAAAACAGACGTCTGTTTTCATCACAAAAATTAGGCTCTTGTAACTTCTGGGGAGTCTTAATGGTATCAATAATAAGGGCAAATCTGTAATTCCACCTCTCTTGTATGGTTCAGACTCTGTCACCTCACCGTAAGACAAAGCTGAATTTCATTTTTTCGGCTATATCAGGTAGAACGCAACTAGTTGAATCATCTTGATTCAACTAGTTGCGTTCTACCTGATATAGCCGTCAAACAAGTTGATCTATTGCTTGACATTGGTATCACTCCAGCTTCTGTATCTAAAATGTATCTATTTCCTGCTTAGACTCTTCTACAGCTTCTGGTCCGAACAATATACCTGTTGTAGCTATGCAGAGGTGTTCTCCGGAGCTTTTGTCTATACTTTCAAAACTATTCAACAAGTGCTTATCAGAGTCTTGTTTCCCAGTCTGCTGAAAGCAGCATCTGTTATCTCTGTTTTCAAAAATTTTGGAGAGCAATCTGATTTGTCTAACTACCGTCCCATTGGTCTTCTTTCTATCATAAGCAAGGTTTTTGAATCTTTAATTAACAAACACTTTATCTCTCATCTTGAATTTAATAACTTACTTTTTGATCATAAATATGTATTTCAATCTTCTTGTTCTACAGCTAATTTGCTAATAGTAACAACTGATAGATTTTTCTGTGCATTATATAAAGGTGGAGAAGTTAAGGCTATCGCTCTTGACATTTTTAAATTTTTTGACAAAGTTTAGCATGCTGGTCTTTACCATAAGCTTTCTTCTAACTGTGAATGTGGTAACATCTTTAAAATTTTAGAATCCTTTCTTTCCGATCGTAGTATAAAAGTTGGCCTCGATGGACAGCACTCTTCATTGTATCCCGTAAATTCAGGGGTTCCTCAAGGAATTTTTGTACAAACTTAAATAATATATCGTAATGGTAAAAAGCTCGTATAAAAAACAATAATAGTAACCAAGTTACCGTAAAAATAGTCAAGACAAAAATAAATATAAATGAAAATAAATAATAATGAAAAAAAAAAAAATAATAATAATAATAATAATAATGAAAAACTTTTCTTACAATCAAATTTTAAAAATTTCGTTTTTTTTGTGAAACTTAAATGGATTAAAGGACTTCACCTTAAGCTTATGTTCTTTTTGATAGTCAATACATAATTTTGGTTCTCGATAAGTTACGAGTCTATTTCTCATTTAACAGTTTTGTCACAACTAATTTAGCATGAAAATAAAGTTTGCGCTATCTATAAAACTTAACAAATATTTTAAGTTTAATCATTAGGGATGTAGAAAATAGATTTGGTTTCGCACTTATCTATTTTTTTTTAATGCTTTTGGATATCGTCTAGTAAAGAATCCCAATAATTTTTTCCACTTCGTTACCGTAACATCAATGTAACTATATCTGTGAATTATTATTATTTTTGTAACAAATTCTATTTTTGTAATAAAATATATTTGATACCATAACTACAACAAACATGTTAAGTATATTAGCCAAATTTATTGATATAAAAAATTTATTTTATATAATAATGTCTGCTCCGTTACTGACATTTGCTAGTTATTTATTATTTAAAAGCAAAATAGTCTAAGTTACATTTCAGATTAAAGGGAAAATCTTAGTATACATAAAAAGTCAGTACATTGTCTTTATAAAAAAGATAAAACGTCTTTAAGAACTCGACAGAAACTCTTTTCGATTATAAATTGTACAAATACTGTCCGCTCCTTTACTGGATTACCAGTCATTACCATACATCATTAATGTGAAGAAACTTGTGATCGCTCACAACATCATTTTCTTTAATCAACAAGATATTCAAATTTTTATCAAAATTAACCAGATCAATGATATTGCTTAAATTTTGAAATTGGTAATCATTGACCTTTGTATTAGCCGAGGTAGTACTACTGTTCAATTTCTGCATTATTAAAAAGAAATTTTGCATCATGGAAATCCTTAAATTAAATTTAAATATAGAAAAAAATAAATTACCAAAATAATAAAATACACAAATATTTGTTTACCATGCTAGTGCTTTTTTTGCTTTAAATTGTAGCATGTGCAAACTGTAGTTCTTTTACAGAAGCAGCTTAAATTACAATATAAAACACTAAGTTCTCTGTCTGAGTGCAGCTGATGCAGTTTTATAGTGTTTGTAATAGCCTTTAATGTTTTGGAACATCTTGACTCAAAAGAAGTAATTTTGGATCCCTCGATAAAGTAAAATTTTATTAATAAATCTCCTGTGTTAAGAAAAGATTCACCTATCGCATCTGGTGATCCCTCGTCATGTCAACTTTTAAAAAAATTCCAACTGGCTAATAAAAATTTTAGTTCGTGTAACACTGTTGAGAATAAGAAGAAGTTTTGCTTATTCCTATATTGCGTGGTTGGTCCATCAGAAAAAAAAAATGAAGGTCTGTAATTTGTGGGTTATCTAAATTGCGTTGCATTAGCACGGGTTCCAAATGTGCCCATATGGAAGGAGGATCGTGTTGAACATAGTTCTCAGAAAAATCTGTATGTATAATAGCTTCTTTCACATTTACTGTTTCTTTTAAATGTTTGTACATTCTGAACTGGTGTCCTATCATAAAAACATTCTTGAATAGCTCGTTTCGAATTGGTTCACAGAATTTTACTTTAAGATCTTTAAGTGTTCCCCGCTTTACATTTTTCCTGATAACATTTGTTGTTTTCTTTTCTCCCTTCTTTTAATATTCCTGTTTCTCTTTTTCCACTGGAACCAAACTATAATACTTTCATCTGTTAGCAATCCTTTTGCTTGAAATTGAACACGATAATCCAAACAAATGTTACATTTTCTTAACATGTTTCTATAAGCAGTACAAACAAGGCCGGCGCGATAGGGGTGTGTGTGTGTGGGGGAAGGGGGGTGTTTGGCGACTAAAAATCATTGATGGGGGGTCACAGCCCCCCATCAATGATTTTTAGTTGGCAAACTGGGGCCTTAGTCGGCAAATTGGATCCTTAGTTGGCAAATTGGACCATTTTAGACTAGTTAGTCGGCAAATGTAGATTCTTTTGATATAGGTTAGACAATTGGTAAATGTCGTCATGACAGTCGGCAAATTTTGGAAAACGAGGACCTTTTTTTTTTTTTTAGTCGGCAAAAGTTGTAATGGCACCCCCCCCCCACGTGACACCTACTTGCGCCGGCCCTGAGTACAAAAAACTTGTTTCACTACTTCTTCAATATATTTTTCTTTCAAAACACTCAGGTTAATAGGTTTATCACAAAGTAATTGTATTCTTGTGTTTTTTTCACATACATTGCTCTCTATCTTTAGCAGACGGTTTGCGGACAAAAAATGGACGGTAACGAGTAAAACTCGTATGTGAATTATTGTTTCTTGTATATTCCGCGCTGAATTTTTCATAAAAGTTTATTAATCAATCGAGTAGTAGTCGCTTTTATTTTTTATCTTTATTTTTTGTTAAAGTCTGTTTTTTTCCAGTTGTTATTCTAAAATTGTCATCACGTTTAAGAAACTCTCTGATTAAATCCTATGTTTCAACATCAAGCGATGCATAACCGCAATGGCCCTCACTGTTTGGAGTTGTACTTTTTGATGACAGAGAAGAATTAGGGGTTTTGGGTGATTCAGTAGTTGTATGTGAATTTACTTGTGAACCAGGCGGGAAACATTTAAGTCTTAACCAACGTTTTTTGTATTTTTTGGCTGAACAATTAACCGTTTCCAACTCATTTTTGAAATTTGCTGGCAAAAAGTTGTTGTAGTATATATACATAAAAATTAGATCCTGATGTATATTTATTTCAAATATATCCATCAATTTCATATCTTTCATAAAAGGTTTTGCATGTTATCGTTTATGTTTAAAGTAAATGGTACGTAAGCGTGTTTTAAAGCTTGAAACATTTTTGAAGTTTTGTTGATTGTGTACTTCCCCCTGATACATTTGCTAATTACGCCAATAGTTTTGGTAATTTTTGACAGTATAAAATATATGGGGAAGCTAGGATAATTTTTCTTCTACAAGAATTCCTAAGAATTTTATACTTGCTTGCTTTTTAATTATCGTATTAATTAAATGAAGTTTGCGCAACTTAATAGGAATGTTTAATTCTTGTGTTGTTTTTTTTAAGCAATAGCAGGGGTGTGGAGTCGTAAAAAAAAAGTACCGACTCCAGTCGTTGAAATTTTCAGAGTACAACTCCAATTTCGAAGAATTTTTTTTTACAAGTTTTTTAAAAAACTATTACGTAATAATTAAAAAAATTCTTTTTTTAGCAAAATGTATTAAAAGTTAAATATATTGTACAAGCACATGCAATATCGAAAAGTCTTACTATTGAAGTCGGAGTCGCGATTTTGTTTAGCGACTCCGACTCAAAATCCACAACAAATGCCGCGACTCCGACTCCACGACTGCGACTCCGACCCCACAGCCCTGAGCAATAGAATATAATTCTTTTCTCAACATTAATTGAGAGTGTGTTTGCACTAAACCAACTCTTTACTTTATTTAATTCCATATTCATACCCGTATATAAATGTTCTATATCAATATTAGTAAGAAATAAATTTGTGAAATATTCGAATACTCTATTACAAATTACGAGTTCAAAAAGTTTTGAAAATACAGAAAGTAATAATCTAGGTCCATAGTTTTTAATGTTTAAATGATTGGTGCATTTGTAAATTGGGATTATTTTAGTTATTTTAAGAGATTCTTATTTTAAAAGGGAAAATATCAAACTAATATTGCAATTAAGTTTTTGCAGAATATATTTTTGTTATATATATTAATTTTCTTCGGTAACGCAGATGCAAAATATTTATCTTTTTATTATTTTTTTTAATTAAATTTATATTTTGAAAGTTGCGTACTAAAAAATCCTGCATCCGCCCCTGGTAAAGAACATATTTAGGTGATATGCTATGATAACTTTTAAAATGTTATGCAATACTCAGGGTTGGACTGGCCAGGAAGGTTAAAGGAGATTCTTCCTTTCCATCCGGGCCCTTGTCATGTCTGAAGGCCCTTGTCATGTCTGAAACCCTATCACTAATAAACAATATCATTGTTTATTAGTGATAGGGTAAATCATGTTAAGTAGGAGACTGAAAAATTAATTTATTATAAAAAAACATTAAATTTTGTGTTTTTATTGAATCATGTGAATATATTTCAAAAAAATGTGCTGGTGCAAAATTTTTCTGCACTTTGTAAAAAGATATACAACCTCTTTACATACACCTCCTTATATACACCTTACATACAACCTTACATACAATCTCCTTACATACATCTTAAACACAACCTCCTTACATACACCTCCTTACAACTTTTATTTTATTTTTTTTATCAACTTTTTTTATATATAATAAAGAAAAAACTTATATAATAATTAAGCTTAATTAAACTTATATAATATAAAACTTAATGATAAGACTAAATTTGTCTTCTTCTAGCCCCGGTCATGTAATTTTTTTTTTTTTATAAGTTACGACTGTAAATTTTTTTTTATCGGCAAAAGTGTAAATAAATAAAAATAAAATAAAATATATAAAATTATATTATAAAACTAAAATTTAGTTTTTTGATATATTAAATTTTGTGTTAAGGGCTATGTTCTCTAAACAATAAAATACAAATCGTATCTGGGTAACTAGATTCCATAAATCCATCTTAGCATGGCAATTATATGCAGAAATTAAAGTGGTGCAACGCTACAATTTAGAATTACTATATATTTAAAACTTTGCTTATGGATTGATTTTTTTAAACGTGTTGAATAAATTGATGGACGGAGTTCGTGGTAAAAGATATGCAACTTTGCATGCACATTATTAGAAATTTCCTATACCTTTAAAAGAAAAAAAACTATGTGATTACGGGTTTAACTTATTTTTAACTTAAGGGTATAGCTTATTTTTGATGAATTTGTGCTACCATAAGAGCCCCATCTATGCTACGCCATGTTTTCACTAAAAGTTAGATTTTCAATTTCAATTAAAAGTTACAGACAATTTATTGGAAATGAATAATAGAGAAGGTGTTTTGTTTTATTACATTGTTAAAGAGTGGGTAATTACATGTTTTAAACTATCAAATGAACATATATTAAATGAACATATATTTACAAAAATAAAGTTAAAAATAATTTATTTATGATTTGAATTACTAAAAAATATCAATATTTAGATCAAAATTACCAAAAGAAACAAGATGTTTTCCATTATAAGAACATAACGCCCTAACTAAATTATTTCCATATTTACAATTATTAACGGACACCTTGTAGCGGTTCCAAGAAGCAGCGTTGAAAGCGTGAACACTTTCTCATTATTGCTCTGAATAAATTACAAAGCATATTCTTTTTTTTTATTGAACTTAGATTACATAGAGTTTGAAATTTTGGTGTTAAAGTAATACCATCTTTCAACATCAACTTTTTATGGCAGGCCTTTATATTTTCTAAATTAGTTTGAAAGCTTTCATCAAGTCCAGATTTAAAGCAAGACTCAACAATTAAATTTAACAACCTTAAACATTAAGCAAAAGACTTTAGTCTAGTTGGCAACTTATTAATCACTACCCACTTTTTTAGAATTTTAGCAGAAGAATTTCCATTAAATTTTCCATCATGATGACCATTCTTAATAATTTAAACTGTTTATAAATCTTATTCATATTCATTTCCAACCAAATCTGCTTCATGTTATCAATTACATGGTTGACTGTTTTCTACATTAAATGAAGCTCCGGTAAAAAAAAATCTGTCTACAAGAAATACAGGGGGATTTCCATGTACTAACACAGGATTTATACAATTCTTAAAATGTTGTTTTTACATTTCTTTCTTTCATCTCTCTATCGGTGAAGCAAAATAATAAGGTTTTTCTAATACCTTGACATCCAATACAATACAATATGTGATTTATCTGATATGTTTTTTCTAAAAAAATAAATTTACATAAAACTTCTTTCTAAAAAAATAAATTTACATAATATATATTCTATAGAACATGTTATACAACCTTTCACAGCCAAATATTCAAAATTGTAAATACAGTTTCTACGTTTCTTTTTTTCTGAGCGTTGTTGGATTGCATTTATGATGCAATCCTCTAAAATTTACTCAGGCAAGAACTACACCGCGGACTGCAGTTTTAGAACTCTTAATACCAGATTTTTCCTTCGGTATCGTCTCACTGCTTTCTAGCAATTTCGCATATTTCACAGTTCCAAGTTTTTAGTTTCCTGAGATTATAAAATTTTTTTATAATTTTATATATTTTTCGCAACAAATTACCCATATCGTTTTTTTATTCCTCTTTTTTCATCTATACCCCTCACTTGAAAGTTAAACGCGGGCCAAAAGTGGCTGTCATGTATGGATCATACATTAAACGGTGAGCAATACTTAGCTTGCCGATGCTTGTTTGTCGATGGTGGGCTGGTCATGGCATCGATGTTGGGCAATGCATTGATAAAGTATGAAAAGTTTGCTGGGTTTTTGTCATTTTATTTCTTGATATGTCTAATCCTACAACTCTTCTCATGGTTTTCTTAACATTTTCTTTAGTTACCGTAATGATTTGTTTTCAGCTTCTTAAATTAGACGCATACTTATTCTCTGAAGAAAACTCTTAACTATGATCCAAAACCGTAAAGCCAAAAAACTCCAAAGGTACAAGGATTGACTAATGAGTTGCCGTTGAAAATAATGTATTGGGTCGCTAATTGATGAAAATGTTCTCTGAGAACGCTCATTCCTTCTCAATTAAATGTTTTGTTTTTGCTTATAATTCTGTCCCAGAGTTCCATTTTCTTTTACCTAATCTTCTTTTTTTGTTTTACCTGTTTTGATCAAGCTTTTTTTGTATCACTTAACCAGAACATATTTGCAATTGGAATATTTCTTTAAAGTTTTTAAATAATAAATTATAATACTTATAACATTTTAACTTTAAAGTAACTTTTTAACAACCTTTTACAGTCCTAATAAAGAAAGATTTGAATAGAAATATGCAAAACAGTTCAGGAAAAATTATTTAAATTATTTCATGAATAAAACATGCATAAGAACCTCAAGTACAAATTGATTTTAAGGAAGGTTAATTCACACTTCATAAAGAATGAACTATTTAAATCGATGCCAGAAAATTGGTCTTTCCCTTCTATTCTACTTTTCTGAGAATCCAAGTAAATAACATGCACGACACTTCATAAAATATTGGTAGCAGCACATGGAAGGTGATAAGCACATGAAACTCAAATTTTTAAGTCAATGGATGAGACAAAAATGTCAACACATGTATTTTTTTTAGTATTATGTTGTTTTTCTGGCAATTTTAAGATTATTTTGAACTGAGTGGATATTATTGTTTACTAGTATAAGTGAACTTTACTGTCTCAATCACCCACCTTTACTGTCTCGAACCTTTACTGTCTCGATCATTTTGAAGTACTTTATTTGTTTTTTTTTTCATCTATTTTTACAACTTCATAGTTTTAACAATATATACTTTTATTACAAATACAATTAAAATGCTTTATAAAAAACTAAAACAGTTTTAAGATATATATATATATATATATATATATATATATATATATATATATATATATATATATATATATATATATATATATATATATATTTTAATATATATATATATATATTTTAATATATATATATATATATATATATATATATATATATATATATATATATATATATATATATATATATTTGTTTATTATCTTACTTATTGTAACATTATTTTCTGTTTTAGGATATGCTTTTGTGGATGCAGTTTGACCGAAGATAATAATATTATTTTCCCTTTTCTCTCTCTCTTTTGTTTCATGTTTAACAGAGTTGATAATGATAATTTCATCACTTGATTTAATACCTTTTTTTATAAAATAACTTGCTCAAACCCAAATTTTTTCTGGTTTTTAAAAGTTCTTACTCTTTCAAATAATAACTCATTTTCGTTTTTAAGCTTTTTTATACTGACCAAGTGATTGGTATCAATCCTCTCCAAATCAACTATTCTGTTTGTTAACTCTTTTAACTGCTTTTTGGTAACCATTTTTACTGTATGTAACACAAAAAAATTAAATTTGAAGTAGTTTGTGTTTAGTTAAGTTAATATAAAAGCGTTGTATATTTTCTATGCTGCATTATAATACTCTTTTGCTTTATTTATACAAAAATTCGTCTGCCATCTTTAAAACAGGCAGAGTATAGTATCGTATAGACACGATTATCTTTAAAATATTTTATAAATATACCTGTATCAAAATCAAGTCTTAAGATATAAGATAAGAATCGCTTTCCTCCCCCGTGTCAACAATTGTCAAAAGAATTTTGACATCCCCCTCCCCTATTTTGTTGACGTAATTAATGGACAACCCCGTAGCTCATATATGCGAGTATAGCATGGGCGAGTACGTGTATAACTAAATTGAAAACTTTAGAAAACGTCACACATATGCTATAAGACTAATCTACCGTAAAGACAAGTTTACACACGCTGAACATTTATTTAAAGAAATGATTGTGCTTAATATTTATCAAATTAGCATTTACCGAAATATATTGTTTATGCCAAAATTTAAATTAGGTCAAGTACCAAACCTTTTTTTAAATAACTTTTTTTATAAATAACGTTAACAAGTGTAACAAAAAAGAAACAGGAAACTTTATTACACCTTTTAAAAAACAAAACATTTCCAGTTCTCAATTTCATATCAGGGTCCTTATTTATACAACAAACTAGTAACTAAAAAAATCAGTTTGCATTTCTAGATAATCAAAATTCCTTGAAAACAAAGTTAAAAAATCTGATTTATTTAAAAAAATGTAATTTAATTTATAATCCTAGAAAAATTCAGAGTATTTGTTTAAATTCAATATCAGATTTTTTAACTTTGATTTTTTAAGTTTCAGTTAACTTTGTAGTTGATATCAGTGGCGGATTGAGACTTCTTGGGGCCCGGGGCTATTATTTTTTTGGAGGCCTTTTTATGGGCCAGAGCCTAAAAAATGAATTAAAAAAAAAAAAAAAAAAGTTCTCAAAAATTTTTGGGAACCCCTAAATTTGCGGGCAATAGTCCTGGGGCTATAGTCCCCCTTCCCCCTCCCTACCTTGATCCGGCACTGGTTGATATATATTATATATCATCCAGTGAACTGACTCGTTTATGTATATTATCTAAATGACTCTCACCTTTCTCAAACAATACATTAAAAATGTTGTACATTCCACACACTCGCAAAAAAATAAATAAAACAGTTGATTTTTTTTCTTAACATTTTTCGTTATCATGCTGCATTTTGTTATGTTTAGTTTTTATCTTGAGCTTATTTTGAGTTTAATTTTTTTTATGAGTTTATTTTCATTTTATGAGTTTATTTTCATTTTATGAGTTTATTTTCATTTATTTTCATTTAAAGACTATTAAAGTATAGTTGTACTTAATATATAATTATATTTAACATAATCATAATATACATGAATCACATTGTAAGGGCTTTGTGATAATATCATTAAGATCTTTTTGAAGACCGGCCCTTACTATTTAATTATAAATTTCATTATATATTTTGACTCTCGAAACTTCTAAATATTACACCTTTAATTCACGAAATTTGTAAATGTTATATGTACGTCAAAACATAAAAATAAAAAAAAATATTTGTTCTAAAGAAAGACTAAATATATGCAATAGTGAAGTTTTTAAATAAAAAGTTATAAATATATGCAATAGTGGAGTTTAAATAAAAACTCACTTTCTAGACAACCAGAATCATTTACGCGATTTGTGTCTCTACGCAACTTATGTCTTGTTTCTGATCCTAGTCAGTGTTCAGTTTCTCCACATTCATCCTTAGATGCTTTTGATCACGGTTTGATCTCTCTAAAACTTAGAAACCATTGTAAAGTAGTTTTGTCGGATGCCAAAGCCCACTTTTCTCAGGTTATAAAATCTCGTTTTTCATCATAAAAATTAGACTCTTGTGGCTTCTGGAGAATCTTTAATAGTATCAATAATAAAAGCGAATCTGTAATTTCACCTCTCTTCTATGGTTCAGACTCTGTCACCTCACCTTAATAAAAAACTGAATTGTTTGGTAAGAACCTTTCATCAATCTCTTGATTCCACTAGTTACGTTCCACCTGATATAGCCGTCAAACAAGTTGATCCTTTGCTTGACATTCTTATCACTCCAGCTTCTGTATCTATAGTGATTTCCAGCTTTGACTCTTCTAAAGCTTGTGGCCCGGACAACATACCTGTTTTAATCTTGCGGAAGTGTTCTCCGGAGCTGTCGTCTATACTTTCAAAACTATTTAACTAGTGCTTATCAGAGTCTTGTTTTCCAGCCTGCTGGAAAGCAGCATCTGTTATCCCTATTTTCAAAAATTCTGGAGAATGATCTGATTTGTCTAACTACCGTGCCATTTGTCTTCTTCCTATCATAAACAAGGTTTTTAAATCTTTTGTTAACAAACACTTCATCTCTCATCTTGAATCTAATAACATCTGATCATCAATATGGATTTCAATCTTCTTGTTCTACAGCTAATTTGCTTACTGTAACAACTGATAGGTTTTTTGTGCATTAGATAAAGGTGGGGAGGTTAAGGCTATCGTCTTTGACATTTTAAAAACTTTTGACAAAGTTTGGCATGCTGATCTTCACCATAAGTTTTCTTTTTACGGTGTATCTGGTAACATCTTTAAGATTATTGAATTCTTCCTTTCCGATTGTAGTATAAAAGTTGCTCTTAATGGACAGCATTCCTCTTCATATCCTATAACTTTAGGGGTTTCTCAAGGATCAATCTTTGGCCCTATACTTTTTAATTTACATTAACGATCTTCCAGATATTTTCACAACTAAGTTAGCATTGTTTGCTGATAAAACTACTTTTTATTCTGTCATGATAAGAAACCAATACCCTCTAATTGCATTTGAACTTGAAAATTATTTCACTTCTGCTACAGCATGGGGCTCACAGTGGCAGGTGTAAATTAATTCAGATAAAACCCAATTTATTTTAGCCCATTGTCTTTGCAATAATTTAGACCTTCCTATATTTATGAATGGTAATGTATTCGATGAGTCATCTACCCTTCATCTTCTAGGATTAATTCTTACATCCGATTTTTCTTGGGAATCCGTTGTAAAATTAGCATCTATTAAGGTTGATCTCTTTATCGAGCTTGATACTTTTTTACTCTGGATTCTATTCTCTATCTCTATAAATCTCAAATCCGGCCTTGTATGGAATACTGTTGCCATATCTGGGGCGGATCTTCTAATGATTCTCTTTCTCTTTTAGACAAGGTGCAAAAACGCATCGTAAACATAGTTGGACCTGCTCTTGCAGCCAACCTTCAACCATTATCACATCGTTGTAATGTTGCTTCTTTTTCTCTGTTCTAAAATTACTATTTTAAGCACTGCTCTAAAGAGCTAGCGTCTCTTGTGCTATGTACTAAAATTCATTCTCGTGTTACTCGTCATTCAATTAAGTCTCATCCATTTTCTGTGACTAAGTGCTCCAAAAATTCTTATTTGTCTTGTTTTTATCCTCGAACATCATTTCTTTGGAATTCGCTTTCTCTATCTTATTTTCCTGATTCATATAACTTCTAATCTTTTAAGTCGTCTGTCAATCATTATCTTGCTCTACAATCTTCATCTTTTCACTACCAGTAACTTCCAACTCTTATTAGTGATTGCTTGCAGCTTTGTTAGAAGCGATGATGTTAAAAAAAAATAGTTGATTCATTATATTTCTGCTTAGATAATTAGCTCAATGACCTTTATTTGGTTTTATAAGTTTTAAAAGTGCATCAATTAGTTTTTTTTAAGTATATTGTATTTCTTTTTATTTAAATGTTCAATTTCGACAAGGCCTTTCCATATTTGCAAGACTAGTTAAAAACTGTTTGAATGAAAAGTTTTGTTTCACCCACCGTATAGTTTAGGCCATGCCCCGTCTAAATATCATTTGTCTCACTTGATCCAGAAGGCACTCACTGGGATACGCTTCACTTGATAACAGGTAACTGAAATTACGAAAAAAAACTGAAAAAAAAAAAAAAAAAATTTAGACTCTGTACAACCTTAAATTCTTAAAAATTTGATAAACAATTTCTATTATTAACTTAAGATTTCTTGAAACGGGTATTTCTTAATGTAAATATAGTCGGGAATTGGTAAAGTTATCCTAAAAATATAACAAATAAAAAAACTTTTTATAAAACCACGTTTTTGTAATGAACTAAAAAGTAGAAAATAATTTTCTTTTGTGGCTAAAGAAATTTTTGAAAATTAATTGAGTCGGTAATAAGTGACATGAAAACTTTTGATTATGAACTCTTAATAATTACGATAATATTTGTAAAATTTTAAACGAAAAACGTGGTGCGCATCTTGTCACTTTAAATGATCATCATCGTCCTTAATTACTTTAACTATTGCTTCCTTCTTCTGTTCTTTTTTTTCGTTAAATGCACACCATGTTTTTCGTTTAAAATTTTACAAATTATCGTAATTATTAAGAGTTCATAATCAAAAGTTTTCATGTCACTTACTATCGACTCAATTAATTTTCAAAAATTTCTATAGCCACAAGAGAAAATTATTTTCTACTTTTTAGTTCATTACAAAAACGTGGTTTTATAAAAAGTTTTTTTATTTGTTATATTATTTTCTTCTTTTTAGTTTTTGATGGGTGGAATTTTATATTTTGTAAACAACTGATTTTGTTTTTATGCTGCGGTCCATTTAAAATCACAGCGACATTAAATTTGGTTTTTTTGTTTAAAATTTTTTTATTTAAAGCAACGCGTCAAATTGCGGCGACGCCTCCAGAAGTTTCGCCATAATAAATTTTATTTTGCTGAAATTGTTCAAGAAACTCGGCAAATCATGGTAAAAGTAGTAAAATATTGCATTGTCATCGGGTTCTGAGCTACAGTAAAAGTTTCAGAGCTCTAGCTTTTTTTTTTTTTAATTATCTTCGCTTCCAACAAGGTTGCAAGCAACCACTTATTAGTGTTGGAAGTTACTGGAAGAGAAAAGATGAAGATTGTAGAGCAAGATAACGATTGACAGACGACTTAAAATATTGCAAATTATATGAATCAGGAAAGCCAGATAAAGGAAGCGAATTCCAAAGAACTGATGTTCGAGGAAAAAAACTAGACGAATAAGAGTTTTTGGAGCACTAAGGAAGAGTAACAGAAAAAGGATGAGACTTGATTGAATGACGAGTAACACGAGAACGAATTTTAGTAGATGGCACAAGAGACGCTAGCTCTTTAGAGCAGTGCCCATTATAGTATTTGTAGAAAAGAGAAAGAGAAGCAACATTCCGACGATGTGACAGAGGTTGAAGGTTGGCTGCAAGAACAGGTCTAACTATGTTTACAATGCGTTTTTGCACCTTGTCTAAAAGAGAAAGTGCATCATTAGAAGATCCGCCCCAGATATGGCAACAGTATTCCATACAAGGCCGGATTTGAGATTTATAGAGATAGAGAATAGAATCCAGAGTAAGAAAGTGACGAGCTCGATAAAGAGAAGCAACTTTAGCAGATGGTAATTTTGTAACGGATTTGATATAAGGTTTCCAAAAAAGATCAGAAGTAAGAGTTAATCCTAGAAGATAAAGGGTAGGAGACTCATCGAGTACATTACCGTTCATAAATATAGGAAGGTCTAAATTATTGCGATAACGATTGGCTAAAAAAAATTGAGTTTTATCTGAATTAAAGTTCACCAGCCACTGTGAGCCCCATGCTGTAGCAGAAGTGAGATCCTTTTCGAGCTCATATGCCCCTTGCAAGCAATCAGTGGGAGTTGGCTTCTTATCGTGACAAGAATAAATGGTAGTATCATCAGCGAACAATGCCACCTTAGATGTGAGAATGTCTGGAAGATCGTTAATGTAAATTAAAAAGAGTATAGGGCCAAGGATTGAACCTTGGGGAACCCCTGAGGTTACAGAATAAGAAGAAGAGTGCTGTCCATCAAGGACAACTTTTATACTACGATTGGAAGGGAAGGATTCAATAATCTTAAAGATGTTTCCAGATACACCATAAGAAGAAAGCTTATGGAGGAGACCAGCATGCCAAACTTTATCAAACGCTTTAGAAATGTCAAGAGCAATGGCCTTAACCTCTCCACTTTTATCTAATGCACGATAAAACCTATCGGTTATTACTGATAGCAAATCAGCCGTAAAACGAGAAGGTCGAAATCCACATTGATGATCAGAAAGTAGGTTATGAGATTCGAGATAAAAGATTAAATATTTGTTAATTAAAGATTCAAAAACCTTGCTTATGATAGGAAGAAGACTAATGGGACGGTAGTTAGATGAATCAGATCGCTTTCCAGAATTTTTAAAAATACGGATAACAGATGCTGCTTTCCAGCAGGCTGGAAAACAAGACTCTGATAAGCACTTGTTGAATAGTTTTGAAAAGATAGACGACAGCTTAGGAGAACACTTCTGCAAGGCTATAACAGGTATGTTGTCCGGGCCGCAAGCTGTAGAAGAGTCTAAGCGGGAAATCACTTTAGATACAGAAGCTGGAGTGATACGAATGTCGAACAATGGATCAACCTGTTTGACGGCTATATCAGGTAGAACGCAACTAGTGGCATCAAGAGATGATATCGATGAAAAGTTCTTGGCAAACAATTCAGCTTTGTCTTTAGGTGAGGTGACTAAGTCTGAACCGTACAAAAGAGGTGGAATTACAGACTTGCCCTTATTATTGATACTATTAAAGATTCTCCAGAAGTCACGAGAGCCTAATTTTTGTGATGAAATACGAGATTTCATGATCTGAGAATAGCGAGCTTTGGCGTTAGACAAAACCTTTTTACAATGGTTCCTAGCAGTAATAAACAGACGTCTGTTTTCTGGAGAATTGTTTTGCTGATAGGTATGGAAGTAATGGTTTCGATTGGCAATTGCAGCAGCACAATGTGAAGAAAACCATGGAGAAGAGTGAGGTTTGACCTGGAATCGTCGAGAGGGAATAAAGGATTCCATGCCAGCCTGAATCCACGAAGTTATGTAAGAAGCACATTTGTCAACAGGGAGACGAAAGATTTCTACCCAGGGGCCATCACGAAGAAAATCACGGAAAGAGTCCCAGTCAGCTTTAAGGTAGTTGTAAGATGTACGATGATAGGGGGATTCTGATGGTAAAGAAGAATGAGATAATAGTTTTAGAGAGACCTAACCATGATCAGACGCACCTAAGGGTGAGTGTGAAGAAACTGAGCACTGACTAGGATCAGAAACAAGACATAAGTCGAGTAGAGAAGGTAAATGATTCAGGTTGTTTGGAAAGCGAGTTGGAAAGTTGACTATTTGAGTTAGGGATTGAGAAAGGCAAAAGTTAAGGGCCTTAATGCCTGCAGAGTCACTGACACTAGAGCCAAGCCATTCAGTGTGATGAACATTAAAGTCACCGACAACAACAATATTGGCTGATGGATAAAGAATGAGGGCTTGGTCAATATAATCAGAAATAACATCAAGAAGAGTGCAGTCTTGGGATGAGGGAGAGCGATATAGAACAAAGAGAAAGGTGATAGAGTGAAGTGGTGCTAAACAAAAGCACAGAAAAGAGTAGTCTGTGGATTCAAACCTAGTTTCCCGACAAATGGGTGAATTCTTACGAATGTAAATGCCCAGGCCAAGCATGTGACTATTGGAGTCTTTACGAATTAAAGGAAGATAACCATCAACACTAAGATCACAAGATGAGACAGCTGAACTCAAATTAGTCTCACAAAGAGCAAGCAGGTCTGGTGAACTTTGCAAGAGGTAAGACTCAACGGAAGAAAAGTTACTTCGAAGACCACGAATATTGGTGAATGATAGGTTTAGCGAACTTGGTGATGACTGTGGTTTTATGTGTTTTATAGTTTTTGTTACTTTATTCATTTTTAAATTTGTTAAAGAACTTGACTCGAAACATTGATAGTACTCAGTACACTGTTTTATAGCTCAAGCAATTGCCTCATTTCCACTAATAAACCCTAAGCCATAACAAAGGGTTCCAATGTGGCCTTGGCAATGTACCAAAAGTACAAACAGGGACACCATCCATGTGCAGCATGGCACTGTTAGTACTCTGATATTTTTCAGCTGTTGATGGAATCAGCCTCTCTGAGAGCTACCACAGAGTTCGGGAAACCTGACTACCAGACGGCCTCAGAACCATAAAACTGAGTTTAAGAGCTGTACCTCATTTGGAGATAATAGAATGAGTTGCCTAGTCATAAAAACAGAGACACAAGCAAAACCCATGAATCGAGTCAAGAAGATCCAGCGTTCAACATCCTAAACTGGAAACAATGTAATAAAAATACATCTGCGCCAGCCTAATAGATGACGAAGGGGTGCGAGGCTGGTCAACAGACAGAATCTGTTTACCCCTTAAGTCTTTGCCTAGGAGGCCTTCTACAAGACAGCAGCCGGATGCATGTAACATTTGCCCAAGATGAGTATTTTTATTGAGACATCATCTCTAGCCTTTACTCAACCAAGAGCCCCAAGGCAGGGGCTGTTTTATGTCGGAGTTTGCATCACCTAGCCTTTGACTAAAAAGGCATATCCTACAAGGCAGCAGGACATGAAGCAGATTGTACTGGGTTACATGTTACCAGTAGCAGGATAAATCTGACCTGACAATATAAAATTGAGTTGCAAAATTCCACCCGGACAAACAAACAAGAAAGCGAGCTAATAAAAACGTGGTAAAAATGGTTCTACGATCCGTCAAGTTTTGATTTCTTTAAATAGTTAATATTTTTAAATAGAAAAACAAAAAAACAAAGTAAAAAATAACAACTTAATATCAAATTATTTTCAGCATTGTTCAATATATTAAATAAAGGATGACCAATAAAATAGCTTAAAAAAAGAAAATCATCTAAAAATTATAAAAAATATTTGAATGTTGAAAAATATTTAAAATTATTGAGTCAAAAATTACTCACAAAAATTATTTTTAAATAAATATTTTTTTCCAGCTGTAAATATAATAATAAAAATTTCTCTGGAATTTTGTTTTGAAAATGTACGGCGAAAAAACTGGTAAATTACGACATACTGAAATTACTGAATAATTTAAAACGTCGTAGCAAGCAAAATGGGTAATTAATATAAAACCTTAGTTTTTTTTCGAAATAGAGATATAAGGCCATTCAACAAAAAATGGGAAATTTTTTGTAAAAGACCACCCAAAAAATGAAATATAAAACATCAACTAAACCTTTCTAGTACTATACTAAATCATAAATACTTTTTTTACGCAGCAATTTTTTCATGCAATTTTTTAATACTAGTTTTCTTATTTCGTCGACAACTAACACAGAGGACGCAATTGCAGTCAATTTTATAATGTCATAAAATGTTAAACTTTCTGTTTGAAATACCCTCTGCAGAGGAGGGAAATAAATTACTAACATTTGACCAATAACGGAACCGCCAACCGCATATAAAAACATCCGATTACTAAAAAAACCAATCTCGAGTATCGATTTAGTCTAAATAATATAAAAGAACTTTTTTATAAGATATATGGTATTTATTTATAATTTAAGTCAACTTATATCATTTATTATAAAAATAACTAATAACTGATAAAATGTCAACAATAAATGAAACTTTTAGATAAAAAAAATAAAATAAAATAAAATTGATAAACAAATTTAATTATTTTACTTTCACCTGAAAATAAAATGAAATTTATAAATTTGTAACTTTTAAGTATTAAATTGATAAAAAATAAAAGAACTTACTTGAGATCGACAACTCATTGCATTGAACATATCAAAAAATACAAAACAAGTGAATGTCATTGTTGTATCGCGTGGTGTTATTATACTGTCAGACATCTATAAAAATAAAGTCATATAATCAAAATTTTGTAATTAAAGATTTTTTTATTAAATAAAAAAGTAAAACATTAAATTTCCAAAAAATTAATAAAAAGTACACCTCATGCCAAAATATATACAATGTGCCAGCTACAATAATTGCTGATGATATCAGGACCTGGATAAGCAGATATCTATTAACCATTGGATCTTTAACTGCACGTGGCTTTTGTCTCATTACATCATCAGTTACAGGTTCCACACCCAAACTAAAATAAATATATTTACAGGTTCAACACCCTAATTAACATAAACAGGATAAAAAATTGAACTTTTAATATATCCTTCTAAAATATTTATTGCTAGAAAAAGAGGATACATGTCCTGTTCCATACATAAATAGGGTTCCACGTCTTGTTTTTATATAACAATAAATATTTAACAAGGAAATATTATAAGTTATCATTTTAAGTAAAAATTCCTTAGTAATAAAAGAACAAAACCTTTGAGCTGGAGGACCATCCATTATAATGTTAATCCACAAAATTTGCATGGCATTTAGGGGATTAGGGAGTGCTAATAATGTAGAAATTGTAATCAACGTGATAGCGGCAATGCTTCTAAAAAAATCCAAAAAGATTTTTTTTTAAAGACTTTTATTTTACAAATTTGTAGAATAAAATGCTTAGATAAAATAAATTTCTTTTCTTTTTTAGAAAAAGTATAAACTTGAAAACATGATAAAACTTTTAGTTGAAATGTTACAAAAAATTGTTATATCTTAATATATAATAAAACATAAGATAAAACTTACGTGCTAAGTTGAAATCTTACGAAATTTCGTATATTATAATAAATTCCTTTTCCTTCAGCAAGAGCTATCAAAATTGTTTTAAAATCATCATCTGCTAATATCATATCTGCAGCTTCTTTGCTAACATCTGTCCCACCTTTTCCCATTGTGATTCCAATATCAGCACATTTTAATGCTATGGCATCATTGACACCATCTCCTGTCATTGCAACAACATGATCCTTTCTTTGAAGAGCCTGTAACCACATGCACATATATACTTACACATACTTATATTAAAGAAACACTCAAATAGTAAAAAAAATTAAGTGCTAACTCGAACTATTGTGACTTTATTCTTCGGACTAACTCGATAGAATACAGTTATCTAAAATAAACAAAACATCAGTTATTATCTTAAAGAAATAATAATAAAAGTTTAACTAAATAAAAATTTTCATGAAAATATTCTCAAGTTGTTAAATAAAACATACATTATTAATAATTTTTTCGAGTTCATAGCTGTCCATAGAATCAATTTGTTCGCCTGATATAACATTTGCTGCTTCTGTATTTAAACCAACTTTACTAGCAATGGCTACAGCTGTCTCTCTTGCATCACCTGTAAGCATTTTTACATTTACTCCACCTTCAATAAGTGTGCAAATAGCATCTTTTACTCCTTCTCGAGGAGGATCAATAATGCCAGCAATGCCAAGGTATGTCAATGAGTTCATTTCCTCCCCATAAGCAAATGCTACCACTACAAAATAAACAAATCAAAAACAGTAAACAAAAAAAAAAAAAAAAAAAAAAAAAAAATCAAACAATTCTTAAATATTTTGCCTCATTTATCTCCATTGTTTTTTACCTCTAAGTCCCTGATACCCCTGACAACTTTCAAGTTTACCTCTTAGTCCTTGGTAACCTAACTTTGAAGCTTCAACTGCTGCACTTTCTTTATGAGCTGATGTTAATATTTTTTTTACACCATAATCTAACCATGTAGAACATTTTTCTAATACTTTTTCAAAGGATCCCTTTACATAAAACATTGGAGCATCCTGGAAAAATGTACTTAAAACATAAACATATATAATACATTAGAACTAACTAATTAAAAAAATGTATTGAAAAGAAAAAAATTTCCTAAAAATGATTTTTTTTTTACAAAAAAAAAAAAAAAAAAAATATATATATATATATATATATATATATAATTTCAAGTATTTTAAAATGTCTTGAAAGAAAACTTCTTAAAAAATTGTAAAAACCTCTGAAAATAATTTTCTACACTTTACTGACATCCATTTGTTTTCAGAAGTAAATGGCATTTCATCGATTCGTTCATACTCTTCATTTAATCGAACTAACCCAAGCTAAAAAATAATTATATTAAACAATTTTTTTTTTTATTTTGAAAAATTTTGAAAAATTTAATCCTTAAATTTTAATGTAAACCTTAAATTTTTTTTTTTTATTTAAAATCAAAACAATGATTCTACTATTATGATGATATAAAGTAATGATTGCACCATATAAGGTAATGATTGCACCATATAAAGTAATGATTGCACCATTCAACTGTTTAATGATTACACCATATAGTTTGTAATTTTCAATATATAACTTGCAACAAAGCTTGCTTCAATTTAGTGTGGAAAAGTAAATATAAAATGCAACAAAATGAAAAAAAGTAATATTGTAAAAAAACAAAACAAAAAAAGCAAACAAACTTTAAGTCCAACAGCAATTATTGCTCCTTCAGTGGCTTGCCCAAAAAGGACAGAATTTTTAATTGAAGCATTATTGCATAAGCATCCTGTCTATATAAAAAGTATGCAAAAATAGAAAAAGTAAAAAAAAAAAGTTAAAAAATAATTTAAAAATTAATTAAAATTGAAAGTTGTCAAACCTTAACAAGAAGAGTTAAAGATTCATCTGAAAATTCACTAGCTCCATGGTTTCCAAATAGTATTTGGCCATGACTTGAATACCCAATTCCAGTCACCTAAATAGAAAACTTTATAATTCCAATCGGCTGAAAAATTTTTTTTCTAAAACTTTAACATACTATTTATATCATTAAATTATAAATAGAAAAAAAAAAAATATCAGTATCAATAAATATCAGTATCAATAAATATCAGTAAAAAAGCAAAAAAACATAAAAAAATAAAAAAAGCAAGATTATGATGTTTTTTTTATGTTTTTTAATAGCTTTACATAAAATAGTTTCTCTAATAGCTTTACATTAGATAGTTTCACATAAAATGTGATTTTTAATTAGTTTAAAAATAAAGTCCTTTATCCTTTCTCTCACCTTTACTCTTCGATTATCTGCAAGAACAATATCTGTTACAGTCATTTCATTTTTTGTTAGTGTGCCTGTTTTATCAGAACAAACAACAGTAGCACATCCTTAAAAAAAATGTTTTTTTTAAATCAAAAGTTTTTTTCCATAATAATTATGAATTTTTTTTGTAACTTATTCAAAATTAAGAGCTCTACCTAAAGTTTCTACTGCTGGTAATTTTTTAACAATAGCATTTCTGTTAGCCATTCGCATAACACCAAGAGCTAGCGTTACAGTTACAACAATTGGCAGACCTTCTGGTATTGCAGCGACTGCTAAACTAAATTAAAAACAATTAATCTAAATTTAAAAAAAATGCTTTAGCCTAAAAGCTTTAAATGAAAATCTTTTTGAAAAGTTTATGTGTTGTTATAATTTTTTAGGTTGCTATAAAGTTTTCTTTGCTAAATAACTTCTCCAAAGATTTGTGTTTTAGAAATTAAAAAAAAAACTTTTCGTATCTTTCTAATCTTAGGTTCAACTTTGGATTTGGTAAAAGTTTAAATTTATCATACCTTACGCCAATGGTAAACATTTCCATGATTTTACGATTTTGTATCCAACCAAGTAAGACAACAAGACCTAAAATTATAAAGAATAAGTAAATATTGAATGATACAACACATTTCAACAACTTAAAAAAAATTAGCATTTGCAGAAAAAAAAAAAAATTATTTACAGCAGTGAAATAATCTGTTAGCAAAAAAAAAAAAAAAGACAAAACTTAAAAACTTGAAAAAAGTTTTTTAGTTTTTTTTTATGTAATAAACAATGAAAAGTGGTAAAATAAAAATAAAACAGATGATGAGGACTTAAGTATTTAATTTTTTTTTTCTGTATTCACCTTCCTTTAAAGTAAAAAGAAGGTCAAGAAGGCTGCTCATTTTTATAATTAACCCTTTATGGTCCAATGTTCCACATGACAAGACACCATTAAATTGTCGTTGCAGTTTAATGCCCAGTACCACAGGACACCTACTATGTTTTTGGTTAAACAGAAAAAAAAATCAATTTAAGCTAACTTTGACAACTTTCTAGGTTCAATTGGTAACATTATAGTGTGTTTTCAATTTAGTGATTTCAGTAACATTTTTTAACTGTCTAACAAAGTTTTTATAAAAAATTTGTTTACAATAGAAAAAGAACCTTATACAACTAAAGATGTATTTAAGGCATTGGATGAAACAAGTAATGAAAGCAACTTTAAATGCACTTTTAGTAAACTTGACCCTGAAGTCTTAGAGATATGAGAGTCAGTGGAAGATATTAAACTAAATGAAATTGATGATAAACCAGGTTTAAACATAGTATGGACAAAAGTAATGCAAAATACACTAGCATTTGAAGCAATACCATTCACAATGTAGGCCCTCAGCATTCAATAAACTTAACAGGTGAACTGGACTGGAAACGCTTGACATTGTTAACCTTTACACAAGGTTCCCCACGACCTTGGTTTAGAAACATTAAAGTTCTGGGTTGAAAAACATAAAAATCTAATACCTGAACGAATTCCTACTAATTTCATTATAGAATCAGCATCATTTATTTTAACCAATTATTTTACCAAATTAAAGGCACAGCCATGGGCACAGACTTTGCACCAGACTATGTATGTCTTTTGATAGACTCTTTAGAAGATGCTATACTTTTTCCTAAAATTTTACCAAGGTTTTTTTGGAATGAGGAAGTTCTAAATATTAAACAGTTCTACTTTAGATATATTGATGATTGTTTTAACATATGGACTAAACATCTAGATATAAAAATATTTAAATTGTCACTCACTGAATTAGATAACTACCTTCACAATTGCCAATGGCATTGAATTAATTGAAAAAATTTTGTAACATTCAACAGTGTTATTTGGAGTATTAAAAGTCTCATTACTTGTAACAACAATAATAAATGACATTCAACAACTAAATGTCATTTATTATTTAAAATGTTTATCGTGTAATGGAAAATCAAAATATACTGGAAAAACAAATAATTTGAGAAATTATGCAAATGGTCATATTTTTAGAGAAAATATAGAGAAATTGCAGAACTGGCCATTCAACAAACAGATTTGACAAATGCGCGTATGGTTGCCAACATTTAAATAATAAAACAATGGATTTTGTTTTTCTGAAACTAAAAGTGCTAAAATTTCATTGTTTATGAAAGTCATTTACATAAACAAAAGCATGATACTTTTAAATAACACTTCCTGTTTTTAAAAAAATTTAGACAATAATAACTAGTAGCACACACCTTAGTGGAAATAATTTATTTAAAAAAAAACGTCCCCTAGAAACGGTTTGCATTTTCAAAACCACAACACATTCTACTATAATAATTTAAATTTTGAAAATTTATTGTATTGATGCCATTTAGAATAAAAGGGAGTTAAACAGACAGGTCATGAATTTTTAGTGTTCAAGATAGGTAACTTCCAGAAATGCTACAAATTTTAAATTTTGTAATAATAGTACTGGTGTCAAATAAGAATGTTTAATAAAAAAATTACGATCATTGGGGTTTAGTAACAATATTAACCAGAAAATTTAGGTTTCACTCTCCCATATGTGGAAGCAAAAAAAAATTTATTTTTCAAGTTTTTTAAACTAGATCAAAATTTATCAAAAAAAAAAAAAAAAAATTATATAAAGAAAATTTGTTTAAAAATAGCAACCAAGTAAAGTTTAAAATCTTTACAAAGTTAACAAAACAATAACTTTTCAATGTTTAAATGTTTTCTTACTAAATAACAATTTTACACATCACGCTCATAATAGCCAAGTTTTTTAAAAATATTCATTGTGCACCCCTCTTTCCCCCTTTCATTCAATTATTTTGACTTTGGGGCCCCAACTAAAAGGTAAATATTAATACACTACTTATAAATATATTGAAAAATAATAGTTTAATTATGTTGAATAAACTTAAATTACTAAATAACAATTTTACACATGAATTTTAGACTAGTTCATAATAGTTAAAAAAGGAACTGAATAGAATATTTAAGTAACATTGAATAGAATATTATATTATAGAAATTAATAAATTTAAAAACACTTGTACTTTATATTACAGAAATAAATAAATTTAAAAAAACTTGTAGAACTAGTAATAGACAGGGAGCCAAAGTACTTAGCATATTTAGAAGCTGGAAAGGAAGAGACTTATTTGAAAAAAAAGGTCAGAGAAAAATTAAGTGAAGACAGGTTTTTAAATGAATATTATGATATAACAGAAATATAAATCAAATTTGAAAAAGATTCCAGTTTATTGTAAAAAGATGAAAGGACTTGTTGAGAGAGTAATAATGGAGAGAAAATTATTGAAGGATTATATTTTAAAGGTTGGAATTGACCTCAGAGACGGATTTCTAAAACTTTGTTTAAATATTATTAAAAAAGAAGCAGAAAGTAAAATAAAAAAGAAAAAATTTAGCTATGAAGAAGGAATAGGCAATGAAAAATACAAAGACGGAGACGTAAATAAATTGTTTATTATTGGCTTATAGAAAATGTGGCTGAATCTCATTCAAATCTTGAAAAAATTATCAATATTTTGAAGCTAAATGAATTACATTACTTTTGCCATTTTGATATGAAAATAATCATTATATTTTCTTGGAATTGAAAGTGCAGCATCAACACATCCTTGCCTTTGGTGTAATTAAAAGTGCAGATTCAACACACCCTTGCCCTTGGTGTAATTGAAAGTGCAGCATCAGCACATCCTTGACCTTGGTGTAATTGAAAGTACAGCATCAACACACCCTTGCCCTTGGTACAATATTAGCAAAGAAAAAATGCAAGATTTTCAAATTCACGGGAAGTATCTGTAAAGATACTTCTCGTGAATTTGAAAATCTTGATCTCTGGGAAGTATTTGTAAAGATATATAAAAAAAAATATGCCAGCTTTCAGCTGCATTTTATAATAATTGTCAACCGTCTACTAGTTAGATCAATCTGATGGCGTCAAAGTTATTGAAATTTTTGCTCTAATGAAATTTCATCTACTTCGTAGAAATACAAACAGAATTTACAACTGCCTCAAATATTTTCAGTCCATAGATACCACTTTATCGGCGAATCAATGGAAACTAAGTTTAGTTTCGAAACTAGAAGGACATATATTATTTCTATACTTAATTCCTTTAAATGTTTAAAAGCGGTTAAAGCTGCATTTCTTAGTTCTGGTTTGTTACCTGAATATGAATTAACTATTAACAAGTTCAAAGAGGCCTATGTCAAACTTGGTCTAAGAGTTTCCACGAAAGTCCACACTCTTATCAAGCATATGTGTGAACTTCTTTCATTTATGGCAAGTTCCAATCCAAATAAAGATTTGGGTTTTTGGTGTAAACAGGCCTTAGAATCTGTTCATTAAATTCTTAAACAATATTGGAAAAGTGGATATAAAGTTTCCAGTAGTCTTAAAAATTATCTTCAAAACTTGCTTAAAGCCATGGTTACGTACAATTCCAGACTTTCTTTAAAACAGTATAAGTATAAAAAGTATACTTTAACAAATATGTGTATTTTTTGGAAATTACTATAGGTTGTAAATGTATATATATATATATATATATATATATATATATATATATATATATATATATATATATATATATATATATATATATATATATATATATATATATATATATATATATATATATATATATATATATATATATATATATATATATATAAACATTTACATGTGTTTCTTAAACTGTTCTCTAATTGAAAAACAAATTAATATATATATATTTTTTAATTATATTCGCTTCCAACAAGGCTGCAAGCAACCACTAATTAGTGTTGGAAGTTACTGGAAGAGAAAAGATGAAGATTGTAGAGCAAGATAACGATTGACAGACAACTTAAAAGATTGCAAATTATATAAATCAGGAAAGCAAGAAGAAGGAAGTGAATTCCAAAGAACTGATATTTGAGGAAAAAAACTAGACAAAAAAGAGTTTTTGGAACACTTAGGAACAGTAACAGAAAAAGGATGAGGCTTGATTGAATGACGAGTAACACGAGAACGAATTTTAGTAGATGGCACAAGAGATGCTAGCTCCTTCGAGCAGTGCCCATTATAGTACTTGTAGAAAAGAGAAAGAGAAGCAACATTCCGACGATGTGACAGAGGTTGAAGGTTGGCTGCAAGAACAGGTCCAACTATGTTTACAATGTGTTTTTGCACCTTGTCTAAAAGAGAAAGGGCATCATTAGAAGATTCCCCCCAGATATGGCAACAGTATTCCATACAAGGCCGGATTTGAGATTTATAGAGATAGAGAATAGAATCCAGAGTAAGAAAGTGACGAGCTCGATAAAGAGAAGCAACTTTAGCAGATGGTAATTTTGTAACGGATTTGATATAAGGTTTCCAAAAAAGATCAGAAGAGTTAATCCTAGAAGATGAAGGGTAGGAGACTCATAGAGTACATTACCGTTCATAAATATAGGAAGGTCTAAATTATTGCAATAACGATTGGCCAAAAAAAATTGAGTTTTATCTGAATTAAAGTTCACCAGCCACTGTGAGCCCCTTGCTGTAGCAGAAGTGAGATCCTTTTCAAGCTCAAATGCCCCCTGCAAGCAATCAGAGGGAGTTAACTTCTTATCGTGACAAGAATAAATGGTAGTATCATCAGCAAACAATGCCACCTTAGATGTGAGAATATCTGGAAGATCGTTAATGTAAATTAAAAAGAGTATAGGGTCAAGGATTAAACCTTGGGGAACCCCTGAGGTTACAGAATAAGAAGAAGAGTGCTGTCCATCAAGGACAACTTTTATACTACGATTGGAAAGAAAGGATTCAATAATCTTAAAGATGTTTCAAGATACACCATAAGAAGAAAGCTTATGGAGAAGACCAGCATGCCAAACTTCATCAAACGCTTTAGAAATGTCAAGAGCGATGGCCTTAACCTCTCCACCTTTATCTAATGCACGTTAAAACCTATCGGTTATTACTGATAGCAAATCAGCCGTAGAACGAGAAGGTCGAAATCCACATTGATGATCAGAAAGTAGGTTATGAGATTCGAGATAAAAGATTAAATGTTTGTTAATTAAAGATTCAAAAACCTTGCTTATGATAGGAAGAAGACTAATGGGACGGTAGTTAGATGAATCAGATCGCTTTCCAGAATTTTTAAAAATAGGGATAACAGATGCTGCTTTCCAGCAGGCTGGAAAACAAGACTCTGATAAGCACTTGTTGAATAGTTTTGAAAAGATAGACGACAGCTCAGGAGAACACTTCTGCAAGGCTATAACAGGTATGTTGTCCGGGCCGCAAGCTGTAGAAGAGTCTAAGCGGGAAATCACTTTAGATACAGAAGCTGGAGTGATACGAATGTCGAACAATGGATCAACTTGTTTGACGGCTATATCAGGTAGAACGCAACTAGTGGCATCAAGAGATGATATCGATGAAAAGTTCTTGGCAAACAATTCAGCTTTGTCTTTAGGTGAGGTGACTAAGTCTGAACCGTACAAAAGAGGTGGAATTACAGACTTGCCCTTATTATTGATACTATTAAAGATTCTCCAGAAGTCACGAGAGCCTAATTTTTGTGATGAAATACGAGATTTCATGATCTGAGAATAGCGAGCTTTGGCGTTAGACAAAACCTTTTTACAATGGTTCCTAGCAGTAATAAACAGACGTCTGTTTTCTGGAGAATTGTTTTGCTGATAGGTATGGAAGTAATGGTTTCGATTGGCAATTGCAGCAGCACAATGTGAAGAAAACCATGGAGAAGAGTGAGGTTTGACCTGGAATCGTCGAGAGGGAATAAAGGATTCCATGCCAGCCTGAATCCACGAAGTTATGTAAGAAGCACATTTGTCAACAGGGAGACGAAAGATTTCTACCCAGGGGCCATCACGAAGAAAATCACGGAAAGAGTCCCAGTCAGCTTTAAGGTAGTTGTAAGATGTACGATGATAGGGGGTAAAGAATGAATGATGGTAAAGAAGAATGAGATAATAGTTTTAGAGAGACCAAACCATGATCAGACGCACCTAAGGGTGAGTGTGAAGAAACTGAGCACTGACTAGGATCAGAAACAAGACATAAGTCAAGTAGAGAAGGTAAATGATTCAGGTTGTCTGGAAAGCGAGTTGGAAAGTTGACTATTTGAGTTAGGGATTGAGAAAGGCAAAAGTTAAGGGCCTTAATGCCTGCAGAGTCACTGACACTAGAGCCAAGCCATTCAGTGTGATGAACATTAAAGTCACCGACAACAACAATATTGGCTGATGGATAAAGAATGAGGGCTTGGTCAATATAATCAGAAATAACATCAAGAAGAGTGCAGTCTTGGGATGAGGGAGAGCAATATAGAACAAAGAGAAAGGTGATAAGTGATGTGGTGCTAAACGAGAGCACATAAAAGAGTAGTCTGTGGATTCAAACCTAGTTTCCCGACAAATGGGTGAATTCTTACGAATGTAAATGCCCAGGCCAAGCATGTGACTATTGGAGTCTTTACGAATTAAAGGAAGATAACCATCAACACAAGATCACAAGATGAAACAGTTTAACTCAAATTAGTCTCAGAAAGAGCAAGTAGGTCTGGTGAACGTTGCAAAAGATAAGACTCAACAGAAGAAAAGTTACTTCGAAGACCACGAATATTGGCGAATGATAGGTTTAGCGAACTTGGTGATGACTGTGGTTTTATGTGTTTTATAGTTTTTGTTACTTTATTCATTTTTAGATTTGTTAAAGAACTTGATTCAAAACATAGATAGTACTCAGTACACTGTTTTATAGCTCTTAACTGTTTTATAGCTCAGTAACTGTTTTATAGCTTTAATATATACTATAAGAACAATTTTAAGATTTTTTGACATTCAAGATAGGTAGCTTTAAGATAGGCATGTTCATACTAATTTAAAGTATGTTTTTAGCAAAATAACACGGTGATTAGAGTTTAGCAACAATATTACCTAAAAACTAGGGCCCTAAGGTCCAAATACTAAAATAGAATAAAGGATGGAAGGAGAGGAGAGGGGCACTATTTTCTTTTTGAAAAACTCTACCATTATGAACGTGACTAAAATTCATGTGTAAAATTGTTATTTAGTAATTTAGGATTATTTAACGTAATTAAACTATTATTTTTTAATATATTTACAGATAATGCATTAATATTTACCTTTTAATTGGATCCCCAAGGTCAATATACTTAAATGAAAGGGAGCAAGAGGGGGGACAATGAATATTAAAAAAAAACCAGGCCATTATGAGCCTGATTAAAATTTATGTTTAAAATTGTTATTTAACAAGAAAATACTTGAACGTTGAAAAGTTATGATCTTGTAAAGTTGATATACAACAAAATAGTGTAATTGTAATCTTTACTTGGTCGCCATTTTTAAACGATGAGAAATTTCCTTTATATAAATTAATTTTTTCGATAAATTTTGATCCAGTTTAAAAAACTTGAAAAATAAAACTTTTTTTTTTCCTTCCACATATGGGACAGTGGGACCCGAATTTTCTGGTTAATATTGTTCCCAAACCCCGATGAATGCAATTTTTGTATTAAACATTCTTATTTGATACACATATTATTAATATCGCTAATATCGCTATTACTGGTTGCATAAATGCTTATTACACTGAATGTTTTAGTTGTAGTATAAATGACCCTGCTGAAACTTTTGCATATTTCAAAAATCTTCTGAGATAGTTGACTTTGTGACTCATTTTCCAGGCAACCTTATTTATTTAACTTCACTCCATGATTTGTAACTAGTCTCTGAACCTCTACCTCATTTCTAATATCTAATGACCACACTCTTCCTATGATCCTAGAGTCTCACAAGCATATCCCATTGAATGAATTAAAAAATTGTTTTATTAAAAAGTAAAAATAAAAAAAACTCAAAATTGAAATAAAACAAACATAATATATAAAACAAATTAGGAAATATAAAAAAAAAGCAATTAAAAAAAAAAAAAAAAAAAAAAAAATGCAATTAAAAATATAAAAAAACATAATAAGGGAATAAAAAAACTATCAAGTCTTACCAATAATTAAAATTGAGTAAAAAGAAAGTTGTTTGCCAAGTTGATCCATACTTTTCTGAAGAGGAGTTTTTGGAGGCTATAAATATATAACATAACCAAATACATTTTTGAAAATTTGTTTTATCACTCAACAAATATAGTGAAACTATATGTTGTCACAAGTAAATCATAATCACAATAAAATAACTATAAAATCATAAAAATAAAAACCAAGGTTTTATTAAAAAATTATATATATCATCACCAAACAACAGTATAGACAGTAATAATAACTGCTTGAAAAAATTTTAAAAATCTTTTGAAACAATACCTCCTCATCCTTCATCATTTGAAAGACCGACCCAAACTCAGAATTAGTACCAGTTCCACATACTATGCCCTAAAATAAAACAATTTTTTCCTTATTAAATTTATGATACTTTATATACTTAAAGGGGTAGTGTAGTAGTAGAGTGCTTGCTTGTGAGACCAAGTTGTTAGGAAACAGTAATAAGATCAAGTATTAAGAAAACAAACTTATTTGTCAGTTTGTTTTCTAAATAATCTCATTACTGCCTATTAACATAAAACTAAATTTTTGTTATTAAAGTATAAAAAAGAAAAAAAATAACACATTTAAAAAAAGATTTTTTTATTTTAATTTTAAATACTTTCTAAATAATAGACAATCTACGATAATCCAGAGTTCTGGATCATCATGGCTATTCAAAAATAAATTTCAAGTCAAACTTTGCAACTATTAATGATGGTTGAAAGTAACTACTTTTTAATTACATTTTTCAATTATCCAACAAATGTATCTGACAAATGACTTAATTATTCAACTTAGGTATAGATTTAAATTGAAAAAAATACTTAAAATTAAACAGGAGAAATGCTATTAACTAAGGAACTTGGCTGAGATTTAAATTTCCTGAACTTACTTTTAAACTTTAGAGCATTAAACCTCCCAAAAACTCCAAGGGTGGGGGCAGGGGATATAATAGTATCATATAGTAATAGAATTTAATAAAAAGAATAAAAGCCTCCTCGACTACAGTCGAGGAGGTTATTATTCTTTTTATTTTACTTTTCATTCTATTTAGAACACTCTCTTACCTCTAACCTTTAAAATAGGAACCCTGTTGAACTTCTTTGAAACTTTAAAATAGGAACCTTGTTAAACTTCTTTGAAACTTTAAAAAAGTAACCTTTTTGAACTTCTAAATTGTAAGCTGAGTGTTATATCACTTCTACTACCACAGTTAAAGTATTGCTAATAATTCAAAAAAATTTTTAATATATTTTGAAGATGAGATTTCTGTTCAAAGCATGATGAAACATTTGAACACCATTTAATGTATCATATCTGATCTGTTGTTTAACTTATTAGGAAAACAAAAATTATTCACCAGAAGAAATTAGTCACAAACAAATCATTACCATAGTAATAATGTGATAATAATTAACAATTGTCATTATCATAAAAAAATATGTCATAATTTAAAAATGGAAAAAACTGTCAGACATATTTAAGGGGTTAAAATTACCATATCAATTTACAGCCCAAGAATGGAATCAGAAATTAATAGATTGATATCAATTTGCAAACAAAGTTATGATGGATCATAGCAAAATCTATATAAACAGAAATTTCACAATGAGGTAAATTCTTAAACTAAATGTTTTTTTTGTATTTTTATTTCTAAGTTTTTTTTTAATGCTTCAATTACTATGTAATAAAAAAGTTTTATCTGAGATTTTAATTTGAGCATTACAACTTTTTTAATAAGCGTTTCTTATAAACAATTTTAAAATTATTATAAATAATTTAAACTCATTCATTTCTAACATAATTGAAACAGAAATTTTTTTTTTTTGAAAAAATAAAATGTTTCTTTAAAAAAAAGGTTTTTTTTTTTGTTTCACAAAAGGTTTTGAACTTATTCATAAATTAAAAATTATTCATAAAAAAAAATTCTTTTCAATAATAACGGTTCAAAAGATTTTTACTAAAACATGGAAAAATAGTTTCAAACGTTCAAATTTATTATAAATGCCTACATAAAAAAAATTTTATACAGCATTTTTTATTAATTTACAAAAGCCTTTATGTAAACAATCATTATAATTAATTTTTATGGTTTTATTTAAAGCCTTCGCAGAAAATAAAAACTTCAGAAAAGATCAACGTTTAAAAGTTATTCACAATGTAACACTTTTATTATTGCATTTAAACTGTTAAAACATCAAAATAGCTGTGGTCAAGTAGTAAGGAAAAAAAATAATTAGCGTGGTCAGTTACAGAGTGCCATCGCATCCCATTCCTGTCTAAGCTTGATAAGATTATTTCATATTTAACTTGGTCAGGGCCTTACAAGCGGCCCTGACCAAGTTAAATATGAAATAATCTTTATTATATTTAGCGTTGCAGAAAAAACTAAGTTTCAAAAACAAATAAAGTAAATCTGACAAAATAGAAAATTAAATTAAATTAAAAAAAAAAAAAATGAATAGTATAAATAAACTGTATACTGTTTTTTTTTTTAAGGGTGGTTGTTATTTTCAGCAACAAAATTGGGTGAGCAAAATAAAAAAAAAAATAAAAAAAGTTTTAAAAACTTTTTTTTTCTTTTAAAAAAAGGAAAGCAAAAATATAAATTGCTATCTGTTTGTAAAATATATTTAAACAATTTTAATGTACAAGTTATATTGTTACATATATAATGTATATATCTTTACATACACTCATATGTTGGTTTGTTCATGTATGCATATGTACATATCTACGTCATTGGCTTTACTTGTACTCCACATTTTTAATTATGTAATTATACTTATTTGTTCATTAGTAAGCACGCAGTTAGTTTAGTTGGAAAAGGAGTTTACTTCATACATGGAATGTCATTGGTTCGAAACCCACCACAATCTAATTTTTTATTGCTTTTTGTTTAAATAACACTCATATGTTTGCTTTGTAACCATTTATCTTTTCTTTTTTGTATATAAAAAATCTTTCTGTGGTATGTTTTTGAATGATACAAATCTCTTCACATTCAGACTCCTTATACCATTTAAGCCTCTCCATGTATTTTCTAAGGTGGACACATATATATACATAGCTTTTAAGCTTCAATTATGCCATGACTTCTACACATTTTTCACATAGCTTTAATTGTTTCATATTACCTTTCTATTTCTGTACGTTTTGTTATCCCTAATTTTTTAGTTTTTTTAGTGCCTTGTGATTTTGGATACTTGTTGCTTTTTAACATCTGAGTTAACCTCTTTCTTTTTTCGCCTAATTATTAATAATAAATCTTTGCTTGAATTTAGTGCTTTTATACCGGAATATAATAGTTTTTAGCTAACTCTCAATCTAATATCATCTTTTATCCTTATTCCCATTTTATAAAATACTAAATTTAATAACAACCAACCTAAAAGACAAAATAAAATCAGTTAAATTATAGTTATTAACTTTTTTATTTTTTTCTATTTAAATTTATTTTTATTTCCTGTTTTGTTAGTTTTGCTTTCTTTATTTTTGAAACTCATATTAAGTGTATTTAAAACAAGTTTTGAAATGCTTGATATAATAAAACTTTCAAACAGCCGTGACCAAGTAGTCTAAAATAAAAAAACTTATGGCTGAACTTATGAGACAAAAAATCACATGCGTCTCCTAGGAAGACTTGACATTGCAAATATGATTGAATGGACTTTTTATTATTTAGCAAGCATTTACGGTGGTAAATAATTTTTAAAAAAATTTACTCTTATACTTTGACAAAATCAACTTTAGTTGAATTATTTGAATTATTTAAAATTCATACATATACATATGTCAGTTTGTCATACATATACATATATCAAGTTGTCATAGATATACATATATCAAGTTGTCATACATATACATATATCAAGTTGTCATACATATACATATATCAAGTTGTCATAGATATACATATATCAAGTTGTCATACATATACATATATCAAGTTGTCATACATATACATATATCAAGTTGTCATACATATACATATATCAAGTTGTCATACATATACATATATCAAAGTTGTCATACATGTACATATATCAAGGAAAAAATTAAGCAATCACAAAATAAGATCATTTGGCAATCTTGAAATTTTGAAATTGCTGATTTTTATATTCCTTTTAAAGATTTATAGTAAAAAAATGTAACAAAATTAAAATTATTTTCTAAATTTTTTAAATATTTTGTTGTATTAATTATATCAATTATAAATTTAAATTAGGAATTTTTTTATTTATTTACACTTTTGCCGATAAAAAAAAATTTACAGTCGTAACTTATAAAAAAAATAATTACATGACCGAGGCTAGAAGAAGACAAATTTAGTCTTATCATTAAGCCCCAAAGTCTTATCATTAAATTAATTAAAAATGATACCTTTCCTTTTCCTGCTCGTACTAATGTTCCCATAAGAGCCATGTTTGATTTTTCACTATTTGTACTCAATGTCAAAGTACACTTTCGAGCAGGTTTAATTTCCCCAGTAAAACTTGATTCATCAATTTCTAAGTGAATAGCCTTAAAAAAATTAATAATTCTTTAAACTTATAAATAGGAACCAATATAAATACAACAACTAAGTGAAGTTGTACTTATAAACAAGTAGAGTTATAAAGTTGTTAAATGATAGGTGAAAATTTTGAGATTTTGTGTTTTTATAACATATTTTTTAAATCGTTAATTAAAACTAAAAGTTATCATAATACAAATTTCAATATAATTTATATTATTCTGATATTTTTCTTTTAAAAATCCATACCTCAAACAGTCGTAGATCAGCAGGAACGCGATCACCTGTTTCTACTGCAACAATATCACCAGGGACCAATTCTTTTGCTAAAAAATTTACCCAATCCCCATTTCTCAAGCTAAAAAATTATTAAAATGAAATCAATTACAAAGAAAGAAAAAACTAGTGTTAAGGCTAGAACTAAAACTACAGTGTATATTGTAGTACCTCTCTGGTACTACAATAATAAAAAAAGTAAATGTTTTCTACCTGTGCTAAGCAATATATACATTAAAACAACTTTATAATTGCACAAAGTTTGCCAAAAAAAAATAAAACTAAACAATTTTTTATGACTTATTGTCTAACTATTTTTTATTGATAAATTTGTTATGATAATTAAAAATGTAAATGAATGGTTTTAAACAATTAAATAATTGATTTAAATATTAATTTAATAAATTTAAATCGTAATAACATTAAAATAATCATTCTCAAAAACTTTATCTAAGAAGTAAGAGTAAAACAACAAAAAAATAACTTTTTATTTTATTTTATAAACCTTTATAAAATTGAATAGCATTACAAGTAATGTATTGTACAATTTTATCTGTCCTTTAATGTTAATAGTTTCCTAAGAATGCAGGTTAAGAAACATATCAATTATGCATTGAAAAGGCAGTAGAGCTTCCAATATTGCTTGGGAGGTAAAGGTCACTGACGCCATCAAGAAGGACACAGAGATATTTTTGAATAAAAGATTTTTGGTAAGTAGTAGTTTTTGCGGTGTTAAGAGCATACGGGAATCTATTAGGGTTTCTGCTGTTGGTGTGAGTTAATTTAGTGGTTATAGAATGGCATGAGTCTGCAAGGATCTTTTTGAATATATTAATACAGATCATGACTAGTGACTCTTCAATATCAAAAATAATATTGAAGCTGCTTGAATTAGTTACATCAATTCCAATAATGTGTAGGGCATTTTTATGAAAATGTTGGATCTCATTATTTTTATGAAAATGTTCCTATTCTTACTTCATGCAGCACTGCATGAAGTAAGAATAGGAGCATTATATATAAAGTGGTTAATAGTGTAAGATCGGTAGACCTGTAAAAGGCTATTACCGATCTTCTTGTAGAGCCCACAACTAAAGTTTGCCAAATTTGTCTGTTTTTAGTCTATTTAAAAGAAATATATATTAATTTTATTTTTGTTTATTCAATGTCAAAGCTATAAAGCTGCTCTTGCATGTAATAAATGGTACACATAAGAGAAGCAAAAAGTAAATAAAATTGATTTCATTCTTTATATTAGTTAGCAAATAAAGAATATAAATTAAAATTAGCGGCAAATCAATGTTGAGGTTAAAGCTGTCAATGTAAAATTCATGACTATTTTGGTAAACTATTTATATTTTTACTTAAAAAATGTAATTTAATTCAACTTATGCAATCGCTAATTATTAGGGCAAGGTATATTGTAAATATATTTTAAACTCCCTTTTTTTGTTAAGAACAGGAGAACCATTTTTTTTTAGGATATTTAGATCAGGATATTTAGATCAGTATGCCCAATAAATTTTTAAATACAACACTGATATATATATATATTTTTTTGGCGACCTCTAACAGTTTAAGGTTGGCAATTTATTACCGACCTCATTTTTCTTTATTTAGAGGGCTGATATATATATATATATATATATATATATATATATATATATATATATATATATATATATATATATATATATATATATATATATATATATCACACACACACACACACACACACACACACACACACACACACACACACACACACACACATATATATCTACTATATATAGGTATATAGATACAATATATAGATTAGCAATTGCTTACTCTTACTCAAAAAAAGAATAATGAAAGCAAAGATTGTTGCCCCAGCCTAAACCCTTAGTCAATGTAGTGGTACTACTGCATGCAGCAGGCTATAAGATTGTTGATGTATGCACTTAAGCCCCTGGTAGAAGGCTATTTTAGTATGATGCCAGACTGTTTATCTAAACACAAATTTATAGTTAACAAAAAAAATCTAATCACAAAAAATAGGGCTTCTGGCATCATTTTGTAGTAAGAGAGAGAGAGAGAGAGAGAGAGAGAGAGAGAGAGAGAGAGAGAGAGAGAGAGAGAGATGGGGGTTGCATAGTATAATATTTTATTTTTACTACATTAATTTGTAACGGTTATTTTTTAAACATAATATCTCTCATCATATTATATTAAAATAAGAAACTTATTAATGGTCATTCCAGCGTGTTCGACACAAAATTCTCGGCAGCCATTGCAACCATGGTAATAGCAAGAAGTAGCAGCACTTTTTTATTAAGAAAAGTCCTTGAAAGTGTATGCAAATATCTAACTTACACAAACTTTAAATGTAATGTTAAAAATAAACTAGTTTTAACTTCACTTGAAAATTGCATTGCAGCAATATGTCCTTAATATTTGATCTGAAGCATTTTTTTTTTTTTTTTTTTTTTTTTTTTATACAGTTTAATAATTTCCTTTAGACAATATGGCCGAGTGGTTAGAAAGCAGGGCTCCTAATACAGGAAGTTCATGTTCAATTTCTACCAACAGTGTTTTTTTATATATTTTTTTAATTTAATCTTTTTCGATTCATCTAAAATACAAAGTAAAGAGCTTTTGAAATAAAAAGCTTGTTTTGAAAGAAAGAAAGCCTTTTTATCACGCCTCCATTAAACATTCTAAACCAAGTGCGCAACAATGAAAGAATTTAGATAACCATTAAAACAGTATTATTCCGCATAATAAATACTGGAAGAATCAGCTCGGACGCTTTTAACTAACAATACATGAGTCATTATAGGTAAGGTTTTTGTATTTCCTATTTAACTTTTATAAATTTATGAAATATCTTTAAATCTTTTATTAACATTTTCATAAATGATATAATTATTGAGTATATTTTTATTTGTAAATAGTTATTTTTTTTTAATTTTTTAATCTGTTTTTAAAGTTACTATAGTTTAATTTTTTAATATTTTACTTAATGAAACATGTTCTGTTTTATAGGTGATGTATTGATATTGTATCTTAATGTCAAGATGTTAATTTTATAGATCCTAAAGTTGATCTTAATTAGTATTTTTGGAGTTAGTTAATCTACCAATTGTTAATTAATAATGCAGATGTAGTTTTTTTTGCAATTAAAACTTTTTTTTTTAAATATTTTGTTTTCTTATTATGTATAAATAAATTGACTTCCAGTTAATACATGTGATACATTTTTTCCTTTTTTTAATTCGATTAATTTTTTAAATTAATCAGATGGTTGTTCAATATAGTTATACAATTGAAAACTATTAAAAACTGTTAAGTTTTGTTAATTTGTAAATAAATGTTAATTTTTTTAATAAATGTGTAAATAAAAATATCTTTTATTTTACAAAGCATCAGGCATTTTTTAAAAACTACAATCTGTAATGATTTGTATTTTATCTATTTGAATGAAAGTCTATGCAAATATCTAACATGTAATTAATATCAAATTTATATATATATTATATATATGATATAAATTATATCAAATTTTACAGATTACTTTTACTTAAAAATTTTTATTTTGACAATATCTCCTTAATTTTGATTTATAGCATTTGTGTACCATTTTATAATATTTGGTATATTAAATAGTTTTAGAAGATTATAAAAAATGCCAAGTGGTTGAAGTGCTTTGTGTGGGTTCAAATCTTTTTACTTACCCACTTATTTTTTTTTTTTTTTTGTTATCTTTTCTTATTTTCTAGAATACAAAGTAAAACATTATTAAAAGCTATTAAAAGGATATTATATTTTAAAAATACTATGGATATTACATAACTTGAAAAAGTTCAAAGAAGATCAACTAAATTGATACCAGAGTTAAGACATCTGAGATATAATCAAAGACTAAAACTATTAGATTTAACAACTTTAGGAGTTCGAAGACTAAGAGGTGACCTTATACAACAATATAAACTATATAAAGTTTTTGAATCTATTGATATGAAGAAAGTCTAGATACAAATGCATTCAATCAATACACCAGGTCCAGCATCCAATATTAGAGGTTAAAAACATCGTGTTAAATCAGAGTTTATTAAAAATTGTTTAAGTAGACAACACTTCTTTACAAACAGGGTTGTCTTTGGATGGGCAAATTCACCGCAATTGGTAGTGGAGTCTACATCAGTTAAAGAGTTTAAATCCAGACTTAAGCTGATTGACTTGCAGATAATACTGAACAAGAAAAACAGGTTGCAGTTAATTTTTAGACAACTATTGTGTTGGCTGTCAAAGATATTGCCTGGCGCTCTATCTCAACAGCATTTGAATTATTATTATTATTATTATTATTATTATTATTATTATTATTATTACTATTATTATTATTATTATTATTATTATTATATGCATAACATATATAAAAATATTACATACTATAACAAACTAAAGGGAGAGGTATTTTTATAAAAGCTTTTTAAAATTTCTAAAAACATAAAAATACCATTGGAAATTTTTTGTGCATATGTCATAATAGAGATACTTATGTTATTAATGTGCTTAAGTAATTAGTTAAGCCTGCGCATTTAACGCACATTAAAGAGACAATTTTCTTATAGAAAAAAGATTTGACATGCAAACTTTAACTTTCTTCAAAATTAACAGAGCAAGAAACCTAAAAAGCTGCAGATGGTCTGAAAAAAATTATTAGAAAAATATTAAAGAAAAATATAAAAAGGTCTTTTTTTTTTGTTCTATTTTTTATAGCAATTATAAAGTATTATAAAGTAAATAAATATTTTTATAAAAATTATAAAGTATTATAAAGTAAATTAATAGTTAACTCAAAAAGATTATTATATTTTGCTAATTTTTTTAAAATACATTGACATAAAACAAAATTGTTAAAATGGTCAGAGTGAAATAGACTCATCATGACCAGTATACGGGTCACGGTAAGTCTGTTATTACACATATTCAAGTCATCTCATATTTTTTGAAGTTTTTTAAACCGATGGTAATTATTTAACACATTTCAGATGCGGGTATTCTAAATATTATTTAGATGGGTACTAATATCCAGTCCGTTGATCAATACCGATTCGCGCAACGACTACCAAAAAGTTCAAAGCTTTTTAAAGTTAATTAAAAAAAAAAAAATTTTTATAGCTTTAAAAAGTAAACAATAAGAGAAGTTTTTCTCTATATATATAACTATTTTTCTGCCGCTTACTAAAAAATATTAAAGTAAGGAATAAGTATAGAAAAAGTCGCTGTGGAATAAATTTACCAAGACTCGTATTTTAAGGGTCCGGACAGCTAGTATTTAAATACTATCTAAAAATATTCTTGTTAGGCAGAGTTTAAAATAGTGTAAGAAACTGTTATAATTTACAGCTTAAGTTATAATTTAAAGTTTAAGTTTAAGTTATAATGTAACTTTACATTATAATGAAGTTATAACATAACAACTTCATGAAGCTATTTTATTACTGTTTATTGCCTTTAAAATAAAAAGAAATAAATTAAAAAATAAAAACGTTGCAATTATTAAATTAAACATTATCATTGTAAAATTTTAAACTTTATATTTGCGCAAAAACATGCCGATAGACCAAATGAGTCTATAGTCAATAGACCAAACAAGTAAGATCAAGAAAAAAAACATTAGATACCATGTTTTTATAATTTACTGTTTCTTGATCTAGAACACTATTATAAATTTAAGTATAATTAATTTTTTTATTCAAAGGAATGATCCTTGCTTGCTTTTAATGCCGCTGCAATGGAATTTATAATTAAGAGGGTTAAAATTCTTTTAAAATTTTCCTTTTTTTTATTTTATTTCAAATTTCAAACACAAGATTATTTAAATAAGAGAACATTAGAATACTAAAACTTTTGCTCAAATAGAT
>NC_061156.1:50343653-50358653 GCF_022113875.1 Hydra vulgaris | reverse complement strand
AAGCAAAGACTTTCTTGCATGAAAAATTAACGATATATTCTCTTTATTTAGTGTTAAGTGTTGCTCTGCAAATTTGATAGAGTTTTTTAGAAGTGTTTCACTAATAGAAGGGTAGAAGTCAATGATATCAAAAATTAAAAATTTATAAAGGTGTTTGTCTTTTAAATTAAACTTTTTTTTCCTTTTTTTTTCAATTTTTAACAACATTTTAATAAAACAAAGTATAACTATAAAGCTGTCAATAAGACAACTAAGTCTATATTTTTGGATTGTTAATTTATGTATTTATGCACCTAGCTAGTATCATTTTGTAATTCACTTTGTTATAGTTGTTATATATATATATATATATATATATATATATATATATATATATATATATATATATATATATATATATATATATATATATATATATATATATATATATATATATATATTTTCTTGGGAGTTATTTTCCTATGCTTAATTGTATTAACATTAAATTATATCCATGCTGATTCAAATCACCCTCCAAGTATACTAAAACAAATACCACACTCGGTTGAACTTAGATTATCTACAAATTCTTCTACCAAAGAAATATTTCAACAGGCTGTTCCTCTATATAATGAGGCTTTATTAAAGTCTGGTTTTAAATGTAATCTAACATAATCCTAAAGCAATATCAACTAAAAAACGGAACAGAGCACGCAACATCATTTGGTTTAATCCTCCATTTAGCAAAAATGTTAGCACCAACGTAGGAAAATGTTTTTTGAAATTAATTGGCAAACATTTTCCTAATAATAACAAACTACATAAAATCTTTAACAGGAACACAGTCAAAGTTAGCTACAGTTGTATGCCAAGTGTGAAATCGATCATAAATTCGCACAACAAGTACATTTTATACAACGATGCAAACTCTAATCAAGCAAACTGTAACTGCTTAGATAAAAATTTTTGCCCGTTGTCCAATAGATGTTTAACAAGCAGCATTGTATACCAAGCAACTGTAACCACCACTAGTGATTCATCTCCTAACGAAAAATCCTACATCGGTGTAAGTGAGACTTCTTTTAAATTGAGATACGCTAACCACGTTAAATCTTTTAACATCCCAAAATACAAAAATGATACTGAGCTGTCAAAGCAGGTATGGAAAATAAAAGAAGCCAATTTAGTTCCTATAGTTAAGTGGAAAATTCTCAGGCGATGTAAAGCATATAATCCTACATCCAAATCTTGTAAATTATGTCTCACCGAAAAATATGAAATCCTAAATTATAAAAATATCAATCTACTAAATAAAAAGAGTGAGATTGTTTCTAAGTGCAGACATAGAAACAGATTCCTCCTTTCTCAATTTGACACTGGCGATTAGAAAATATGTTTTTTCCATAATATCAGGCCTTGCGATGAATAAGAACTGCGCGACGCATAAGCACGACGTGATTTTTGACGTCATCAAATTCTTTTTATTTGCTTTTCATATTTATCGACATTAACTGCACCAATTTACTTAATTACCGCAAAACTACTTTAAATCGTTTATGTAGAAATGTTATTATTTAAAAATGTTTTGGAATGTTTCGTTTTTTAAAATGTAAAAACATTTGTTCATTTTCTCGACGTTTGTCACGTTTTGTCTATACTAAACGAATAAAAAACATTATAACTTAAATTTAAAAAAGATTATAAAATATGCTAATTTTTGATTTTTTTTTTCTTAAATATGTAATTTAAAGTTTTTCAAATAATTATTTTTTCTTTTTAAAAAGTCAGCGAGTAATAAACTGGAAATTTTAATATTGTACGATAAAAAACTGTGCCATAGCTAATATTTTTACAAGCGATTTTATATAATATTTATTTATTTTTATTTATTTTCATAAAGCGGTTGATAAGCACAATCACTCGTATTAATAAAAAACTTAAACGAACGTTATAATAGATTTTTAATGTTAACAAGGAATTTTATTTCTAGTAAAATAAAATAAAATGTTAGAATAAAAATCTTATAGGTATAAAAGAAATATTTTCAGCGAAAAAATTATTCTTAAAAATTATTCTTAAAAATTATTCGAAAAACTATTGACGTTCTATTGTTCTTGAGCACGCTTCGTTGAGTTTCGGTAACTTTTAACATAAAAGCGATCGTTATTATTTAAGTAATTTTTTTGAGTTACTTTTTACAAAAATTTTAATAACTGTACTTTTTTATTGAATCAAGTAGAATACGTTTTAATATTAGTCTTTTTTTTTTTTTTTATTTGCCCTCACCAATTTTTAAAATGTTTCCTCGAAATTACTCTTAAATACTTTAAATACGTCTAACAGTTAATATATATTTTTAAATCTATGGAATAATTTTAAAACCTATCAAAATCAATCCCAATCAAACCAATCAAAATCAAAAAATCCCCCGTAAAATAATTATTTAAGTTTAAAATCTAAAACTAAAAGAAAGTATTTTTGTTCAATTTTATCGACAACGTTGCTATTGCTGAATAATTTTATTAAAATGTTAGCTTAAAAGATTTAAACTTTTTTTTTAATTTTTGAATTTTTTCTACTTGTAAATAATGAGCATATTTATTTTTTTTTAATTCAAACTTTTATTTCAACTGCGAGCGGTTTTTAAAATAATTTATTAAATGTTAAAATAATCGTAAATTACTTCATTAAAATTCCGCTCAAAAATATCTTTAAATATACTCAAACAAAAAATTTTTTGCTCGACGCAAATGGCCCTAGCTACACGCAAAATCGCTCTTGGACGACGTAAAATTCACATCGCCCGACGCTTTATCGCAAGGCCTGTAATATTATTATTATTGTTAATATTATTGCTATTATTATTATTATTATTATTATTATTATTGTTATTATTATATTATTATTATTATTATAATCATTATTATTTTTGCTATTATTTGTATTATAATTATTTGACGTCAGAACTCATTCCATTGTTTTTTTTGAATTTTGTAACGGTTTTTTAATTGTATTTTTGAACGGTTTTTTCTTGATTTAAATATATGGCTGATGAGTGCCGAAAACGGCATGAAACTTTAAGTAGCGTAAAAAAGTTGTTTTTTCTCATCTAACCTTTTATTTATTTATTTATTGATCTATTTTGTGATTATTTCACTTTATATTGATCACTCTCAAATCGAAAAAGAGTTGATTATTATCAAATAATCAAAAGAACAATATATATATATATATATATATATATATATATATATATATATATATATATATATATATATATATATATATATATATATATATATATATATATATATACACACATATATATATATATATATATATATATATATATATATATATATATATACATATATATTTATATATATGCATATATATATGCATATATATATATATATATATATATATATATATATATATATATATATATATATATATATATATATCAGGTCTTGTTATGAGATTTCTGTGCATAACAAAAACGCTAATAAATATAACAATTTTGCTTAGAATGTTAAAAAATAAATTGCGTAATTTTAAAGGGATCCCAAACTCATAACACATGTTGCATTCATATTAAAGATAATGTTAAAAAAAAAGGTTTGAACCAAGTTTTTTCGATTAAAAACAAATAATGAATGCATACCGAGAAAAACTAATGTTGTTGTTTTAGCAGAAGCTCGCCTTCTACATTTTTTTCAATAAATCGGAGTCTTTAAATTATAGGTCGCAATCTACAGACTTTGGCGATTCCTTTGAAGCGCGTTTAATTCATAAAAGTTTTAGCATTTGACGTCGCGGTAGATTTTTAACAAAAGAAAAGTGTAATTAAACAAAGCTGCGTTTTTCTATTTTAATTAAGAAAAAGAATTTATAACATACAGCAAAACAACTTTTACAACAAATTTTTGTAAAAATCAAAAATAATAAAAGCTTTTTATTTTATAAGAGGAACTTTTTTTTTACCAATATCTTAATAATTTTTAGATTTATATATCTTACTTATATTTCTTTTGTTTTTAAATTAAAACAAATATTAAAGCTTTACTTACGAATCTTATGATTTTCATATGAGTGTTTTGCATCATATAGAACGTTATGTATACGGTCTCTCAAAAATTATATATTTTGAATCTTACTTATTTTTGTTTAAACAATGGGAACTTTTTTCTAACTTCTCTGGTTATTTTTACGCTATGATGTTTTTTGTTTTCCCGTCGAAAAAAAGTATTAACAATTTCATAAACTGATAGTATTAATTAGAGATATTTGATGAATTGTTAACTTTTTTTTTTTATAAAATTTTTTTGATTACGCTAATTTATTTTAAATTGCTAAATTTGCTAAGTTGGATATGGATAAAAAGGAAATATCATTTTATATTACATTTGATTTTTGATAATGAAACTTTTAAATGTCGGCAACTCCATAGCAATTAAAACCTGTTAAGGTTATGAAAAAAAAGTACAAGAATACACTAAACAATACAGTTAACAGTAGTATCAGATATGAAAATTCGTGAAAGGATATGTGAGATCCTGGTTTTGCATTAAAAGTACAATTAATAGCAACACAAGTCGGCGTTATAAATTTTGATTATAAGTTTACTGTTCAATATTTTATAACCATCAAATAAAAAACATGAAGTTTGTATATATTCGCCCATTTTATACAACTAATATTTAACAAAAACACGGACAAACTATTATTATATAACGCAATAATTAACACATTAGCTAATGGCAATAATTTAAGATAAATGGTAATTTAAATTGTCAAAATGTCATAAAGCGCGTTAAAAAACATATTATAATTGGTATTTCTTATTTTGTATCGTATTTGGCATTTGTCTCTTAACATGAAAAATCAAAAAAAATTTAAAACACAACAAATACAAATTTTCAAGCAATTTTCTCTTCCAATTTTCATTTATTCAAAGAAAAGTTACTATTAAACTTTTATTCCTCTCATCTAAAAAAAGAAGTGACGCAAAAAAAAAAAAAAATTCTATACAACTCTTATCCATTCGAAGTTTAATTACGCGAAACTTTTCTTTATCTATTGTTCTACTCTTTTATAAAAAGAGCGAGCAATGAAATAAAAACTTTTCTTTCTTAACATAAATTTGACAATAATTCAAGATAAATGGTAATTTAAATTGTCAAAATGTCATAAAGCGCGTTAAAAAACATATTATATTTGGTATTTCCCAATTTGTATCGTATTTGGCATTTGTCTCTTAACATGAAAAACTAAAAAAATACTTAGAGATAAAATTAAATTAGAAATAAAGCAACAATGAACAAAGCAACTAACAGATTAATCTGGGACTATTTTGATATTAATGAAAATAATCAACATAAACAACATTACCAACAGCAATTATCAAATAAACAACACAATATCGCATAATTTTAGGGGTTTTTTATTTTTATTGTTTAGTCATTCTAAATAATAAGTATATTTAGTTCAAGTTAATATTTCAATATTTACAGTTGCAATATAATAAAGAAATGATGTTTAATGTTGAACTTTTTATTTAATTATTTATTTTTTACCTACATTTGTTATAAAAAACTTTTAAACCCCCGTCATTAAAATAATTTGTTTTGAATATATTTCAAAGTGATTATTCAAAGTAATTTTTTTCGCTTGACTTCCGGAACTTCATGCAAAGCAAATTGAGACGAAATATTATCTAACTAAATAAAAATGCTTTTACTAATTTTATAAGGGTAATTAATGTAAAACAATTTTTGAGTCTTGATTGAGATAATAAATATTCATAATTTATAAACATTAAATACATGACGAACCAGCATAAAATATTTGAGGTTTTTAATATCTTTTTAAATGTTAAAAAAAAAAAAAAAAAAAACTTAACAAATAATCAAAATAAGTTTGAATAAAAATAAATAAAATATTTCCAGAGTTTCATTTGTTAAAAGTCTACCGGGATGTCAAATACTAAAACTTTTATGAATTAAACGCGCTTCAAAGGAATCACCAAAGTCTGTAGATTGTGACCTATAATTTAAAGACTCTGAGTTATTGAAAAAAATGGAAAAGGCAAGTTTCAGCTAAAACAACAACATTAGTTTTTCTCGGTATGCATTCATTATTTATTTTTAATCAAAAAAAATTGGTTCAAACCTTTTTTTTTAACATTATCTTTAATATGAACACAACATGTGTCGGGAGTTTGGGATCCCTTTAAAGTACAATAAATTGCGTAATTTCAAAGTACAATTTTTTTTTATTTTTTTTAATTTAAGTTGATTAAGGTGCCCCAAGAAGTCCTTACGGTCTTATCACAGAGCACCGCGTATGGTGAAATAAAATTTAGTTAAAGTATGGTGAAATAAAATTTAGTTTTAAATTGCATTAAAACTCATTTAAACAAATATAACAAAAATTACTGATGAAACCCAAATTTGCTACTTGAAAAGGATTATATTTCCATATAATTTATTTCTTAAAACAAACTTATACATAACATAATCTTTTGATTGTTTTTATGTAACACAATCTTTATTACTATTTCATGAACTATTTTTAATAAAGATTATAAACAATTTATACATAAATTCCATAAGTTACCAGTAAGAAATAATTCAAAATAACTAAGTAAAGGTAAGAAAAAATTTGTAAACAATAAATGTTCATTAATAAATTACATCAAAAGAACTTTATACAATATTTAATAAATGAAAAATCAAAAATTTTAAACCCATTTGTGATAAAAAATACTTTTAAACAAGAACACTTCTCCCATATTAAAAGAATAAAAAAATTTTGATTTGTTAACACACATTTTAATATATTATGAATATATTGTTTTAGGTAATATATTATGGAGAAATTATGTTTTATGTAATGAAATAGTTTACAAATAATAAGAAAAAAATTTCTTCTTTAATAGATAATGCAAAATTGTTTTATTTTTCTTTAACTTTTGAACTAAATTTTCATTCTCTATTTTAATAACTATTTTACATTCCTTCAAAACTAAATTTTTAATTTTTACAATCATATTTAATTTTAAGTCTTTTAATCAAAAAAAATAATAATAAAAAAAAGTATATATATATATATATATATACACGATTTTTCTTAGAACTTTGGTCAGAACTCGAATTGCTTATTTTTCAGCCAATTTCTCTAGTTGCTTAATGGTTGCTTAAGTTTCTTAGTCTAAATTTCAGTGTTTTTACGAATAAGAGACAAAATACGGTTTAATATCAAGTCTTTAACAGAAGAGTGCTCTTTACAACTAAAATCACTTAAATTCTAATAAAAAAAAAGATCACAAATGTTTCTCTCTTCTGCTGGATCTTTATTTTCTTCATCTCCATTTTCTTTGTCCTCTTGTCCGTCTGATTTTTCTACTTGTCCAGTTCCTCGTCTTCTCCGTCTGATTCTTCAGACAAAACATTAATAGGGTTATCCTTTACTTCGTCTGGAATAGGAGTCTCTGTGATTTCCACCAGGTTGTCAATGTCAACAGGGGGTGGAACAACATAAACAGGCATGGCTTCAGGATTCATCTTATCGTCCTCGTTATCATCAGCCGTGATAAGACATCCTGTTTTCGCAAAGCTCCTATAAAGCATACGAAGAAATTTCTGGTCTTTGGATGTTTTACGATAAGCTTCACCGAACCAACGAGTTATCAAAATGCGGCAATCTTTTGCCGAGAGTTTCCGATCATTGTTGCCAAGCCAGAATTCAATGTTTTCATCATTTTTGAGCCAGATGTTTTGTTCTGCTTTAATATGTGATTTAAATGCTTTTCCTGGTCCGGCATCAACAGGTTGCCAAAAATGTGTCCTGTTAGGAACACCAAACCAGACAATACCTTTACGTTATCGCACTTCATTCAAAAACTCATCACTGACTTGGGCTGGGTCATCGCAGAACAAAACATACTCATCCAGGTTAGCGACAGCATTAGAGAGAGTGTTCTTCACCCATTTCACGGAAAACGCTGTATCTGCCCATGCATTTGGTTGCCGGTACACATCTACATCAGTGTCATAGGCTAAAACTTCATCTTGACTAATCCTTTTCCCCTTACCTCTGAAAATCAATGCTGGCTTCACCATTCCTTCAGGACTGAAACATATTTGAAGGGTAGCTTGTCGCTTATCAAGCCCACTGCCAGGTTAAGCTACCCATACTCTATGGTCCCTTCGTTCTTTTCCCTTACTCTTTGGAATTTCGTATGTTCATTTGCTCTCGACTACAAACGGGAGTGGAATTTGATCTACATTGATTCTCTTTTTCGGTGGGAAACGCCCCCATTTTTTATCGTATGTGGGTTTGCCACTTCCAGACTTAATCAACTTTTCTCTCAAATTTGAATGCCATTTCATCAGAATCGAGGTTTGCTTCTTTATGTCAGCTTGGCGTTTACGTTGAACACACAGCATGCAGATCTTATTTTTCCTTAAGAAATGAGTGACTATTGATTTTGGCAATCTGTCAGTATTCGAGCTTTGTTGTAGATGAATTTGATTCGCTCGAACATACAACCACTCAAAGTTAACTTTTAGCCCCTTCTTTCTTACTTCGAAGAATTTTTCATAAAGTTAATCAAACAAAGCTTTGTGTTTGTCGCCTCTTCGGCATTTCCTGAATAACGTGTTTTTATTTTTTTCGTTGTACTTGTTGTAAATTTCTTTTTCCTTTGATTTCCATCGCGTAATCATACTCTTATGAACGTTATACTTTTTTGCTACATTCCTACTTAACATACCATAATTAATAATTCGTTAGCTTCAACATCAGTAACAAGCTTCTCTAAAACTGATTTCAGAGTTTTTTTAATATCATCATACTTGTTCTTTCCATCAATGATTTGATCCAAGCTCATTGATTTCGGGTCTTTGTCAGTTTGAGCAATATCCATATGCGATAACTTATTTTTACACCAAAACTCGTGCATCGAAAGGGCTTTTGATGTTTTCAGTGATTTTTTGCAAACAATACATTCAAACAAATTATCTACTGTTTCCTTCGGCACTACATTTACCAACTGGCCACGATGACAAATCTTTTTGGTAAAATCAAAGTTGAACAAATTTGTCTGCTTTCTCTTACTCATGATCTTAAGCGTTGTCAACAACATACACAACAACAACACTACTGTGATTACTTTCTTTTGAAATCGTTTATCTAAAAGAAGTCATTACATTGCAGAGAAAATATTGCAACTTATGAGTTGCTTTTGTTAACATTTGTTCAGAACTGAAGTTGCTTAATATTTTTTCACATTGAGTTCAGTTGCTTATAAACAAGTTGCTTATACAAAAAAAATTGTGTATATATATATATATATATATATATATATATATATATATATATATATATATATATATATATATATATGTATATATATATATGTGGAAACAATTTTAACACAAGTTCATCAGGACTATACAAATGATAAAATTTTGAGAGCTCTAGTTTGTCTCGAAAGTAGTGAAAAATCACAAGACTCTGCTACAAAAAGGTGAGACACATGACCCCCTCTCTGGTGTCATGCATATTCATTGTCACTACAGAAATGCCAAAGGTTTAAAAGCTCTAGCTAGTCCGGAAGGTATTAAAAAATCAATTTCAATATTCCGCTACAAAAAAGTGATGACCATGCCCTGTTATATATAAATATAAATATATATATATATATATATATATATATATATATATATATATATATATATATATATATATATATATATATATATATATATATATATATATATATATATATATATATATATATATATATATTTATAAAAATGCTGCAAGTAACCAATGTTACTTGCAGCATTGTTATAAAACAAGAGTTGAAAGTTACTGGAAAAAAAAAAGAAGTTTATAGAGCAAGATAGCGAATGACAGACTACTTAAAAGATTGCAAATTATATGAATCAGGAAAATAAATAAAAAAAGCGAATTCCAAAAAAATGATGTTCGAGGATAAAAACTAGACAAATAAGAGTTTTTGGGGTACATTAGGGGTACATTTGGGGTACACTTGGGAACATTACCGTTTATAAATAATAAAAGGTCTAAATTATTTTCAAAAATAATTGGCTAAAAAAATTGGGTTTTATCTGGATAAATTTTCACCAGCCAGAGTAAGCCCCATGCTGTTGCAAAAGTGAGATCCTTTTCAAGCTTAAGTACCCTCTCCAAGCAATCAGAGAGTGTTGGCTTCTTATCAAGATAAAAATAAATGGTAGTATCATCAGTGGACAATGCTACCTTAGATGTGAGAACTTTTAGGAGATCGTAAATGTAAATTACAAAGAGTATAGGGCAGAGGATAGAACCTTGAGAAACCCCTTAAGTTACAGAAGAGGAGTGCTGTTCATCAAGGACAGCTTTTATATTACAATTAGAAAGGAAAGATTCAATAATCTTAAAGATGTTACCAGATACATCATAAGTAGAAAGCTTATGGAGAAGACCAGCACACCAACCTTTATCAAAAACTTTTGAAATGTCAAGAGCGATAGCCTTAACCTCTTCACTTTTATCTAACGCACAATAAATTTATCAGTTATTACTGTTACCAAATCAGCTGTAGAACAAGAAGAGTGAAATCCATGTTAATGATCAGAAAGTAAGTTATTAGATTCAAGATGAGAGATGAAGTGTTTGTTAATTAAAGATTCAAAAACCCTGCTTATAATAGGAAGAAGACTAATAGGACAATAGTAAGACAAGTCAGATCACTCTCCAGAATTTTTTAAAATAAGGATAACAAATGCTTTCCAGCAGGCTGGAAAACAAGTCTCTGATAATCACTTGTTAAATAGTTTTAAAAGTATAGACAACAACTTCGGAGAACACTTCTGCAAGAATATAACAGATATGTTGTTCGGACCACAAGCTGTAAAAGAGTCTAAACAGGAAATCACTTTAGATACAGAAGCTGGAGTAATACCAATGTCAAGCAACGAATCAGCCTGATTTTCGGCTATATCAGGTAGAAAGCAACTAGTGGAATCAAGAGATGATATTGATGAAAAGTTTTTAGCAAACAATTCATCTTTAGGTGAAGAGACAAAATTTGAACCATTCAAGAAAGGTGGAATAAAAGATTTCCCCATATTATTCATACTGTTAAAGACTTTCCAGTCACGAGAGCCTAATCTTGATAAAACACAAGATTTTATGCCCTGTCAATACCGAACTTTGGCATTACGTCTGTTTACTATTGCTAGAAATCTTTTTACAATAGCCATTATCTAATAAAAGTAAAGTGGTCATATTTCTGCATATTCTTGGAGCCAGAGGCTAAAATTTTCAAGTAAAAATTATAAAAAATTGCGTACGCAAATCACTATTTTGTACACAAAATACAGACTGCGTAACACTTCTTTACAAGGGCTATATATATATATATATATATATATATATATATATATATATATATATATATATATATATATATATATATTATATATATATATATATATATATATATATATATATATATATACAGGGTCTATTGTTAAAATTTAACATACATAACAAAATTTTATGACTAAAACAGACAGCAAAACAAAACAAAACAAAAAAATAGATAATAAACAAAACATAAATAAATACATATTTAAAAACTTATAAAAATTGTAAAAAAAAAATTACCTGAATAAAGGCAACAGTCACAACAATTATAACAGCCTAGGTATAAAATGTTTCATAAGTCAATTAAAACAAATATTTTGGGTTAAGCATTTAATTGAATATATTATATATTAGTATTTGAAATAACTCTCATGAGAATGCCTTACCACAGTAATACTAATAGCGTCATCATATTGTCCCATGCAAATACTGACTAAACCACTAGTTAGTAGCAACAATATCATAGGCTCTTTAAACTAAAAAATCATAATTATAGATTATTATAATACACAATATTAGTAACAAAGTATATATATATATATATATATATATATATATATATATATATATATATATATATATATATATATATATATATATATATATATATATATATATATATATATATATATATATATATATATATATTCGATTCCAATGCCGAAGCAATGCCAACCTAGAAGAAATTGAGGTTAGCAAAAATCACCAGCCTTATTTCTATGCTTTATGGTCAAATCTTTGTTTTACTTTTTTATTGCCGACCTGATGCCAACCTCACACAGATCAGATTTGGCAAATTTTTGCCAACCTTATTTTTCCTAATTTCAAGAGTTATATATATATATATATATATGCTGATATATATATATATATATATATATATATATATATATATATATATATATATATATGCTGATATATATATATATATATATATATATATATATATATATATATATATATATATATATATATATATATATATATATATATATGTATATATATATATCAGGCCTTGGCATGAAACAGGAACAATTGCTTTTGTCATGTGAAGCACGCTTGTTAATAGAATATTTATAAATTGCGGGCGCGATAAAAAATGTTCGCTAATTTAGATACAAAAATTAAAAATCGCGCTCATTCTAAAAATTTGGGAGGGAGAAAATTAATAGTTGTTTACTTGATTTTATATTAAATTTTTTTTATAAAAAGTTTTTGTTAAAGTTTCTTGGTTAATTCAATAAAAAAGTTTGTGTATTGTTAAAAATAAATTAATCTCTATTAATTTGTTTTTAACAATATCTTTAATTGCTTTTTTTCAACTGAGGTATAATGTTAAAGTTATATTTCAATTAAAAAACTCATTTTTTCACATTAACTTGCGTCATTCTGTTGAAACTAGAGCGCAAATTTCTACGAACAATAAATGGTGGTTTGTGAATGAGACTTCTTTATATAAATCATTTACAGCAAATATTTAATAAAATTAAATAAAATTTTATTTATTTATATAAGTTTATTAATAATATTAAATTGTGTAATAAATACAAATCAAATATGGGAAACATAAATTTAATTTTGTAAAAGCATTTGCTTTTACAAAAGTATTACAAACTTTTAATTGCATTTTAGCAGTCAAAATAAAACATTTTAAAAAAACATATTTTCTAAATATTAACATACGTCATTCGGTAAATTAGAGCTTTAGAAATGTTTTCGGAAAAAAACTTTACTAAATTTAAAAAGCTTTCTTTATTAAAATTATAACTTATACGATTTATAACTTAACTAAAATTATAAATTAATTTAAGAAAAAGAAAAGTTTAAGTTTGTGAAAAGATTTGCTATTAAAGTTACAAAAGTTCTTTAAGCGTTAGCAACGAAAAAACATTAAATATGTTTTAACAAAAAGAAATCGTTCATTCATTGTTTTAATGTTTTAATGATGCGAAAACATTATGAATTTATATTTTAATTAAACAAATGAAAGAATGAAAAAAATGAAAGCATATGAACTTCTTTCAAATAAATTTGATGAAATAATAAAAAAAAGTTGACTGCAATATTAAGTTAAGGATGAAGATAATAACAAAAAAAATACATCAAAGATAAATTTATTCATTAAAACAAGATCATTTAAAACTAGGCAGAGAAAAAAACACACAATCAGATGCAATCAAATAATAAATAATTATTTAGGAAGTCAAAAGAATTTTAAATATTTTGTCAGACAGTGCGCTAATAAATAATAATTTAAAATATTTATTGTCTTAAGAACACTGTATAACAAATTAAAAATTATTAAAATTGTGGGAACACCTATATTCAAAAATAAAAGATCGCTCCAAATAATTTTATAATGAACGCGCATAATCGTGCTCGCTAAAAAATATTTGAGTTTTACGGGCCCAAAACATTGTGCTGGACAATTTTCTTCAATATTCATATATTCATATCAAGCCAAGGCCTGATATGAATATATATATATATATATATATATATATATATATATATATATATATATATATATATATATATATATATATATATATATCAGCTGGAAGCGTTAAATAAATAAAAAACATTTATTACAACATTATTAAATTATTTATCATAACATTATTATATCATATATTATAAACCTGATTTAAATATTTTAACCACAATGGTGTATCTTCACCAACATCAAACTCGTTAAGTCCATATAAAAGCTGTCTATTTTTTGCTTCTAAAGTACTCAAACCAAAATTAATATTTGTTGAAAGGTCACACTCAATCTTTCTAAAATCTAGTGTTGAAGCTTTTATTGAACTTGAAAGCTTCATTTCTGATTTTTCCTCCTCCTTATTCAATAAGCAATCCTTTTCTTTTGATTGTGTGTTAAAAAACCAAGAAAACATTTTTTTTAGAACAATCGGGATATATAACTATTCCACTTTCTTTCAATTAACAATATCATTTCTTGTCTGTCTAAAATAACAAATCAAAATATTGAAAAAATTAAGAAATTGTGGAACAGTGTAAGTATATTTAAGTATATAATAATAGAAATAAAATATAACCTATTTTATTTCTATTATTATTCACTCACTGTAAAAGTGCGATTATATATATTTAAATTAAATGTATAAGACACAATTATGTTTATATATACTCTTGATATATATATATATAATTAAGTATTTAATTATTTGCTAATTGCAATTAGAAAATAGTTTCATATTGTTTGTACAAACAGAAACATTTTAAACATTTTTTAACAGTCAACAGCCATTGCATTCCCTTCATACATTATACAAAAGGACAGGTAAAATTTGTAAGTCATAATTAAAAAAATGAAAAAAACTGAAATTTTAAAGTCCCAGTAATAAGTTTTAGGATAGCAGATTATAGATAGTAAAACATTAAAACAAATAGAAACCTAAAGATAAACTCTTATTAAGGATGGTAGCCCTCTTTCCACAGAATTTTCAAACCAAAGTAATTGTGAGCAATAATGTAGAAACAATTGATAACAATATACCTGTACACAATGAAAATAAGCAAGAAATCTTATTTTTAAACTACTGCCTGATAAAA
>NC_061156.1:50268653-50338653 GCF_022113875.1 Hydra vulgaris | reverse complement strand
ATGCGTTTTATAAAAATATCCTTTTAAAAACCATACAAGGACATAGGGACATAAAACATACATAAACACAGGGGCGTCGAGAGCCTTTACGCCACCAGGGACAACAAACCTGGTTGGCACCATTATTTTTATAAATTTACCTATATTATTAGTAAAAGATCTTTTTAAGGTACCTTATTTTTTATTTGTCACCCCTTGGAGATCTGCCGCTCAGGGTAAACTGTAACGTTCGCTACCCCCTCCCCTCCCTCTTATTTTTCTCGGCACCTTATGCATGGACATGAAAAAATTAGTATTCGTTAAGAAATACTTCCGATAAAAAGTAATTATTAAAAAGTGGAAATCTTTGCCAAACTATGTTGGTCAAGGTTTTTAAATTGCTTTCATACAATCTTTACCTTTAACGGCTTTAGTAGCATTCCAGTATGCTGCGCATCAATGTGTTTTGTTGTTAGGGCAATTTTTTTATTATTTTAAAATTGCAAACGTAACAATTTTAATTAAGCTAGCAAATGCGTAGTCGCTGGATTTTGTTACTACCCAAACGTCATAACTTTAAATTGCAAATAAAGTTTAAATTAAACACATATTAAGTATTGAAAAGTAAAACAGAGAATATATATAGTAACTTAATTTTTTAGGCTGTTAATTAGTTGTTACACAGAGAATAATAGTAGAGAAATATTCGTTAACAGTTTCAACTTTTTATCGTAAAAAGACAGAAAATTGGAAACATTTTTAAAAGTAAGGAGAAAACTTTTAAGATAAAATATTTGTAAACCTATTTTCTGTTAGAATAGAATAAAAAAAAAAAAAAAAAATAGAAAAAAAGTCTAATTTAGTCACAAATAATTTTAATCAGAAAGAAAAAAGTTTAAAGTTGTTTTTTTACTAAGAATTTTAAATTTTAAAACCAATTAGAATACTTTAAGCCTGGATTTAAAACAATAAAACCGCTATAAGAAGTTTTAATTATTTCTACAATAACAAAAATAAAAAAAGACGACTTAAAATAGCTTTTAACTCTTTCAATTACCGAATTCTATAATGAATATGAGAAAAAAGATTTAAAAAATTGTATTAAATAAATATATCAAAATTTAATAAGTTTATTTATTAAATAAAGCAAAATTCGATTGAAATTTAAAAATCCTTTTTTTTTGTATGCTCGGACTTTTTTGATGATTTAAAACTTATTTTGACATTCTTTTAAGCTTGATCTCATTAATGAAACTTTATAAACTGTTTTTTTTTAAGACTCATTTTAAAGCCTTTTAAATCAAAAAATTAAAATAAAAATGTTATTTTTGCAGTAATAAAAATTATCGAATTTATAAAAATTCAAATATGTTATAAATATATGTAATTAAGGAAGAATCCTGTTATTATTTTGGTTAAAAAGTAACAATTTCAATTGTTTTGACATTGAACAATTAAATTGCAGAATTAATTTGTCAATTAATTCAGCAATTTTAAATTGTTTAATTTGTCCGGGGTTATAGCTCCCTAGCCTCCCAGGACTAGAGAGCTATAACCCCGGCCCTCGCAGTTTTGGGGGCCTCAATTCAAAATAAATTTTTTTTTAAAAGAAACTCTGAAAATATTATCTTTGAGTAATAACTTGGAGAGGGGCCTCCTGCATTTTAAAAAGGCCTAGGCCTTCAAAATTTTTTATCCACCATAGCATTTTTACAAATTATTTTCTCTCAGAAATGATAAAGAAGCATCATTAAATATCTTCTCAAACACCTTAAGGTATTTAGTAATCACAAAGCTCATAGCAACCATTTAATATATTTAGTTAGGTTTTAAAAACTAGAGGTTCAGAGCCAGGTACTACTCTTTTTAATGTCTCCATTAATACTATATTCTTAATGACAGTGTCGTACTAAGGGGGCTGACGTGGGTGCAGCTCTAGACCCTCCGGTTTTTGACCTTAATTTTTTAAAGAAACAGATAACTTTTTTTCCATGGTTTTTCAGTTTTTTTATAACAAATTTCTTGGGAGGCGTTGCAAATAAATAAGTTAAAATATAGTGTTCTATTTAAGTTTGATTTTTTAATATTATAAATTTTTTCCGTTACCACAGAAAATTTGATCATAAACCATTCGTGTATTTTTAGTTGTATTTCGATTTGCATTTAATTGCAACCAGAATTACAAGAGATTCGCAAAAAAAAATTTAGTATGGAAAAATGTAAAAATGCCCAAAATTTTTAAAGAAAACGATACTAATCAATACAATGTAATGTGTGAAAATGTTGATTAGTTTTTCAAACTAAGAAAGATAATAGTTTGAATAAACATTACACTTTAATGAGCAAAAAACAAAATGAAAAAGTACTGTAAATCTTGTAACTCAATTACAAAAACAAGTTAAACATTTTTTTTCAATATCGCTGAGGCAGTAAAGGATTAATTCCTATAAGCATTTCACTCCATAAAAATAAAACAAAAACTTCTCAAATAGACACGATTAGCACGGATCCTTATAATACCTACCTAGCTGTTCCAAACACGCCACTTATACGGAAAGTTAGCGTACACATCAAGGTACCCTGCAATGCAAATTTTGAGATCATTTAATTTTGTCCGTGGAAAATAATTTAATTTGAATGTTCAAATTAAGTCAAATTTTGACTTCATAGTGCGCCAATAAAAACACTTGTAGAATTTGAACCGCTCAATATAATTTGATAAAAATTGATGCAAATGTAGCCAATAGTAACACCAAACTCTGGACCTGATTAGATGACTGGTGTAGGGCTTATTGCAGTTTTAGTTGAAGTTTTGTCAGTTTCTTGCTACTTATACCTCAAAGCGTTACCGTTTACTTTGAAATTCGGTCACTATTTTTAAAATAACGGTTATTCTCGTTTTACTCGTCATTCAGCTAAATCTCATTCGTTTACTGTATCTGTCCCTGTGTGCTCTAAAAACTTTTATTCATCTAGTTTTTTCCCCGTACTTCGATACTTTGGAAATCTCTCCCATCTTCATGTTTTCCTGACTCATACAACCTTCAACTTTTTAAGTCTCCTGTCAACCGTTTCCTTGCTCTATAACTCTGTTCTTTTTTTTTCTTCCTAGTAACTCCCAACTTAATAGTGGTTGTTTGCAGCCTTGTTGGGAGTGAATGCAAATAATAAAAAAAAAAGATGAGTATTCTACTATGTAATACCAACAGTTTTTGTTATAGTTGTTTTATCGTCCATGTACAGTTTTCATTTTATAGACCAAAATAGTGATTTGGCACTTAAAGCGTGATTTGAATTGGCTTATGCCAATGGCGTTGCCACGGCATTCAAAGTGGAGGAGGTCAACCCCTAAATTTCTAAAACAAATTCCATAATTTCTAAAATAATTGCCTATATTTCTAAAACAAAGGTCCTTGCACAAAAAAGTGGACACGCTATGACTCCCTTGACGGCCATGTATGCATAGTGTGAATATACTGAAATTTCCTAAGGTAATGCCAGAACTAATGCCAGAATGCAAAAAAATTCTAAAGAAATTGTTAAGAAGGATTTCTAGGAAATAAAAAAATATATTTATCTGAAAATAAAACAACTGTGAAAAAACAAAATATTTTTTATATTGACAAAGATAATTGACTTAAAAAATTTAGATAAGTTAACTAAGATATCTAACCAATACAAAGTTTGGAGGGCCAGTAGGAGGAAATTTACTCTGAACTGAATAACTAATTAGGTTGAAGGCTTGCTTTGAAATAAAACAACCCGTGTGACAAATATCATTAGTTTATAAGTGTGACAATTATCAATAATGTAATTTCCTTGCAAATAAATAGTTTAAACAACTGTTTCTTGGTAAGGAATTAACTATTCAAGAATTATTTCCTTGTAATTTAATACTATCTCAATTAAATCAAGTAAACATTTTCTTTATTTTAATAGTTTTTGATTAATAATATGTGTTACTATGTTAAGTGGATTGTTATTAAATATAAATTTAGGTCAAATTTTGTAAAAGGCATTGATTTTCAAGAAGATCGAATATGTTAACTGTACAAGAACAAGATCAATATCAGTGATACTCGGGTACCAAAAGAATTCTGTGAATCGTGTAGAATTACTTTGCGCAGGAAACAAGAGGGGAAAGAAGTTGCACTCCCTCCTTTGTTTGATTTTAAGTCAATACAAGTGAGACCTGAAACAAGAGACACAATGTGTTGTTGCCTAATATGCCGAATTTGCTGTTCAAAGCTGCAAGAAATATAAAAAAATGTGTTGAAATTAGTCACAACGTAAAATTATCAAGCAAAAAAAATCTCTGAAAAATAAATAGAAGAATGACAGGAAATGTAAAAAATTCTTATTCGGTATATTTTAAATTGCAATTATTTACAAGGGTCAGACATTGTTCTCAACGCTACAGAACTGCTTCGTTCTTTTAATAATTTTGTTCATTCCTTTTGGAGCCAATTCACAGAAATTGAAAAGTAATAAAAAGATCTGAGTTCCGACTCGTAAAAAGATAAAGAAAGGCGAAAAAACAAGAAAAATCATAGTGATAGTAATTATGGTGACTCAGAAGATCTAGTGTTCTAAAAGACCTAGTGCCTTCTGATAAGTTTAGAGCTAAGTAAGAAACAGAGGGCTAATGCATACGACACAATCAGCAAAAGGTTTGGTTTTCTTAAATATCTACAATAAAGTCTCCTATCTCGAACAGACTGGAAACCAGTTCTCAAAACCAAAAATACTGATTTAACTTGTAACAGCTTCAATCAGATATTTCAAAGCCACTATAATAAAGCATTTCCAAAAACTATCAAAATTATTATTGTGGCGGGATAGCTCAGATGCTTAGAGCGTTAAAGGAAAATTGAAAACCCGGACTGTTGAACGATACGAGTTCAAATCCCGCCACCGTCAACTCAGCGCTTGAGTAGTACTTCGGTACGCAAAAATGTCGGTCAATAACGGACACTACTTTGGATTAGTCTTAATGACTATTTCTGGCTGTTCCTATGCTAAGCCAACAATATCTTCGGATATAAGGACATTGTATAGAAAAATATAGCATGAAAACTCAAATATATAAAAAAAATTAAAAAAATTTTAAAGACAAAACATTTTAAAACCATTGGATAACACCAGGTATTATAAAATCATCAAAAAAAAACAAAAAACAACGCAATGAAAAATTTATTAAAAAAAAAAAACTTTTGAAAATGAATCAAATTACAAAAATTACAAACGTCTTTTTGAATCCATTATAAAGTTCTCAAAAATGTTGTACTATACTAACCAATTAATAAAATTTAAAAACAATTCTCAATAAACATGGCGCATAATTAAAGACGTCTTAGGTAAAAAAAATACAAATTGTAATAGTCTTTCAAAAAAACTCATTATAAATGACTGTGAAATTATTAATGAACCTTTAATTGCTCAGTCGCTTTTGTTAACTCAGGTGTAAATTTAGCATCAAAAATTAAAGTTAGTAAATCTGATTTTAAATCATACCTAATCGCTAATAATACCCTTATGGAAAACAATAAATTAATTGAAAAAGAATTTTCTAATCCTGTCTCTTTTTTAAAACCTAACAAAGGTCTTGGCCTCGACGATGTTTGCAGTAATGTAATAATAAATTCGATCTCTTATTTAAAATCTCCGCTCATGCATATTTTTAACATGTCTCTGGAACAGGGAATCTTTCCTGATAAACTTAAACTTGCAAGGGTGGTCCCAGCCTTCAAATCAGGAGATGTTACAAGCGTATCCGATTACAAAACCAATCTCAATATTATCATGCTTTTCTAAGCTACTAGAATAAATTATGTATCACCAACTATTTACCTTTTTAAAAAATAACAATGTTCTCTATAATAAACAATTCGGGTTTAAAAAGAATCACTCCACTGATCAAGCAATTATTCATCTTGTTCAAAATTTTTTTCAGGTATTTGATCAAAATAATTATACGTTAGGTGTTTTTATTTGTCTTAGCAAAGCATTTGATACTGTTGATTATTATATTCTCCTAAATAAACTAAAAATTTACGGGATTAAAAATTTGAACATTAAATGGTTTCAAAGCTATTTGTCAAATAGGAAACAATACAACTCTTTTAGCTGTGGAGAAACTGATAGTATGAATATAAACTGCGGGGTTTTCCAAGGGACAATTTTAGGACCACTCTTATTTTTAATTTATACTAATGACTTAAAAAAATCTTGTGATGTACTTGATTGTACAAATTTGTTTCACGCTCACCATGATATAAAAATGTTGTTTAACTCAGTTAACATGGAACTTTTAAAACTTACTGAATGGCTTGATGAAAAATAAGTTATCAATTAATTTAACTAAAACAAAGTATACGTTTTCCCATCGCTTTTACAAACGCCTTAAAATAAAATTCCCTTAAAACTTCCAATACTTTGTGTTGGTAACCAAGCTATAAAAACAGAACACTTTTTAAAATTTCTAGGCGTACTCCTTAACAAAAACGTAACTTAAAAAGATGACATACATTATCTTGAAGGTAAAATATAGGATTAATTTATAAGACGAGGCCTTTATTAAATCAAACTTGTTTAAAACTGTTATATTTTTCCTTTACTCATTGTTATCTGAATTACGCAAACATAGCTTGGTGTATCACAAATCAAAACAAAATTAAAAAACTCTTTAATAAGCAAAAACATGCTGTCAGAATATTATCTAATGTAGACCGTTTTACACACTCCTAAGAACTATTTATAAAGCTAAATATGCTCACCGTCTACCAAATAAACATTTATCATCTTTTAATTTTTATGTTCAAAATTAATTCAAAAATAACACTTAACATTTTTAATTTTTTATTCATAATAAGTAAGAATAGATGCTTAACCAAATATTCAAACAACACTTATATTCAGCTTAAAAAGTTTTTTTGCTGAAAAGGAGTTTTCAATATCTATTAGAGGGCCGAAAGTATTGAATAAATTTATATCTAATAAACTAAAGACTCATGAAACTCTTAACGAATTTAAAGCAAACTTGAAACAAATGTTTCCGGTTAGTGACGGAGTGCATGACTTCTTCTAAAGTTATCTGGTAGTACAGATAAGCTTTTTCAATTTATTTCATGTTTATCTTTTCAACTTATTGTCATTTTGAGCGAATCATAACATATACATTTAAATATATATATATTTTTATGGAGAAATTCAGACCTTATCGACTACTTTTGATTATTAATATTAATTAGTATTTAATCTTAATTAATTACAGCTTTTTAAGTTAAACCAACATATAATTTTTTTCAGTTTGTAACTTATTATTTTATTTTTTCAAAAGAATAGTATAAATTTTTTCACAAGTTATATGTTGCAAAATTTTATTTTTATGTATTTATTATTCTTTTTATATATTTTACTATTTTTATATATTTATTACCAGAATTATTATCTTATTTCTTATATACCAGTTACAATTATATATGCTGTAAGTAACAATTTTTGTTTTACGCAGTCAATACTCGGGGCTTGGTGATAAGACAAATTGTGTCTTCTTCTTGCCCCGGCCATCTTTAATTATACTGAAATATTGACAAATTTAATAAATAAAAAAACAAAAAATATATATATATATATATAAGTAAAGGTATGAGAGATCATGTTTGATAGGTATGCTAAACATCTTGAAGATAACTGTTACGTTGGTTAATCACTTTTATGTTTGCCAAATTGTCTGCGCCTTTTGAAACTGATTGTATTGAACTAAAATAAAATGCATCTTTTTAGTTTAGAATAGTTTGACAGATATTTTTGCAAATATCTACATTGTGTTGAGAAGCATAACAAAGTAATTTTTAGAAACACGATTGCTGCTTTGTCTGTAGTTTCTGCGTATTTTTTTGTCAGCATAGACGGGCCTGGTGCTGCACCTCTTCATCAAACTATAAATAGATTCATTGTACTTGTTTTTATGTTTTTTTTTATCACTGAATAATATAAATTCAAAAAAAAAATTTCTAGAAGGGTAAATTAAAACTTTTTACTCTAGATAAAAAGTTTTTACTCTAGATAAAACTTTTTACTCTAGATAAAAAATTTTACTCTAGATAAGACTTATTTGTTTACATGTTTTTTTTTTTTTAATAAGCATAACGCTTATAAGCATATGGAGGCTCAGATTCGGAAAAAAAATTAACATATGTCAGCATATTCCTGAGCCTCGAAAACTATTTAAAAGACTTAAATTTTATTTAAATAAAAATTTAAAATATATATATTTCTAAATTTAATCTAACAAAAACAACAAAAATCGAAGTTTGTATTTTGCATCGCAACGACTTTTTGAAGTCATTGTGTTGCAAAACCTAAGCCTCAATACTGGAACAGAAAAACATAAAGCCTTTTTTTCAGATACTGTTAAAAATAGTAATAATAATGTCAAAGAGAATAAAGAGAAAGCAGCCTACTTTGGCAGCGTTTGGTTTCACAAAAAATGTTATGCACAGAGGAGAAATGAGTGCAATCAGATTGCAGTTTAAAGCTGTTGAAACTAGTCTTGAATGCAAACATTGCAAAAAATTATTTAAAGGCCAACAAGGACTAGCTTTTCATGTTAAAGTTATTCACGGAATTAGCAAACAAGATTGTAAACATTCACAATCACAAGTTCTTCAAAGTAACGAAGAACTTATCTAGTGAAAGATATGCTCAATAACATAGTTAATAAAGTTGTTAGTGCATTGAAAAAAGTAAAGAGTTATAACAAAAAATGGGGACAGTACCAACCTGGACAAAGGCTCAGTGTTGACCTGAGCCCACTTCTTTTTGTTGTTCATGGCAAGAAATTCACGAGAATGTACCCATTATATTACAATGAGTGGGTCCTACCCGGGATTTCTCGGGAACAGGAATCCCAGGAAGTTGCTTAATTTTTATAGTTCTCGACTCCCGGGATTCAACATATTGAAAACCGGCATTATAAAAATTATTCTTAGTTGCAAAAAAGTTTTTTAAACACTTAACTTTTTTCGAAGTAGTCTTTTGCATATTAAAAATTATTTGAAGTTGTAGTAGGCTTAAATTCAGCAATTTTTTGTACATTATTTTAATAACATTTTTTTTGTCATTTTGTGTAATAATTTTGTGTATTAAAGAATTTATTTGAATAATTAATAACTTTTTTTTTTTTTATAATTTGAACATAATTTGTGAAATATATATTATTTTAAAGTGCTTTATATTTAGTAGATGAAAAGGTAAGCAATAAAAAGTAAAGTTTTTGATTTAATTATTCTTATACTCATAAAAATATATTTATTACATATTACAATTATCAGACCATGTTTAAAAAGAATTCATCAGAAGTTTGGAACCATTTCAAAAAGGACGAGAGCTGTGAAAAGGCGATAATTGGTCACCTATCGGATGTTCATCCAGAAAAGGCTATAAAACGCAAAGAAAGTGAGGCTAATTTGGAAGCAAAACCAGAAGCATCTAAGGTTTCCAAAATTAAAATTCAACCTACAATCTTTAACTATGTTAAAAGGCAATTTATAGCTGAAATAGTAGCAAGATTATGTGCTTTGGATGGATTTTCAATTTCTGGAACTTGCAAAGGTTTGTTCATAAGGGAAAGTTTGAGTGTCCCTGGGTTTCAATTGCCTAAGAGCAAAACCCACGTAATGAAACTTGTAAATGATTATTACGAATTAATAAAACTGGAAACCATAAAAAAAATTAATTTGTACACAAAAAAGAACTCATTATTATGTTTGACACTTGATGAATGGACTAGCTTTAAAAATCGACAATATTTAAAAGTAAAAGTGCATTATTCGGACAGAAGCTATGATAATTTGGGTCTTATAAGAACTTATGATAATTGTTCATCTGAAGTTTTAAAAAATCTACTTTAAAATAAACGTTCCAGTTTTAAAATTAACTTAAGTGATGTTTTGGCAATAACAACTGATGGAGCATCTGTTATGAATAAAATTTGGGAGAGAGTCATCATTTATGTTTCACCAATTATTTCTTAATCATGGTATCCAGCTCGCAATAACTGACATTATTTATAAAAAAAATTTAAAACCTAGAAGCTAAATTTAAATGATGATTATTTAGAGTTTTCTTCTGCTGAAGAATCTAATCAAGATTGAGATTCAGAAAATGAGGATGATGATGTGAGGATGATGATGATGTAAGGATGATGATGATGATGATGATGTGAGAATGATGATGATGTGAGGATGATGATGTACAAGTAAAAGGAGATGATGATGAATAGTTACTTGGAAATGAATACATTTTTGAAGAACAGGAAGATTTAAAAATAGTTTTGAACAATGTTTGCAAAATTGTGAAACTTTTCAAGAAATCAGCCGTAAAAAAAAATCTTCTTCAAAAATATGTTAAAATGGACCATGGAAAAGAACTGAATCTTATGTTGGATTCTCCAACTAGGTAGAACAGTATTGTTCCAATGATAGAGAGTCATTTTTTGTTGAAATCCTGAATTAAAAATACTCTAATAGACTTAAACTCCGAAAATTTGAATGAAAATGAGATTAATATGATGCAGAAATTATTGAATATTCTAAAACCGGTTCAAATGACTGTTGAAGCACTAAGTGCAAGAGATTGTAATCTTGTTACTGCTGAAAGAGTCATGAAGTTTCTCTTTAATTCCATTAGAGATTTACCTGGTGCCTTATTAAAAAATTTCTTAGAAACCCCACAGAAAAGATTATTAGAAAGGCGATAAAAATATTTCATTTCGCTTGCAATGTTTCTTCAAAATCAAGAAAATTTAAATACTAATTCAAATGAATGTAGTTATAAAAATTTTTTTGCTCTATCATCAGTTTTAGCAGTATCTAAGTTAGCAAAAAGTTTACTAATCCAATATTTTTCTGATGATCGTGAAATTATCATAGGTAGTACTTTAGATTTAGGCGACACAATTAATTTACCAACAACAAACGCAAAACGATTCTATTTTACTTTCATCATCAACTAAAAATGATTTGTTGAAAAAGTCTTTGGAGAGTTCAATAACAAAATCCCAAAAAACCATGGAGGTAGTAAAACCTGATATAACAACATCTTTACAAAGGGAAATGAAATTATTTGCGCAACAGGTACAATAACTAATGCTTTAAAAAAAGTTACGATTTCATAATGATAATAAAACCCACATCGACAGAATCTGAACGAGTTTTTTCTACTGCAAGTAACATTGTAACAAAGAAAAGAGTAGGTCTATCAGACCATTTAATTAATGTCTTGTGTTTTTTTGAAAATTTATTTTAAAAACTTGAAATAAAACTTGAAGTCTTGTGTTTTTTGAAAATTTATTTTAAAAACTTTAAATAAAACTTTCTAAATTTATAAAAAAATGTTTTTTTTTAATAATTTTCTTTTCAGAAAAAAATTATTAATAATGTGAATTTTGACATTTAAAAAATTTCCCGGGAAATCCCGGGATCTTTCAAATTTTAAATCCCGGATCCCGGGAATGAAAAAAAGTCTTGGAACGGCACCAACTAATTACGAGTATGTACATCAAGGGTCAAGGTACAACACATAATACATGGATCTCACAACCAGGCTCAGGATTGGAAAAACGGCAATGCTCCCTTCAAATTATGTTTCAGCCAGAAGGAGAGCAACCATCATTTTTAGAGGTCAAGGAAAACGCATTTCAAAAGACGATAAGTTAGCATGGCAAAAAGATATTCACGTTTACTTCCAACAAAATGCTTAATTAGACCAAAACGTTTGTAAGCACTGATGTGATGAAATATTCCTTCCATTTGTTAAAGAACAAAAGCTTGATAAATTTGTTCTTTTGCTGGACAATTTGAAGGTACAGATGCAGGAGGATTTTATAGATGCTGTGGCTGCTGCTAAAGGACTTCTCTATACGATCTACCAAGTCCACTGACCTTTGGCAACCAATTGACGCAGGATATGCTGCCACTTTAAAAAAGACTTATTGCCATTGAACATCGAAAATGGCTTGATAAAGATAATCATTCTGATAGATGGTTCAGTAATGAAATACCCTAAACTGCAAAAGAGATTGACTACACATTGGGCAGGGTAAGCATGGAAAGCTTTAAACACTTCGAAGTATGATAAGCAAAGGAAGAAATGTTGGACAATGACTGGGTGTTCAATGACTTCTGATGGCTTAGAAGATTCGCTTGTTAAACCAGAAGGCCTTGATAGCTACAAAGTGCCCCCATCATCCATCATTGATCCTGGCAGTGATCAACCCATAGGAAATCAGGGTGATATTCAACCGGTGGAGGTAGATGATGCTTTAAATAAAGATGCCAACGAAATTTTTTCAGATGACACATTTATTGGTCCGGACGAGAAGGAATGCGAAGTTCACATCTTTGATTTCATTGGTAACCTTTGTAAATAATATTTATGTTTTGATTTTTATTATTCTACTACAACATTAATTCAGCTACATGAAAATCAAAGCAAATACAGAGCATAAGTAAACTTTTTATTTTTCTTATACCAATTAACCTTTAGTAACGCACACACTTTTAGAAAGTAATAAATATGCTTGAGCTTAAGCATATTTTTGAGCCTCTTTTAACTTTTTACTTAAGCATACCCGAGTTATTGAACTTTTCTAAAAAAAATTAAATAAGAATAACTGAGTAAACAAAAAATATAGAATTGTATCCCCCCCTCCCTCTACATTGAGATTAAAACAGATTTAGGTATAGCCGACGACACGGGTTTTGAAGTGAAGAGGGGTGAGACAATAGGGAAATTCTAAAAAAATGCTGCTTTAAAAGCATTAAAATCATTAAGTACAGCGTGTTGAGCGCTTCTAGACATAATGTCTACCACGGAGCATAGCAAACAAAAACAATAAAGGCACATGCTTCTATTTCCTATAGAATCAATAGGAAATAGATACATAGATCTATAGTATCTGAAACGATTGCAACACAAATATCCCTTTTAAACATTTTTTAATGGTTTATGTAAAGCTGTCACCCTAAACATAAGTACAAGAGAAACAAAAAATATTTTGTCATTATTTTTTTTTTGGCAACCGCTAAAATATGCCTAAAGAATTTGATCAAGTTTTGAATGGTAACTTTAAAAAAAATATGTCAAGATGGGAGAACAGCATTTATTTGCACATACTGCAATGCAAAATTTTTTCTAACCGAGCTAAAATACGTTTAGTTACAGATTGTACTAAATCTCCAAAAATTAAAAAAAAAAACAAAAAAAAAATTGTAACAGATGTTATGAAACAAAGTTTTACTCTAAAAACTAAAAACGGAATATCAGTTATAACATTAGTTAAATCTTTGACTGAACTCGACACAAATACAACAAATGATGCAGGTGTGTCAGATTTAATTATAGAAAATGATTGTTTTATTGATTGCTGTAACAACAAATATGCCAGCTTTAAGAGAAAGTCAGGAACCAGTTTTACAATGAGTGTGGCTAATATCGAATTACATATATATATATATATATATATATATATATATATATATATATATATATATATATATGTATATATATATATATATATATATATATATATATATATATATATATATATATATATATATATGTATATATATATATATATATATATATATATATATATATGTATATATATATATATATATATATATATATATATATATATATATATATATATATATATATATATATATATATATATGTATATATATCTATATATATGTATATATATATATATATATATATACATATATATATATATATATATATATATATATATATATATATATATATATATATATATATATATATATATATATATATATATATATATATACATATATATATATATATATATATATATATAGATATATATACATACATATATATATATATATATATATATATATATATATATATATATATATATATATATATATATATATATATATATATATATATATATATATATATATATATATATATATATATATATATATATATATATATATATACATATATATATATATATATATATATATATAGATATATATACATACATATATATATATATATATATATATATATATATATATATATATATATATATATATATATATATATATATATATATATATATATATATATATATATATATATATATATATATATATATGCTAGCAATCAAAAATCAATATCGTATTCTTTTAAGAGTGTGATGAAACAAATATACAATATGCAAGAAAAGTTTACGCAAGAGCCAGCCCTTTTAGAATTTCGGAAAATGCATTCTGGACTTTTTAAAATGATTCGACCAGGTTGATTATTTTCCGAACTTTATGGCCTGAGTCAAAATCTTTTAGGCACAGTATATGAACAAGTAAATAAATACAAGCAAGATATAATATCTTAATCAGAAACCTTAGTTCTGATGACAGATGTTCTTGTATAAGTAATGATTCACACACACAGACTATGTTAGCTACTCCAACTCCAATATACATCAGAAGTATTCATCCTAAAAAAATTTCCGCGCTGGAAAATGCATTTTTAATTAAATTGATGAAATTGTTGAAGATAAAAATATTTTATTGAACAATAGAAAAATAAAACTTTTTGCACTAACATTTTTGCTAACATTTTAGTAGTTTGGAAATTAATAGAAAATAAATATGATGGGATGTCGGCATATGGGTATTTATCTCATGGTCTAAATTTATTAGCTTGTGATCTAGCAAATAAGAGCGACATATTTCACTGAAGCAAAATAAACAACTAGTTAAGTTTTTTTTAAAATGAACACATTCTAAAAAGTATCATGAGCTTTGTTGTCTACATTCCTTGAACAAAAGTTATATTTTAATTCTTCCTGTAGAAACAAGATGTTCATCACATTTTTTTAGGTTATAGCGCAATCTTCTATTCTGTGATTCATTGCAACTGGCAGCAACTGATGAGAAAGCGCAAAAGTATTTTGAAAAATATAATGATAAAGAAATTGACTTAAAGGAATCGGTATTGAATGAAATCTTTTGAAAAGACGGATTTAGTTTTCAAACTTCTGAAACCTATATTAGAAGCCATTTTGGAATCAGGGAGTAGTGCAAGTTCAGTGTCTATTGTTCCACAAGTCTTTTCTTATGCAATAACTGAGATATCTGATGTGTTGCAAAACTCAACGCAAATAATTGCGATGATTGGAGGCTCGGAACGGAAACGCTCTTTAACTTTATCAAAATAAAAAAAAAATACAATAGCTAATTAGGCTATCATTCGATATCCATATCGGTGGATGTTCTCTTTATTCGGTCAGAAAAATGCCTAATTACTCTCCCAATAAGTTGGATGGCATCCATTTTGGTTAGGTTTTTATTTGACTTTAAAGCAGCTTCTGATAAAAACAACAACACATATTTCAATATGATCATTTAATAAAATATACTTGAATACGTGTCATGTTTCATAGCCAATGAAATTAAAAAAAGAATATTTTTTTTATTAAAACATCACTTTCAATTTTAAAAATTAATCAAACACATTAATAAGCTAATAAGAATACGAGTGACAGCGTTACATAGACTTTTCAACTCTTTAAACTTTTTTTTCTTCTTTAGACCATTCATGCTGTATTCTGACAAAACAGTGTCTGATGGCGGTCTACATATATAAAAATGATGATAAATGCCGTACTGTCAAACATAAAAGTTAAAATTCAAACTTTTTTTTGAATTAAAAAAAATTATAACATTTATTATAATTTTAAAGTAAAAATAGCTGTTTTACTTTAAAAGAAACAATGCAATAAACATTAAAAATTTTCATGACAGTTTAAAAAAAACATTGTAATAATATATAACATATGAGAATCGTCTATAGATTACGCAATGCTAACTTTATTTTTGAAAAAAGAAAAAGAAGTTTATGACTCGAGGCTCTGCGGGGGAAAAATATAATTATAATCTTTTTTTTGATTGTTTATTGGTGAAATATAGGGTTGTGTGATTTATGAAAGATCCAAAACCTGTAAAGATTAAATTCTTGTATACAAAAGTAATCTATTGGATATCTCAATTTGCAATTTTTCTTTTCAAAACATTAGGTTCATCTGAACTTTAACGTTGTTTAAAACTTCCTTCTGGATCATAAGAGAACTCAGTTCTATCTACTAACATGTTTTTTATTGCAGCAAGTTAAAACATAACTTTACTCTGAAAAGTAAAATATATAAGTAAAGCCATATAAAGCATTAAACTTTCTATGAGTGGTTAAAAAAACGTCGAGTTGAACTTTATAATGCAAAAAAATCTCAAGCTTCATGCTTAACCTTATTATTTATAATATATATTTATATATTTATAATATATATCTATATATAATTTATATATTTATATTTATAGTATATATTATATTTATAAATTTATAATATATTGTATTTATACATTTACTTTTATAATATATTTTATATATAAATTATGTTAGTAAAAACACTTATCTAGTTTTTATTCTTCGACAGCTTGTTTCTTCATCAGTAGGTTCATCAGGAAGAATGTCTAAACATAAAAATATTTTCACAGGAAGTTGGGAACCGTTATAATTAATTATGTAAAAACTGTTGTTATTTTGCAACCAAGAAGGTGCATCAACTACATCAGAAAATAAAAAAATCATAAAAATAATTCTTTAGAATTAAGATAATTTTAGACTGGTCATTTGTTTTTATAATTTTTTAAAAGGTAATTATTTTCATGTCTGCATTTAGAAATTATTTCAGATTTTTTGTTAAGTAAATTTTCTTGATCTAAATGAGTAAAATTTCAAATTCCTTGAATCATTTAATTGTTTTGGAGATGAATTTTTGAGGTACATGAAGCAAAAAAACAATTTTACACACTCGCTTTCCTACACGATGAAGGTCCAAAATCGATCCTGCTTGTTTTTCATCGTAAAAAATAATAAAATTTTAGCAATAAAATAAAAAAACAAAACAATTAAACTAGCAGAACAAATCACGGAAAATTTAATTAAAACAATATTGAAGCGCAAAATTAGAAAATGATGAAGTTAAAGCTCATCACATGCAAAGCTCACATGTTTAAGCTTATCACATGCAAAGCTCAAAGCTTTGCATGTGATTGGGATGCAGTATGACTTGCGGTGTTAGGAATCTCTCGATTGGTAAGTCAGTAGTTTTGAATTTAGATGTCTAAACTTTAAATAGTTATTAACGGGCCATCATAATCGAAAGCACACCTTTTGAAGGCCTTCTTACTTATCTACAAACGTTTCGTTGGTAATGATGTGGTAATCGTCGCAGGCATTCTGATCGCTCCGCTTTCCATTATTCCCATTATTCTCTTCTAGATACTACCTAATACTTGGTTGACAACTCCGCCAGAAAATGATTTACACCACATGTATGCTGTCCTGCTTGATGGAAATCTTTTACAATTAATTTGATTATGTGGTTATTTCTGGGAAAAATAATTGGGTTTCTTGTATTAAATGAGAAAAGTTCAGCATTTTTTAATCGATTGTCGGATTTTTACAAATAATTTTCATTAACGATAATTTTAATTAACAACTAGTTTTAAATATTCCTTTGTTGCTTTTAAATCAATTGTACTCTTCTGCATATGATTTTTTTGAGCATGTATAATTAATTATGTTTCCACATCACTATTTCCCTCCGTTGAGAGTGTTCCTGATAATGAACATTTTTCATTATAATTGTTAAAGAATCTTCGTACCCAGGCTAAGATTCGTGTTAATCGTCTCCAACTTGAATAGAGGGTCGTTTCTTAACGCGATTATCGGTATTTAGTTTGAATTTAATAACCATTAGTGTATAAGTATTCTTAACTTCTTTTTCCTTTACTTATTTCCTTTATTATTTTATTTATTATTTATTATTTTACTTATTTTTCCTGTACGTACGTAAGGCGATTGTTTTGGATTTGAATGAGAATGATTTTTGCCGACTCTGTTTGCAACAAAAGTTCTGAATCTTCTACTTGGATTTTCAATCCAGTATTTCCTGGATTGGATTTTCAAAATAGTATAATCCTGTTTAGGCTATAAGACCAAAATTTACGATTCTCCATGTTTGTTGTGCAAGGCAAAGCTTCGAAGAGAGAGAGCGCAAGTTTCTTAGAATCCTAACACCGCACTCATTAACTCTAATCTTGAATGCTAACTGAGTTTAATGAAATGACACGAGTTTTTGACGAAATAAAAGAACTTGACAATTTAACAATTTTATAACAATTAACTAAGTAACAAACTGTACAACAAACAAAAGTAACAGTTCTAATAGCATTTTGAAAAGAGTTGAAAAATTTGTGAAGGATTGAATAAATAATTTTGTTAGCGCTTTTAAAACATAAACAACGTGGTATTTTGGATTGATGTTTGTTTTACGGTTCGCTGAAACAGATATCTGACTTTAATAATTAATACTTAATTTAATAATTTTACTCGAATACCAAAAGAAGATAAAAACCCGGAATGGAAGAGTTATGATAGGTAGTATTATAATACTCTTTACTGGTTTGGGTGGTAGAGTTTAATTGAATGTAAACATATCTTTGGTTGCTTCCAAAGATACACTCAATATTTTAACCTTAGGTAAGTTTTCTATGTTTGTACTTATTTTTGATGCTCTTGATTAAAAGGAAATTGCATTATATTTTTTTGCATGAGAAATCCACACTCTCGCAAACATTCCAGTCTTTTTCCGAAATGATTGTTTATGAACAAATATTGTTATTTATGGAGCCAAAATTTGACAAACTTTTGTGTGGTTTTCGTAGAGGTTATAGTATTCAGTATACACTTATTTTTTTACTTAATAAAAGGCATGAATGCATTAACAATGGAGGTGTTATTGGAACATTATTTATGAATCTATCTAAAGCATATGATTTCATTCCGCATGACCAACTTATTGCTAAATTAGAGGCATATGGTTTCTCTAAAGAAAGCCTTAAATTTCTTATATCGTATATTAGTGGTTTTAAACAAAGGATAAGGATAGGATCTTCTGTTTCTAATTGGGTTAATATTTTATCGGGAGTGCCTCAAGTTCCATTCTTGGCCCCATTCTCTTTAATATCTTTATAAATGATATTTTCTTATTTATTAAAGATACTGATTTGTGCAATTTTGCAGATGATAATACGCTGTATGCATGTGATTACAGCTCAGAAAAGGTTATTTTTGGATTGCAAAAAGAAGCAACTGATACCATTGCCTGGTTTAAGTTGAACTCGATGGTTGCCAACCCTGATGAATTCCAATTACTTTTAGATGGATTAAAAAACAAAAAAATCTATTCCTAAAAATAGGTAATATAAGAGTTTTTGCCCCTGATAGGGTGAAACTACTTGGTGTTACAATTGATAAGAATCTAAAATTTTGGAGAACACATTAAATACTTATGCAGTAAAGCTAATGATAAATGTTTTGCTCTTTCACACATAAGAAGTTTTTTATCCCGTAATAAAGCTACCTTGTTGTTTAACGCCTTCATAATGTTAAATTTTTCTTATTGTCCTCTAATTTGGATGTTTTGTTCTAAATACTATGACAACCTTATAAAAAGAATTCATAAAAAAGCTATTGTCCATAAAAGGTTTGACTTATCTCTTGGTGAATTGTTAAGTTTTGATAATAGTCCAAGGATCCACTTAAGAAATTTGCGCTTTTTTATTAAAGAAGTTTTTAAATCAATTCATTGTCTTCCCAGTAAGCACAAAGACGTTTAAAAGACGTTTTAAAGATGTCTTTAAGGAGGTCTAAAAGGCGCACTTGTAGACGTCTAGATCATAAGGCTAAAAGACGTCTAAATGAAGACGTCTTTATAAAAACGCGTTTTAGACGTATGTTAGACATTTTTTTCAAAATAAATTTAAGTACATGACGTAACATTTTCGCTTAGTATGTGGTATATATTCGTTGTATTTATAACATCATATATTGTTATAAGTTCGTTTATACAAAGTATACATAGGAACCAGCAATCAAAATAATATTGCTGTAATCACCACCAACGGTTGATACATCAAAGATGAAAATAATAAATAACAATAACAAATATATATAAAAACATTATTTAAAACATTTTAAACTTACCTTTAGTTATAATAATATTCAAAATGCGTATTGCTAGCTAATTTTTGACCGAATACTTGACTTATTATATGGCTTGTGGGTGTATAAAAACTAAAAGTACTGATATTTAACTTATATATTATTCTTGCCATTTTCACTTATTATCATGATCAGTCAACTATCTATTAAAAAAGCAAAATAATTATTAATAAAAAAAAGATATATTATTATTATAGCAATTATTTTAGTGATTCCTGTGACAACAATTTTAGCAATTGTGTAAAAAAGTGACAACAATTTTAGCAATTGTGACAACAATTTTAGTAATTGTGTAAATTTAATTTAAAGTAATTTACACTTAAAACTTGAACAAATTATTGAAAATAATAAAAACTATGTTTTTACTTTGAATATACGACATCTACTTAACGCGTAATGACAAAGCCGTCAAAAAGAAGTCATAATGACATATTTATAAACAGGTCTCAGAAAAGACGTCTTTTAGCTTTGATCTAGACGTCTTTTAATGCGTATTTTAGACTATTTATTACGCGTCTTTTAAACGTATTTTTAAACTTTAAAAAAACGCATTTTAAACGTCATGTTAAAATTGCATTTATTAAAGACGTCTAGAAGATGTCTTAAAAAAAGATATCTTCTAGACGTTTTTTTAACGCCTAAATAGACGCCTTTTAAACGTCATTTTAAAAACGCCTTAACAAAAGACGTCTAGGAGATGTCTTAAAAATTGACGTCTTCTAGACGTCTTTTTATCTTTAAAAAAGACGCCTTTTAAAGGTCATTTTAAAAACGCATTCATAAAAAACGTCTAAAAGATGTCTTTAAAACGTCTATAAAAGTGCGTCTTTACCTAGACTAGTTTTAGACGTCTATAAGTGTCTAAAATGCGTCTTGTGCTTACTGGGTTAATCCAGAATTTATGAAGAATTTATTCAATACAAAAAACCTTCCTTTTAAACTTTGTTGTAGCAAAAAAATGATTCTACCTTCAAATGGCTCCACTTCTAACTTGCGTATCCGATGATAGATGAACGTTTTCGATTTCCCAAAATATTTTTAAGTTTTTATTTTTCAACTTTAAAAATGCTTGTGTTTAAAATTCTGGTGTGGCAAGGACAAAATTTTGTGTACATCCAAGTGCCCCAATGCATGTCTATCCAAGTAGCGTGAGTCTGGATATTAGATATCCAGTGCGTCCTTTAATTTCTGTTTTCGATGAGTGAAGTTCTTCGTTTTAGGTGGCTGTCAAAATCTGAAAAGTTGGTAAATAACTCTAATATTTTAAAATTTGTTCTAGTCTTTAAACACTCGCATGTCACTCGTAACTTTGTCGACTGTTAATGCATTTAACTTTTTTTTACTGTCAATGCTTTCCAAATCGATTTCAACAGGAACTGATTAAAAGGTGTCTACCCTGCTATTTAGTACATTAAACTTAATTTCTTTTTTGTGTTATTACCCTTTGTAATCCAATTTCTGCAGCTACATCACTGTTTATATAGAGCATTGACTTTTATCGATTTTTTTCGATTGGTTAAAATGACAGGCAATGTCTTAATTTTTAAATTTGATTTTTGTTTGAAAACTTAGACAGAAGAGTTGTTTCTTTTTCTTTTTTAAATCTCGTTCGTTACTTCAAATGCAACAGCGAATTATAAATTTCTTGACAACTATCTACTCATTTTCTTGATTTTTCACATTTATTGCCAACATGATCATTACATAAACAACGATAACATAGATGGAGAAACATTGCTTGTTCCCATCTATTACTAACTGCCATGGATTAAAATTTTTTAAATATCTAAACTGCGTGTTTATCATCACAAATCTTGCACGTTTTTGATACATCATCTTTGAATTTTTCTTCAGTCAGTTTTTTGTTCCTTTTGAAGGGTTTTTCTTAATTATATCTTGGTTCTTCCATACCACATAAGGTTTCCTGGGCAAATCGTCGCGAAAATGGGTTATTTCTTAAATAACCCATTTTCGTGAGGATTCCACTCTAGGACTTTTTTGCTTTTTAAATTAACATCGTAAAAATACACTTAGCATTGCTTTCGGTAACTTCTTCATAAGTTTGATATATAGTGAGCCATCTCCATACTCTTTTAAATTTATGTCTGCAATGTCCAACATAGCAAAATTTCAAGATCACTTGGTTTATTAGCTTTTAATGGGTTGAAGTTTTCTATTCTATAGGCAATTTGTCATTGTTTGCCACCGTCTTTCTTTTTTAGTCGATATTTTGCAGCTTTGTAAGCCACTTTCGAATACCCCAAACATTCAAAAACTTTGGAAGTTTCACCAGCGTAGTTGCAAAAGTTTGCATTCAGGGGTAGCTGGAGCTCTATTAATACATGCTTCGAAACTGCTTTTCAGTTTTCATACTTTGTTTTATCTCCCGAGAAGACAGGAATCGGCACTCTAGATAAGTACCTCCAGAAGTTTATTCAAACTTCTTTTTTCATGCTTAAGACGTTATTTGCCGATTGAAGGTCATTATTTTTTTAACATGGAAATTAGGCTATTAAATCTTCAAAAAAAAACTACAAAACTATAAAAAGAAACAACTGAAGACATCAGCGGATTTTTTTAGCGAGATATATGAATCAATTATTAAAAACTTCCTAAAATAAAAAAAAGTCGAGCTCAACATCAAGCCAAAATGATAAAACAAACTTTGTTGTCAAAGACAAACTAGCTGAGTTGGAAGACAGGAGCAAAAGAAATAACGTAAGATAAAGGGAATTAAAAAAGACGAAAATGAAACGTGGGAATTGAGCTAGGAAAAAATTCAATATGTTTTAAAGTCAAAACTTGGTTTTAAAAGTAATATTGAAATTAAACGGGCGCATAGGATGGAGAAATAAAGGAGCGATGGAAAAAATACAACATAACCATTGTAGTAAAATGTTTAAACTACAAAGACAAAAAAACTGTGTTGGATAATTATGTTCAGTTAAAATTGTGGAACAATCGATTTTACGTAAACGAAGACTACGGCAAAAGAACTTTGAGATTGCGGAAAAAGTTATTTCAAGAACCAAAAGATTTGAGAGCCCAATGTAAATATGCTAAAGTTGTATATAATAAACTTGAAACGCGCGACTTTTAAGAATCTCTTTTATTTTAGAGTTATTATTTTATTTTATTTACTTCTTTAATTTTTATAGTTTTAAAATAACAATATGGGTTCAAATCACTTTAAGAACTTTGATATTTTTCAATTCAATGTTTTTATACTTAGCAAGTGTCCTATCCGAAATTTTTTAATAAGACAGATGCTTTAAAATAGCATCTGCCTTATTAAAAAATTAATAAGACAGATGCTAATTTTATAATTGTGAAAGAAAAGAATTTTTGAGCGTGATAAATTTAATGCAATTTATATAAATATAAGAAGATTAAATAAAAATTTTGAAAATCTTTGCAATAGTTTTGAGGAAAACGGAACTATTTCTATAGTGTAATATGCCTAACTAAAACTTGGTGCAGTTCTAATGACTCAAATATGGATAATAAACTTTAATACCAGGCTATAATTTGATTTCATTAGGGTGGAAAACAAATTAATGCGGCGGTGGTTTATTTATTTTTGTTAAAGAAAACCTACGTTATTTTATAAAGCATGGCATGAGTATTTCTGACGCCAATAAAAAAGATTAAAATTAAAATTAAATTAAAATATTGATCAAGTGTTGTTATCAGGGCTGGACTGGGCCACCGGGACACCGGGATGATTCCCGGTGGGCCGCCTGGTTTTTAGCAGGTTGTTTTGATTTGCTTTTGACTTCAAACGCGATTTATGGCTAGCGATAATTATGCGATACCATCCGCAGTGAGATATTTCGTATTTTTAATGATTGCATTTTGTGAAGTGAATCTTTTGAAGTGACAGGTCGTGTAACGGTAAAAACGGCAATTGAAAACAGTGTGTGAAACTACGTGTAGCATAAAGTGAAAAGTTGATGATTGCGTATTCGGGAAGCGAGAGCGATCGGAGCGATTGTTGACCACGGAAATAATATTTAGTTGCGAAAAATTGGCCAGATTTTTTAGTCGTTTTGAGAACATTTCATTTTATGTATGTTTCCATGTTTGTCCGCAAAATAGTTATAAAGTTAAAATGTAAACTTAAATGGGCCTCTAATATTATAGTCTTCTCCTTACGTATATGTTTGATAAGATGAGTGAAGATTTGAAGCGGATAAGTAAAGGCGGGGCAGAAAAGCAACGTGAAAAGAAACAAAAGCTTCTTCTTCAAATAGGAAAAAAGTGTAAAAAGATAACCGAACTTTTTAGACTAAGTACCCCCACCCAGTTTGGTGGTGATACTCTGGTTGATGATTTAGGTTCTCAAATTTCTGACGGCGATCAAGCCGGTCCTGCCGTCTCAGCCTCCGTGAGCTGCACTGTGCTAACTCCATCCCAGAAATCTGTATCCTCTGACTCCCGGCCTCAGAATCAGTGTTCGGAAATTTTCATGCGTCCACAATCGCAGTGCCTTGAATCATTTTTCAAGAGTCATCCGGTTCAACCAAAAGAGGATGGGGAAAATTTACCATTTTCAAATGTTCGTCGAGTGTTTTATAGAAGCCAAGACGATATCAATAGGGTTTGGCTTTCTTACTGTCACAGTTCGAAGACCATGTTTTGCACAGTGTGTCTGGCCTACAGCAAAGCTAGTGAATCCAATGCATTTACTGATGGCATGAATGATTGGAAGCATGTTCACCAACGAATCGAAGAACACGAATCGAGTAAACACCATTGCAGGAGTGTAGAGGCACACATTATGTCGAGTAATGACAAGGACGTATATAGCTTGCTTTTTTCAAATCAAAAAAATGTGAGAGCTGCTCAAGTTAAAGAAAAACGGCAAGTTCTAGAACGTGTGATAGAAATTGTTAAACTTATTGGAATGCGAGGACTTAGTTACAGATCTATCAATGACGCAGCCTACTGTCTGGACAACGTCAATATTGACCACGGGAACTTTTTAGAAATTCCCGTCTGTCTAAATTTGACCCGCTTATGAAAAATCATCGTGACGGAGAAAAGTAAGCAACGACATGTCACGTGCGCAGCATCAGGAACGAAGGGACGAGGAGGGTTAGTAACATTTATTTCAAGCACTACTGTCAATTATGTAATTGAATCTGTTCGCCGTATGATTTCGCCGTACTTCTTTGAAGACAAAGAAGCTCATGGTAAATGCAAGAGTTGCAAAAATTGCCCCGTCTGTTGCTTCACGGTTTTACACAAATACCATTTCTACAGCAAAGCCTACACCCATTTGTACAATGCTTATAAGCTCTTGCTGACTTTATTGTCTACTCAAGTTGCGTGTGAACGGTCCTTTTCCAAATTAAAACACATTAAAAATAGAATGCGAAGTTCAATGTCGTCCACGCATTTAGAAGCTTTCATGCTGATGTCTGTCAAAGTAGATGTTATGGTTGGGCTGTCCAACGAAGACATCATCGACTCGGTTGGAGAAATCGCACCTGGGCTAAAAACACATCTGGTCCTTTGATCCACTACCATCCACATTCGGTAAGTTGCTATTGCGGACGTTACCAAATCATAATTGATTGGTTATTTTTTTTGTTAATATCGAGTGCAACACATTATAACCACAGAATTCTGGAGACAGCATGTATACCTTTTATGATTGCAATACAGATTCTATTGGTCGAATGCAGTTTTGCACTAACTATACCATGTATAAGGTACGTGCTATAAATATTACTGTTAAAGCATCAAAGTCGATTATCAGATGTTTTTGTGCAACTTAGTCAAATAATTGTTTTTAATGACTTAGTATTGCTGTATGTGGGCCGGACCGCTTGGTTTACAGTCCCGGGCCGCTTGACCACCCCCAGTACAGCCCTGGTTGTTATCGTCCACCTATTGGTGAAACTAAAACTTTTATTACATTTTTTCATGATGATGTTATAAATAAAAGCAACCACGAAAGAAAAAAGTTACTCTACATATAAGGTAATCTGAATTTGAATTACTTTTTTTTTTTTTTTAAATTTTTATTTAAATTTAAATCACATTAAAAATAAATGACATAAAATGTGAAATTGACAAAAAAAGACATAAATGGGTTTTACAATGGCCTATTTGAAAATCCTCTAATAAACAAACCAATTCGAAATACTTAAACAATTGCTTTAATAGATAACATTATACCCAACGATATTTTTAATAATTTGCTTAAAAAAGACATCATTAAAGGTGACATAGTTGATCATTTCCTTATTTTCTTTTCAAAAGAAATTTATGTAAAAATATTAATTACTAAAAAAAAAATCATTTGAAAAACTAATTTTTCATAACAAAAACTTAGATTCCTTTTACACTGTGTCATAAATCGACCCTTTTGTACTTTATTCAACTAAAAAAAAAAATGCCATCATACAGATATTTATTAGAAAATTAAAAATTAAACATTTTTAAAATCCAGGGGTGCATTTTGAGACAGAGGGGGTTCAAAATCCTATTGAAAATGTTGATAATAGAAGGGCTGAGGGGCCTTGACGCTCAACTTGTTAAATCTTATATATAAAATATAAATCTAGCGTAAAATATACAAATATATTTAAATTTTTTGTTTACATTCCCCTCCCTCTTCCTTCCCCAGAAAAAAGCATGCGCTGCGATTTTACGAAATTTACCAAGATTCGCATTTTATGGTACATTATAAGACTTGTTTGAATACTAATGATAATAAATGATGACTTGATGCATTAAAGTATAGTTTATTTTTAAAACATTTATCTTTATTTAATATTTTATCTTTTGACATTTTTTTAAATATTGATTTTTGCAAACCCAAATCCGGCCTCTTGGTGATATGCAGGCAGAAGATAAATTTTATAAAAAGTTCTATAAAGCTAAACACTTTGACAGATCTTTTTTAATTACTACATGGCATTTATAAAATTAATTGATATTGTCTTCAAGACACTATCTTCTTCTTGATGAGAAGTCTGAAACTGCCTTATGTAAGCTCTCTCTATGGTCTTTGTTACTTACATTTCTTCTGTATCTTTGCTTACCTTAACCCATACGGTTTTTTTAGAAAAATAAGAAAAAAAAAACAAAGAATGATGAATGAAACGATTGCTTCCCTATCCCAAACCCTCAGTTAATGTAGCAACACAATGTAGCAACCACTGCGAGTATATATTATAATTGGTTTAAACTTGGAGTGAATTGCTTCTCCAGTTTTTTCTTTAAATCTGGTTAGACCACATAGCTTTTCTTCTTAAAAGAAATAATGTGAGCTAACATGATATGGACCTTCTATGTTATGGGTAAGGTGTAACTATGGTCTTTTGAAAATTTTATTAGGTAATTAAATGAGTCTTTTAATCTAGCAATAAAATGTTTGACATTTGGACTAAGGATATAACAGAAGCAGTCATCCACAACACTCTTTAAATCTTTGAAACATATAATAATAGGTATTAGCTGCCGACAATCATTTAGGAATGCCACCTCTAGACCTTGAAAATTATTCAATTCCTTGTTACAGTTCACTCCATCAAACCCTCCTCCATGATAACCATATCTGAGAATGTATTTTCCAGACACCCACTGACTATAGTTTGGCTGGAGAAAAAAAACTAGTTTGCCGAAAACATTATTAAAACCCATAAATATATGTAATGATGGTGGAGGAATTTTGTTTAGTAGTCTAACTTCTGGATCTTCATCAAGATGAATTAGCCTTTTTCGTATAATATTTGTATACAGCTGTACTGTTTCTTTTTTTTTATCCTGCTGTTTGAAACTACAAAAGATAAAGATCAAGGTTTACAAACGTTTTATAGTCTTTTCACTTCCACAATATAAACATGCATGAAATGGCCAGACAAACCCATGTTTGTTAATGTTAGCATCTTGTTAGCTAACTTTAAATCCCATGCAATATGAAAACCCAGGTTATCTAACTAGATAATATCTAAAATTTGTTTTATATTTTGTTATGTTTCAGGATCATCTTCAGCAATAGCAATAAACTGTATACGTTGCACACCATAATACATATATTCGTCTGATCCCCAACGTTTACTTCTGTTTTTTTTCATCATTACTGTTAATTTCAATTTCATCTGCATCAAAGATGTTAATAATTATCAATTAAAACTCGTGCAATGGTATTATACGCATTCAACGCTTTCTCACTAACAATGCTCATAACAAAGAATATTCTTTTGCAAAAACCAGGTTTCTATCAACCTTTTTATCTCCAACTTCAAATTTCATGGACTGAACACTGTAATAATTTTTTATAGTTCCTTCAAGATCTGACCGTAACTTTGTCACTTCTGACTGAACAACTCTCTTTCCTGTAGCTTTTTTAAGAGTAGAAATCAGTTTTGTAGTTCCTCTGTTTGAAAGAGAAATATTTATTCGAAGTTGCTTGAGTGTTTCAAAAAAGATTTGTTAAATTTGATCTCTGTCTCCTTTGTTCTTAGAACGACCAACTCTTATTATCAGAGGTTTTCTGCAGGAGGCTAAATAAAATAGATCACCTGAATTTACTTGTTTTATGTAGAGATGTGACGGGTACCCGGTTTGGACCCGGGACTTGGTAATCCGGCGGTTTTACCGCGTATCCGGAATCGTCCATGTACACGGCACCGTGTATCTTTATTTATATAATCAGAAATTGATTTATACAGATATAAAAACCGTAAAGTAAAACAAAATAATACGAAAGTAAAACAAAATAACACAAAACAAAATAATACAAAAGAAATAAACAGAAAAAAAAAAAAAATCTACTAGTGCGCCACGGCTGCTAAAAACAAAGAAATATTGGATAATTTTAGAGGGTTTTGAATTATTTTTTAGCCGTTTTTAGAAATCTAAAATCTGTTCAAATGAAGTTTTCAATGAATTATTGTCGAAAAAATTAATTGATTGTCTACTTTTTTAATTATTTCGAACCTTGATAACGTTTTTCATTGGTCACAAACAAAAAATCATAAAAGAAATTAATTTAAAATACGCAAAAAAAGTGCTGTATAAATTATTTTTTATTTGTTCAAGTTTTTTTTTATTTTTACTTATTTTAATGGACTCAGTGCCGAGTACCCAGTCTTGGACCCGGTTTTTACCACCGGGTACCCCGAAGCAGAGACACCGAACATACTGAATCTGGCACACCTATAGTTCTATGATCAGTTTTTCCTTGATAATTGAAGAAGCCACATGCTCGTTACTGTGCCTATCTTGTTCTAATGTCGATGATGTAAGGTTTTTTACAGCACTTGATTTGCAGCATTTGTACTCTAAGCCACAACCTAAATATATATTGTTAATAATAATTTCACGAGAGAAAGTTAGGGTACAGAGGATCAAGGGGCACAGTGAATAAGAGGCATTTTCTCAAAGAAAAGAGTTTTGTTCATCTTAAAAATGTAATCATTTTATGTGCTCATATATCAACCATCTTTATTTATAGTTGTTACCTCATAATTTTTGACTACCGCAATTTTGGTAGGTAATTTTTGTTTTTAGTTAACTAAAGTAAATTTTCTTACCGTCCTTATATTTTTTATGGAGATCATGGTTAAAATAATTTCAAAAGTTGAAGTCATTCGGATTATTGATAGTTATGATTCCTTTTAGTAGCTTTTAACAAAAGCCGTGTCCCAAGAATTTGGAATTAAACTTAATTTGTTATGGTGGGGCACAGTGAATTAGGGTACAGTGATTAGGTTGATTCGCTATTTTTCTTAATTTTTCTTATGGAATTTATGACATCAGCTTCCCCAAAGTAAAAGTAAACTGCATAATAAATAGTAAAGTATAAATACATAGTAAATGCATAGTAAAAATTAAATCACCATGGATTACTAAGGGTATTCTAAAATCTCCTAAAATTAAACAAAAACAAAGTCTAATAGAAGAGTCAGACCATTTAAAAAAATCACGTAAGATTATTTAAAATAAGAATTCCTAATCCGGATTTTGGAATTCCGAAATTCCTTTCGGAATTCAAAAATTCCAGAGTTATGGGTCTTTGAAGTTTGAGATTTTTTTACATTTTTTTTATTCTCCGCGCTCTTAGCAACGTCTATAGCAACACTAAAATTTTATACAAAGTATACACAGTTGCATTAACCATACGTTTACAAAATTTAGTAGATGTAGCAACGTTTGAAAAAAAAAAAAAATCAAAAATTATTACTTAAAGATATTAGTTTAAAAACTTTAAAATGCTAACCTGATTTTTAACAATAATTTTTCAATAAACATGTCTAATTTAAGATTAATTGCAGAAAATTGGTCTTTTTAAATCTTTACAATAATAGTTTATATATAAATAATATATAAATACCCGAAAGTTAAAAATAAATACCCGAGTTTATATATAAGTGCCCGTAAAAGGCAAAAATTGAGTTTATATTGTGAACCAATTTTGGTCAAAAAAAAATAGAACTCAAAAGTGGCTATAAACTTAATAATATATAAGTTGAACGCTATCTATCTACATGTAATTTTAGGTTGTTTATTACAATCAACCCAAAAGCATCTACAGTTTAAAAAAATCCTTTGAATAACTAAGCAAGCTGTCTGGTTTTGTAATAAAGCGTCATGACGAAACCAAGCCGCGTTAGTGAACCAGGCAATCTAGTTTTTAATATGCTTCAGTTTTATATTTATTTGCAGTTAAGTTTAATTAAAGCACTAAAATTACACTCAAAACGAATTAAAAACGGAGCTTTTGTTGTGAAATTAAACAAAAACTGAACCACCCAATTTTGAGTTAATATATAAATGCCCGTAAGAGGCAAAAATTGTTTTACTGTTTTTTAATGCCCATATCTATTTCATCATCGTTTTATTTTTGCAATTTTATTTTTGCATTTTTATTCACCGTTTTGGTTCTTATCTCTATATAGAGATTATAACTAAAATAATTTCTCACAAAAAAAAATAATTTCTCACATAAGTATTATTATTTATACTCGAACCAAGGACTACTATAAGGAAGGACGCGCAAAGTCGATTTCCTGACTCCGCTAGCGAAGGCCATTATTTTTATCAAAGTTAAAGTGTTCTTTAACGTTCCTGTAACATTTTTTTTAAATTTTAACCATAATCATGGTGAACAAATGTGGCGTTGTAAATTGTAAAGGGAATTATAATAAACTTAATAAGTGTCGTATTTTTAAATTACCGAAAGACGAAATTAAGGAACAGAAATGGACTAATGTTCTTCCTTTACGTAAAAATTTTATTATTGAGCCATCTAAATTTTTTATATGTGAAAAATATTGGCCTGAAAATACAGAAATGATTAAGCTGTCTGGTGGCTATACTCGACCAGCATGTGCACCTTGCATTTTTAATGTTCCTTTTTCTTGTTTACCAACGCCAAAGCCTGTGCCTCGCCAATCTAAACCTGAGGACAGTTAGGCAATTGAATTATTTCATCAAAAAAAAAAAAGATGGAAAATGTTTTCTGATTTTTATCCTGACAATGAGTTGGACAAAAAGTATAAAAATATAGTAATATCTCGACAAGACGATAAATTCATATGCATTTTTATGTCAAAAGATTTCAAAGAGAGTTTTGTGACGATTATTGTTTATGATAAGTGTACCTTGTGTTCACCGTTAACTTTTTCAGCTTTTAAACATGGAATTTTCGTTCCATTAGCTAATATATTGAATGCAAACAATGGCTTAATCTTCTATTCACAATTTTTTGAAGCAATCAATTTAGTTCATAATTATAATCTGCATGTTAATGATGTTATTGAAAAGATGACAAATACTCTTTCAGAAAATGAATTTGAATTAAATGATGATAAGAAACAAAAAAAATTAAATTATATTACAAGAAAACTCAAACTCTTGTCTAAAAAAAGTTTCTCTATAGCTGATTATTGCTTTGCAATCGAGTCTTTATATAACTGCAACTACGATCAACTTCGTGATTTTTTAGTCCTTTTAAGTAAAGAAAGCTTCAGTCTATAATTTCTGCCACTAACATTGACCATGTTTTACAAAAAACATTTGAAAACGTAAAGAATAATCAACAGAAAAATATTATTTTGATAGTTGACGAGGTGAAAATTAGGCCAACAGTTGCTTATTCGTGTGGAGTTTTAAATGGGATGGCAAGAAATGATCCAGAATCTAAAGCAACCTCTATGCTATGTGTCATGATGAAATGCTTACATGGTGGACCTAGTTTAATGATTTATGTTACCCCTGTTCACAAACTAACATCATTGTATCAGTTCATTGTTGTGAAAGAAGCTGCTATTATAGTTGAAAAACATGGTCCAATAGTTTTAGGATCTGTAACTGATAATCATAAAATCAATCAGCAATACTGCAAAATATTTAACAGAATAACTGACTATCAGACCATTCATCCATTAGACAATCAGCGTGTTTGGTTTCTTTTATATGACACAGTTCATCTATTTAAATGTATTCGCAATAACTGGATTTCTGAAAAGTGTCAAAAGCTATCTCTCGATAATAAAACCATAGCTTCATTTTCAGATGTGAAAAGTCTATATCAATACGAGAAAGAGAACAATTTAAAAACAGTTCCTTTATCTTATGCTGCTGTCTATCCTTCGAGACTTCAACTACAGAATGTGCAGCATGTTTTAAGAGTGTTTAATGAGAAGTAGTAGCTTCCCTTAAACTAAAAGGAGCTTATTAAACATCCTCTTTTATCCAGCAGATTTTAGATTGGTGGAATATTGTTAATGTTTCTGCAAAAGGGCAGGATGTTAGGTTGAGAGATCGCAACCGATCTGTGCAGGATAAAAATTTAAATAATCTTCAATTGTTTTAAGACATATTTAAATGTATGGAATCAGGACATGGGCCTAAACGAGTTCAGTGCGTTACCCATGATACCAGAAAAGCCCTTGTGCAAACTACTGAAGGATTGATAGCTCTCTGCAAACATTTGTTTTCAGTTGGTTTTGATTATGTTTTGCTTCGAAAGCTACAAAGTGATAGAATAGAAGGAGAATTTTCTGTTTATAAACAATCAACAGGGGTAAATGCTTTATGGTAGCTGGTGATGTTTTCTCTGCTTTTAAAAAGCCTTTAGCTAGATTTGCTGCATCATTTTTAGAATCAGTGGAAGTAGGACAACCCAATGAAAAAGGTCACATATCTGGTCCAATTAGTATTGAAGATGCAACCTTAATTGAAACATGCATTTATAACAAGGGTCCTCAATTGAAGATGCAACCTCAATTGAAACATGCATTATCACAAGGGTCCAATTAGTATTGAAGATGCAACCTCAATTGAAACATGCATTTATAATATGAGTCTTTCTGGAACTGAAGAGATCTCTGCTGCCTATGTAGCAGGATGGCTTGAGAAAAAATGTGAAGATGAACTAGTTTATCCAGATCATGAACCTGAACTAACAAATGAAGCTAAAGACTTTATTGAAGAAGTTTCAAAGGGCTGTTTGACAGTTCCACATGAGTGTACTTATCAGCTAGTTAGAATTGGTTTATGCTTTGTGAAAAACAAAGCACAGAGCATGTTGTAGAAAAAGACTTATAAACATTCTATCTATAATGGACACATATTATGATTTTGGTTTTTCATCAAAGAGTCTTTTTAGGCGTTTGGCAAATGTTCTTCTGCATGGAATTCCGATTTTGGATAAAGACCAAGCAAAAAATGCATGTCTTTATCAGACATCAATTAAGAAGGCACGCCTTGTTGAGTAGTGAATCTTTTTTTTTAGATTTTTTACTTGAAAACTAGTGTATTGTTTATTTCTTTACGAAGTTATATTAAGTTCATTATGTTTAAAAAAAAAATGTTTTAACATTGTTTAAAAGTCTCTAGAGAATATGATGTTTATATGTTTATTTCTTTATAAATAAATTGTATCAATAATATCTTCTTTGTTTTTTTATAGAGGTTTTTAATATCGATCTTTTAAGCTTTTTAAAATAAGTTTTGATTTTGTTATTAACAATAACGTAAAATTATTTTAATCGTATTTCACAATTTTGATTTTATAAAAAATCAAAAAAATCGATTTTTAAAAAATTGCATATTCTTGAAGCCCAAACATTCCAAATACATTCTACATTCCAAATATATATAGATCATCAGAGTAAATTTAACAATAGCAAGTTTCATAGTGAAGTTAAATAATTTTCTTAGCAACGGCCTTAGCAACGGGTTGTTTATATTAGAAAATAGGTGTTTTAGAGTGTTGCGCCATTTACTATAAGTTTTTGACACTGGTACCAGTAACTGTTTCATGTTTATTTTTCTAAATAAGCCATGACCTTTAAGTACAATTACTATGTTTACATATATTACTTATAGAAAAACTATCAGCCTTGTGTTATACTTTATTTGCTTTGTGCTTGTTTTTAATATGGGAAAAATTAAATGTGATTCAAATTTAAGAAGGAAAGCAGGTGATAACAGGATTTTCAAAAAAAAAATACTTTAAAGGAAATCAATTTTCCTCAGCATCAACAATTAGCATTAATTTAACTTCTCAATCGGAAATCACTTAACTCAATCAAAAATCTTGACATCAACATCTTCAAAAAAGTTATCACATAGCAGTTAAAATAGTAATGCAAAAATTAATGATTCAAATAAATTGCCTTTATGCTTTATACTTATTGACACAGACATTTTAAAATCAATTGTTACTTTAATTGGACATTGTCTTTAATGCCATAACAATTCAATTAAAATCTCAACTGATTTATCAAAAAAGAAAGGCTTGGCAGTGTTTTTAAACATTTCTTGTGCAACACCTTCATGCGATTGGAAACAGTCTTTTTATTCTAGCAAAGAGATTGAAAAGCAAGGTCCAGGAATGTCACTATTTGAAATAAATTGTAGATTTGTTGTTGCAATGAGAGAGATAGAAAAAAGTCATTCTGGTTTGGAAAAATTTTGTGGTTTAATGAACTTACCTCTTCCAATGAACATAAAAGCATTTAATGATGTTTAAGATAAAATTCATATCATATTAAATTGTAGCTGATGTGAAAATGAAAAATGCAGCAAATGAATTTTGATTTCTTAACAATGATATCCAACCAAATGATTTTGATATTAATTTAATAGCTGATGTTGTTGTTTCCTGTGATGGAACTTGGCAAAAAAGTGGTAATTCCTCACTTAATGGTGTTGTTACTGTTATTGCTAGTGACTCAGGGAAATGTGTTGACTATCAAGTTTTTTCAAAAATATGCAATGCCTGTACATCATGGGAATCAAAAAAAGATAGTGATCCAAAACTTTATGAAAATTTTTTGGAAACCCATGATTGTTTAAATAATGACGAAGGTTCTGTTGGATCTATGGAAGTTTCTGGAATTGTAGATTGTTTTATGAAATCTATAGTCAAAAGGTATATTAAACATATTTGAATATTTAAATGTTAAACCAGGTACATTTGCCTCAGTACTTAACCAAAATAGACCAAGAAAGAATAAAGATGATGGAAAAAAAGTTGCTTAACACAATAAAACAAAAAAGAAAGCTGCTTCGTGCAGAGCGAAAAGGTTTTACAGATATAGTAAATGAAAGTGAAGGTGTATTTTATAAAGCAGGAGTTTTTTAGATATTAGTTTTTTGTTACTTTTTAAATCAAATTTATGTTAAGGCAGTTATTGTATTTTTTAGCGTAGTTATTGTTTATTATCTTTTTATATTCAAGCTTTTTTTCATTGATTGAATAATTCTATTTTGGTTAAATTTTTTTCAATTATTAGAGTTTTCACATTTTTCTTTTTTCTGTGTTTATAGTAATGCTCAAGCGTTTTGTTTTCAATAATTTTTTGGCCTTTTTATATATTAAATTTTTTTTTTTTATATTAAAAATCTTTATAATTGTTTTTCTCAATATATGAGTTTTTGCACGCTGCAATAAATATCTTGAGATTGGTTTGTTTGATTGTGTTGAAATTTTCAGGAGTTGTTTATTATATATATGCACATTCCCCTTACCAAAAGAATTAATGTTAGTTAACTGGTTCTAAAAATAAGGTCTAGGTTCTAAGCCTTTTCGGGGCTTTTTTTAGGCCTTAAACTGGTTTTCTTACAAAAGCTTCAATAGTTTGTTAAATTGCTTGATCTTGGCAGGGTGAGTGTAATCATCTGATATTAAAAAGCTGTGAAAATTTCATGATCATACCATTATTAGTTTACAGGCTGTTTATCGCAGCGCGTAGTCGATATTTAGGGTCCATGGACCCAAAATTTTGACCAAAAAAAAATTTTTTTTATTTTATTTTTCTTTACTGTGCTTTAAATTTAAAATACTATTTCTTATATGAAAATCATAATATATGAATGCATTTTTTAAATTTTGGTTTTATTAGTATAGGACCACTTTAAGCCAATTTTAGTTATTTAGGAGTTAAGTGAGAAATATTGACTGGCCTTCGCTAGCGGAGTCAGGAAATCGACTTTACGCGTCCTTCCGTATAGTAGTCCTAGACTCAAACGTAAAAACCAATTGCTCCATTTAATTAATTAAACATGAAACCAAAAGCATCAGTTAGAAAATTAAACTGTTGAACATTAAAATTACATGGAAATAGCATCAGCTTGAACATTAAACTGTTGAACATTAAAATTACATGCAAATAGTATCAGTTAGAACATTAAACTGTTGAACATTAAAATTACATGCAAATAGTATCAGTTAGAACTCTAAACTGTTATACATTAAAATTACATACAAATAGCATCAGTTAGAACATTAAACTGTGAAAATGTTACATACATTAAATCGATACTTAAATAATCATGAGAGAACAATTTGAGGCCAGTTTTTTTTACTTTTTGATGGATTTAATCCTAAAAAATAGTTTTACAAAAAAGACAATGCCGGTAAAAAAAAGATAAATTAAAACATTAAACTGTGAATATCCTACATACATTAAATATACGCAAAGAACTGCATTTGTTTTATAAGACTGCATACCCAAAGATTCAAATAAAATACGCCGTGATTTGAATAATATATAATTAACATAAACTACATTGAAATAAAAAACATCGAATTATATATTAATAAACACAGTTTAATGTTGCAACTGACGCTATTAAACACAGTTTAATGTTCTAACTGATGCTATTAAACTTAATAAGGTTAATCATAGCTATGATTACACTTATTTAGTTTAAAATAAAAATGAATTTCTGGTTTCTTGTTTGATTATTTAAATGGAGAAACTAGTTCTAACATTTGAGTTTTGATTATAATACTTATGTGAGAAACTGTTACTTTTTAGTGCTAGTTTTAGAAAAATAAAATATTGAATTTAAATGTTTTTTTATGGCTGGAACATCACAATGCTCAATTGGATTTATTTTAAAATCAAACTGTCACAAGTTAACGTTTACAAGCCACATTGGAATAAACTTTATTCAAGATTTACCTCCAGATGAACAAAATTTAGTTGCAAAGAAGTCTGTTGTTTTTCCTGTTTGATAATTGACTTAAGTTTTTATCATCAAAGGTTCTATCATGAAAAGTTTCCTGTGTTTCAGAATAAATGCTGTGATCCGCTCTTAGTTCACAAAAGACCGTGCAAAGGTTAGTAAAGCTTGACATAAAGTTTTTAATAAATGTTACTTTGTCATGATTTTAAGTTTTTTATGTTTTTTAATACTAAGCACATTTTCTTTTATTGAGTTATATTTTTTAATTTAGCATCTCTCAGAGATGTCATGTTAAGAACCATAGCTTTAAACAACAGATTCAATATAGTACCTGGTCAAAATATTTGTACAAATTGCTTAGTCAAATTAAAAGCTTTCACTGAAATTAATACTGATAACATTAATATTGCTGATGATTACACAAATGAAAGTATAAATAAAGAAAACGTATTTAACTTTCAATTAGAAGCTGATATAAATAAAAATAGACAAGAACTTTCTGATTGTCTCAGTATAATTGGCGTGTCACCAGTTCATTTAGGGGCAAAACTTAGTTCCCACAAGAATGGTCAATTGAACTTAGTGCCCATAAGAATGGTCAATTGGAGCAGCTAGTAAGTAATTTGGTGTTTTAAAATATCTTATAATAAAATTTAGATCTTTAGCAATGAAGGAAGAATTTCTTGCAGTTCCACAATCTAAATAGGAAAAATGCTGCCTGATCAAATATATACTTTAGGGAAAAATTTTTATGATGATGGAGAAAACTCTTGACAGTTGCGTGGTCAAAAGGATTTTGTAAGTATTAGTTAGAAAGTCTATATGCAAAAGTGACTACTTTTATCAAGCTTAAAAGAGTTATTTGTCTCATTTAAAATTCAAAATTAAAATGGTGTGTTTTGCCAAACTCGTCAGGAACCCATTCTGTGTGCGTTTGTACCTTGATTACCATGAACTATATAAATTTATTGTTTGCGATATGCAAAAAAAAAATTGCATGTTACATTAATGTACACAATGTCCAAAAAATACATCTAAATTAAAAGAAAAGCTATTCGAACTAGGACAGATTGAGTAGGAAGATACTATCGAATTGAACCAATTGGTTACTACTGAAAAATTAGATTTAGTTATACATCTTGTAAGTATACCAGATTATGTAAATACCATATTTACATAATCTGGTATATATACAAGATGTATAACTCTGTCAAGCTAACAGCGCATTCATATATTTCTAAATGCCAATCTAAATTTTTAAAAAAATTTAGAGAAGAACTGCCGTAAAATAGTGCAAATAATTCTAGGAGATTTTGCAGAAAGCTATTGTTTTATTGTGCAGGATGATGTAAAAGGTTTCCATTGGAATAATCTTCAGAATTTAAATTTATGCATCGACATGGCCCTTGAATCTAGAAAGACGTTTGCTCGATTCCTTTTATCAATTATTAATTAGAATCGACAGCTTGCGCATGTCTATGTTATGTATATGACAAAATTTTGCATTTGTTAAAAAAAATTTACCGAGTTTTGTTTAGTTTAACAGTTCAAATAAAAACAAAGGAGTAAATGAAGTTCACTAATTTGTATAAAGATTTGTCAATTCATAAAAACACAATGAATTCAAAGAGTTAATGTGTTTTAATATTTAAAATTGAGTTTGTTTATGGACATGCGTATCATGGATATTGCAGTATTACATCTAAGTGAATTATTTATTTATTTTTAAAAACTAAATTTATTCAGAAATTTACATAATGTAGAGATTTTGAATTTATTCCAAAATGCTCCCAACAACAACAACAAACTTGTTGTATAAACACTGATGGAGTTGACATTATTATAAATATATAAAGTTAGATATTTTTTTATATTTACAGATTTTTTTTCAATTAAATAATACTAAAAAAGGAAAGCATTTTGTAAAAAGCTTAGGATATAAAAGGATAGTCATGCATTGCATGTAATATATAGCTTATGTATAGTAAATAAACAAGTAAACATGTAAATAAAAAAGTCATTAATAAAAAAAGAATATTGAAAAATATATACGAGATAAAAAAAAAGAAAAAAGAACTTTGCAGAAGCTTATTAAAGATATCTTTCTCGATCTTTTATCTACTAGATTTTCGATCTTTCTTATCGTAGTTTTCGATTAAAATAACATAAAACATAAATGCTCTAACGAAAATTTTGTAAAACAAAACCTTTTTTCAGAATATTTTTTTACAAAGTAGCGCAAAGTAACATCTAAAAATGGCGCAAATAATGAACTTCAAAAATGGCAAAAAATTGAGTGTAATTGTCATATATTTTAAATTTATATCAACTTCTTTGTCTGTTTAATAGTAGAAATGAATAAAATATTTCACATTGTAACACTCATACAAAAATACTCATACAAAAAAGTTAAAAACATAAAAAAATAGTTAAAACTAGAAAAAAATACAATTGGAAACAGCTTCTATGGTCGCAAGTGTTATATTAAACCATAATTTGTTTGAGAAACACAACTTTTATCCTGGCGGTCAAAATGGAACAGTGGTAGTCGAGTATCTTATTTGTAAAAATAAGATACTCGAGTCTCTTATTTGTAAAAATAAGATACTCGACTTTAAAATTCCAGAATAGAAAGTAACCAAATTCCGGATAATTCGGATTTTTTTATTGTGAAATTATGAACAAACAGTTTTAATAATATTTATTGTATAACATTTGTTACATAAACCGAGTTCAAAGAATATTAAATAAGTTTTATCGATTTTAACGTTGCATATATTGAGTATACTTAGTTTTAATATATAGGATGCCTGATCAGCAAGAAAAAATGTTTTAGATATTTCCAAAGAGAACTTATCAAATTTGGTGTGGAATTATTTTTTGCAAAGGACAAAAAATCAAGTGGCGAAATGCATACCAATTTGTGAGCAAAGCACAAGTTATTAAACAAACGAAAAATTGATAACTAAGTGTTGCTGGTGCAAGTGCTGTTAAATTAAAAAGAAAAGCAATACTTTAAAAGATTTATATAATTCAAAAGTAGACGAAAGTTTTGTTGCAGTAATATCTAGAATGGTCGCGTCAGACGGATTATTGTTTCACGTTTTTTGTACTTCAGACGAATTAAGAAAATGTTTAAAAATGCGCGGATTTGATGTTCCTAAATCATCCACCAATATACAGAAGATTGTAATGGACTCCAGGAAAAAAATTCGCCAGTCAATAATTATAGAAATAATTTCTCTAAAAAAGAAGGTATTTTTTAGTGCCACACTAAGTGGACACACGAGTAGACTTTTTCTCGTAACTGGCGTTTTATGAATGTTAACGTACATGAATCAGGAGGTCACATTTGAAGGTTGGGGCTGTCTCGTATTAATGGTCGATTTGCGGCTGATAATTGTGTAAAGTTGTTCGAAAAGAAGCATGAAACTTACCAATTAAACATTCACAATGATATTTTGAGCGTTGTGACTGACGTTGCTTCATCGATGCAAAAAGTGCTACGTTGTGAACAAATTTTATGTTTTGCCCATGCAATTCAAATTGCTAAAGTAAATATATTCTTTATAAAGCAAACTGAAGTAGAGGATGAGGAATAAAATAGTGAAAATGACCTAAACTTTGAATCCGATGAAGAAAATCTTTATGATGAAAGGGGATGATGAAAAATGGAACGCGGGTAGACATGGGCAATAAAACTAATGTTATAAAAACCTCCGAAAATTTCCAGCTACGAGCATTGATCACTGAATTGCGAAAAGTTGTTAAAGTAGTCTATCGTTCGCCTTTGAAAAATAAAGTGCATCAAAAAACGTAAAGCAAGATCGTAAAAAAGAAGTAAACCTTGTGTTAGATTCGATAAGTAGATAGACTAGCATGTTGTTCATGTCAGATCGTTAAAACGTTTTAAAATCTTCATTAAAAAAATGCTAGTTAATATCAATGCTGACGTACTTTTAAATGAAGCGGAAAAAGGGATACAGTATCACAGATATCAAAAATTTGATGCGAATAAAATAAGCTGTAGACATGTTATGCCGCGCTGACCGCAAATACTAAAAAAATATTTAAAAAAATATTATAAAGTATTTTATTAATTATTATATATAGTTAAAAATGGAAAAAACTTTTACAAATTAGAGATTTCACGAATCACAAAAACATAAGCGAATATATTCAAAATTGTATATTAGACCGATGGGCCTAAAATACATACATATTAAAATATTTATATATAAATATTTCAATATGTGTATATATATATATTTCAATATGTATATATATATATATATATATATATATATATATATATATATATATATATATATATATAGTATATATATATATATATATATATATATATATATATATATATATATATATATATATATATATATATATATATATATATATATATATGTATATATATATATATATATATATATATATATATATATATACATATATATATATATATATATATATATATATATATATACATATATATATATATATATATATATATATATATATATATATATATATATATACATATATATATATATATATATATATATATATATATATATATATATATATATATATATATATATATATATATATATATATATATGTATATATATATATATATATATATATATATATATATATATATATGTATATATATATATATATATATATATACATATTTCAATATGTATATATATATATATATATATATATATATATATATATATATATATATATATATATATATATATATATATATGTATATATATATATATATATATATATATATGTTTGTGTGTGTGTGTCTTTGAACTTTCAATTTATATTAAAAGTTGAATGAGAATTGATCAATAAACAAAATATTGAATTGATCTATGAACAAAATCAAAACATTATTCTTTAATTATGACTAGAAGTTTTTAAACAAATTTTTTGTAGAATGTAGGTTCTATGCATATTTGATGGCCAAATATTAGCTTGACGGTCATAGAGAAATTTTTCATATTTGGTATCCGCAGTCATTTTAAAAACTCTTGAAATATGCGAATTTTACTGTTTGCGTATAATAACTTTCTAATTATTTAGTAAGTCTGAACGAGCGTGATTAACATCGAGTTAATCAAAATATCTGACTGGTTTAAGACTAACAAACGTTCTCATTGAAAATAATAAATGGATTCTTTTTCCATTTTGTTATCAAAAACATAAACTTCAAACAACTTTGTTGAAGGGAAATAGAAATGCTGTTGTACTTCTTTTTACCATCAAACATAGTCAATCTATAATTGCTAATGTTATTTATAATGTTATATATATAGTTTGAGATTCTTGAAAAAAAATATTTTTTTTATAAAACTAACTCACAAACATCTTTGTTACAGGGTGTCTCAATGTTTGTTCTTTATCTATTGCTAAATCTGATGGCAGTTTTGTTAAATCTACGACATCAAACTGTTTCACAAATTAGAAAAGTATACCAATTATCCAATGTTCCAGAGAAAAATAACCTTCTTGTAGATGCTTTAACACATCTGGAAGCACTTAATGATGTCCCAGATTATTATGAAGAGGTTGCCAACTTTTTTATTTAACAAACTCGCTACCAAATATCATTTAGAGTTACTTTTTGTATCTGATCGTTTGTTTGATCGTTTGTTTGATCGTTTGTTTTGATGGTTTGGTTGGTTCGTTTGTTTTGATCATTTCATTTGCAGAGTATAATATATGCTGAGCATAGAAAAAGATCAACAGAATGCATTGTTTTGTTTTGACTTGACAAATTATGTGACTTAAATGTGACTAATTATGTGGCTTACATGTGATTAATTATGTGGCTTACATGTGACTAATAATGTGGCTTACATATGAAAAAGATGCATAACACATTTAATGTTATGAACCCCGTTGTTAATAGTTGGCAAATTAATTACTAACCTGTGTCTAATGAAAATTTTGGTTTTATTTGTTATCGTTGTAAAGCTACATGAAGAACAAACCTAAGGTCTTGCCATGAAAGAAGTTTGAGAATTTGAGAATGTGCTAAGTACAAAAAAAAGAACTTAGATGAAATCACTGATTTGGAGATGAGTGACTTTTAAACGCGAAAAAGATTCCTATGGAAATGTTTTTAAAGATAAATTTTACAACTCATGACTTATTCTTGCAATTTATCATAGAAAAAAAAATATATTTCTGAATTGTGTTAAGAATTCATTTTTATAACTGATATGAGCAAACTAATGAGGGTGGTGGAAGGTTAGAACGAAATAACTCTGTGTCTCAGAATTACCTGCCATGTATATATTCGCACAGTTACAATGTTAAAAACAAAAAACTATATTATTTTCTAGAAATTTTTTGATTATGCAATATATATCCCCGTACTCGAAACCTTGTATCCCTCAACAAATAACAAGTCACGTGAATTTTCAGCTAAAAATATATTTTTTTTTTTACAAAAAAATATATGTGAAACTAAAAATCTGAACAAAGTTATACTAACTATAAAAATAGTAAAGAAAAATTTGATATATTTACCACGGTCGTTTAGATATCAAAAAAAAGCGTTAAGTTTTGGTATGCATGCGTTAGTGTTTATAAAAAAATTTGAAGCTTTTAAAATGGCTACGGTTCATAGAGACAGAGTAAATTTTAGATGGCAACCATTAATTTGCATTTTTTGGTGTTATGTTCAGTAATGTAAACTTTTTATTTTTTTAATCAATAGATAAGTATCATACTTTTAATATTAAGCAAACAAAATATGTTTAAAAACTAATTAAAATGGGGTAGGTACAATCGGCGAGGCGGATCGGCGGGGCGGATCATTTGTTTATTCAGCATTGTGACTCGTGAATTTCTTCAAACGAATTCAACTTCAGCAAACGTGGTTTAAGAAGAAATGGCTATTCCAGCTTTGATCAGTTTAAATCATCTCAACATTGAGGTTATTAAAGATCTTATTACCAAGAGTGATGATGAAATTAGGCCAACTGCTTTTAACAATCTTAAGGCCGGTGAACACTGTAAAAAATTTATTTTGTTAATTTAACCAAATATGTTTGGTTAAGTAAATTTGGTAAAAGTTACAAACTTGTTTGGTAAAATATACCAAATCTTTTGTGAATTTTACCAAATTGATTTTGTTATTTTAACCAAATTATTTGGTTTGATGATCTTTTTGGTTCTTGTCTTAACGCAAAATATAACAAATTTATTTGGATAAGTTTACAAAATTGTTTTTTTTATTTTCACCAAATGCGCCACGGGATTACAAATGATAAAAAAACTAGGTTTTGTCGCTATTTTTTTTCTTCATTAATTGTCAGGTATTAATTTCACTATAATCAGGGTTAACTGTGCTTATTGTGAATATACTGCAAGCTGCAGCAACTCTTATAAATGTCATTTAAAAGTATTTCACAACAAACATAGTTATGGCGAAAGATTAGTCTGCAGTCAGGATGGTTGTCCGATGGAATATAATTCTTTCCAAAGTCTTTTTAAACATATTGAAAAATCTCATCAAGAAGTTATTTTAGGACCTACTTTACAAGAAGCAGATACTATACAACGATGTTTCCATTCAAATAACTTGTCTCTAGCTGTTTACAATACGGAACCTGTTTGCCCAGATAATATGTTAAAATTTGGTATAAAATTTGATGAAATCGATGGTATATTTGAAGATTCCGCTTATTTGATTTCTAAACTAAGAAGTTATTCTAATATACCCCTAACCACTACATTGAAAATTGTTGATGCATGTTCAGACTTTGTGTCATCAATTGTAACAGGAATTAGTAATAAGACCCAAGGAATATTTGACAAGCATGGTCTCCGAAAAGATGAATATAATAATTTCTTTGAAAATATCTTACGCCTCCAAAAACCTTTTCAAGGCTTAGAAAGTTTGTATAAACAAACAAATTATTTTGAAAAGAAAGGGTATTATATAAAACCAAAATCATACCCAATAGGTCATTTTATAAACACTCAAAAAACAGCTAAAGGAGTAGTTTGCTCAACTTGTATAGCAACAGGGCAATATGTTTCATTAAAGCAGTGTCTTGAAGTTTTTCTTTGTCTTCATGGTTTACTTGATTAAATAAGAAGTAATACAAAATCATCTACTAGTGGTTTAGTTTCAGACTTTAAAACTGGAGAGTTGTGGCAAAATCACCAATTACGCCGTCAATATGCTCATTCCCAAAATACTTTTGTAATTCCAGTTTTTTGTTTTTTTGATGATTTAGAAACTGCTAATCTATTAGGTTCACATAGCACTGTTTACAAAATTGGAGCTTTGTGTACAATCCTAAAATGTTTAAAACCACTACATAATTCAAAACTTGAGAATATTTTGTTAAGCGCAGTTATATATTCTTCTGATCGCATTAAGTATTCGAATAAAGATGCATTTTCTATCTACATAGAAGAAATGACAGAATTAGAAACAAAAGATTTTACTATAAAAATAGATGGCAATGAATTTAAAATATATGTTGTTCTTGCTCAAATTATTGGTGAAAATCTTGGTTTAAATGGAATATTAGGTCATGTGGAAAGTTTTACTGCAACATACCCCTGCAGAATATACAAAATGAAACGTAAAGACTTTGACAGTATTTTTGTTGAATCTGTTGAATTACTTAGAACTAGAGAATGTTATGATTATGATGTTTCTTTACATAATTGTTCTTTAAATGGTATAAAGGAAAAGTGTTGCTTTAATAAAATTCCATCATTTCATGTTAATGATAATATTTATTGTGATATTATGCACGATTTGTTAGAAGGCATTTGTAAAAATGTTTTTCAAAAAATTTTAAACTATCTAGTATTTCAGAAAAAGTTCTTCAATCTAGGTGTCATAAATAGCAGAATGAGAAATTTTTCATATGATCACTCGTCAATTCCTTCCTGTCCCACTGAGTATCAAATAAAGAATGGTTTAATTAATATTGGTGCAATTGAAATGCTAAATTTGGATTTAAGCTTTCCTTTTTTAGTTGGAGATTTAGTTCCTTTTGAAGACAATGTTTGGGTTGTTTTTTTATTGTTAAGACAGATTGTCCTTTACTCATTTGGTTTGTATTTAAGCAAACCTGATTTATTATATTTTGGTTCTCTCATTACTGAATTTTTACAAGAATACTGTTTTGCATTTAAGTGTGGCTTAACTTTAAAGTTTCATAACCTTATTCATTATCCACGTATTATTAAAATGCTTGGCCCGCTAAGTCATATGTGGGTGACGCGTTGCAAAGGTAAATTAAGAGGTTTTAAGAGAACTGCTTCGTCTGTAGTAAATTTCAAAAATGTTTGTAAAACAGTAGCTATTAGACACCAAATGTATCAGTCAACTCGATTCATGGCAAAACATGGCTTAAAAAATAATGAATTTTGTGTTGCTAAAACTGAACATATTTTACTATGCCATGTGATTGATCGAAAAACTGTCAGAGTTGATTGGTAATTATGAGTTGTACAGAGAAATTTTCCAAACAAAGTGTATTTCTGTTAACTTTGTTAGCTTTAAAATTGGTGATGTTGTTATATATGCAGTTGAAGAATTATATCCTGCATTTTGTCTAATCAAACAAATTTTCGTATCTGATACTAATTTATTTTATTTTATTTGTCAAAAGTTGTTTATTATAACTGAATGCTATCACTACCAATCTTTTGAGGTTGACATTGAAACATAGTTAATTGCTCTCACTTTAATACCTCACCGTTGAAACTACGAAATTTAAATAAAAGTAAATACTTGTCATTAATGCACAAAATATCACTATTGATCATGGCAGCATTTAACTTAATAGCATTTAAATTTATTTATTTTTTTCTTTTTCATAAAAAAAACTTGCGTAAGTATTTTATATTCTTTAGGGCAAAATTGAAAAGTCTTGTTTTTCAAAAGAGAAATGACATACTACCTATAAATTTTACTAACCATGTCTTTGCTCCAAACTAAATAGATATTATATCTATTTAATTTGGAGTAAAGTCATTGTTAGTAGCATTCTAAATTTTTAGTTATACTCATTCTAAATTTGTGTCACGAAAGGAACTATAGGTACCTTCAAGGAAACAAGTTTCAATTGTTATAACAAAAAATTTGAAATTCTTTAAACATGTCTTTACCTTAAACGAAATAAGTTTTATAAGTAGTATGTAAGATATTATTGCCATCTAAATTTATCTGAACATTTTTAGTTTTTTTTATTTCTATTTTAGTTTGCAAAGGTTACTTTCCTTTTGAAAAAACGAACTTTTCAATCCTGCTCTTTTTTTTGTTTCTCTAAGTTTTAAACAAATGTAGATGTAATTTGTATTGTTTTTAGTGAACTGATGTTATGTATTTATTTAAAAACAATAAATTATATTATTTTATATTATAATATATAACCCACAAAATTATTATATTATAGATTATTAGTATTATTTTTGTATTATAAGTATTATTTTTGCTATAACTTCTAAAATGATATATTTACATTACTTCATTTATCGGTTTCCTTATTCATTTAGTGTTGTTTTTTTTTTAAATAATTTTATATAATAAAATAAAAAACTTGATTATAAAATGATTAAGTAAAGTTGTTTTTCTGTTACTTTATTTTTACTCATTTTTATAGTGTTATTAAAAATGAGGGATAAAAAAGGGAGAAGTAGAATGCAATGTCTCAAAGCAGGATGTGATTGTGATGAATACACAAAAGAGAAAGGTTTTGATTTGTGCCTATTGTGATCATGCACCAGTTTTACATAAAGGTATTTTGAACAAGTATTTTTATATTATAACATATCTAAATAGTTATGGAAATATTACATATAACACAATTTTGTATACTTTAGTGGAAGACGATTTGAATTTTGTTGAAGATATTGAGTTAGCTCATTTCTCTAAGAGCAATGCAATACTAAACATGTTATCCAGTACAGTTACTTTTTTATACCTTTTTGTCATGTGTTTAAAAATTTACCTAACAGTAAAAGGGGTAAAAGTTACGAATAGCAAATCACCAAAAACGATATTCGAATTTTTTTAAATTCCGGAATATTAAGAAACTTGAATCTATCTTGCGTATTTTACACAAAAAAGTAGATATAGAATAAATAAAATAAACAAACAGCATAAGAAGTAACATTGGATTTTGTTTATATTAGTTTAATTATTTGCCTAATATTGCTACATCACTTTCTTGTGTTGTCATTGGTTATTCCAATCACTCAACCAAATTTAAAAAGTGGAAAAAAGCTATTTGTGAAATTCATAAATGTTCAAAAGAAGATCCTAATTGCTGCTGTTCTGAACCATTTAAACTTATTCCTTTTCCTACTGAAGAAAAAGACCTAGAGCGTCGATCCATTTGAAAAAAAATTGATAAATCGGGTAAATTCAGACAAATCTCAATGGGAAGCTTCTAATTACAGTAGAATTTGTTCGGAACATTTTATTCATGAAAAATTTGAATACTCTACAGAACTATTGGAATACAACGGATTAAAAAAAATAATAATTTGTTCCTTCTGTTTCATCTAATTGTGATCGACCAATTAATAAACGAAAAAACAACATAATTTCTGATTCATTTTCAATGAAAACAGCCACTCTATCCGCCTCTACTTCAAAACAAAATTACTAACTTCAAAACAAAATTATAATGCAACCAACTAAGGTTTTATCTGTATATAAGAAACTTCTATTAAACAGTTATGTGAAGTTCTATACAAATCTTGGTTCTTTAGATTTATTTAATAAATTGTATGACTTTATTAGCCCTTAAGTTAAAAAACAATTTAATTATGTTTCTCTTAAAAGAACTGTCAGTGGAACACTAAAAAAAGTAGGACGTGCAAGAAAATTATGTTCAAAAGATGAGTTTCTGCTGACTTTAATGAAACTTCGATTAGGATCATTTAACAAAGATCTTGCTAGTCGTTTTGTTTAATACTTCTATTAGCACTTGTTCCAAATATTTCATTCTTGGATAGGAACATTAGCAGAAGTTTGTAAGCATCTAATATTTGTAACAGACTATGGCACGTTAAATGCAACAAGCCCTTTATGATTTAAAAAATATAAAAATTTGGCAGCTATTATTGACTGTTCAGAAAATTTCATACAAACCCTAAGAAATTTGGAATTGTAAAGTGTTACTTAGTCTGAATATAAACACCACAATACTTTAAAGTTTTTAATAGGTGTTGCTCCTAATTCTTTTATTGTTTTTATCAGAAGGTTATACCAGTCGCATTTCCGACAAAGCGTTAATTATGGATTGTGGTTTTCTTGATTTATTATCTCCTTTTTCTATAGACAAAGAGTATAATTTGCATGATGAATGCACTGCTCAACATTTATTTTTTACTGTACCACCTGGTCAGCGAGGAACATCACAAATGACACCTTTTGAAGTAAAGAAAACAAGTTCAATTGCTAAAATTGGATTTCTTGTGGAACAAGTTATTGGAAAATTAAAAACATTTTGTCTTATAAGTAATGAATTATATAAAATATGTATATATATTTTATATATATATATATATATATATATATATATATATATATATATATATATATATATATATATATATATATATATATATATATATATATAGTATGTATATATTGTGTGTGTGTAAATATGTGTTTTGTTTGTTTGTAAAATAAAGTAGAATGTAATACTTTTGTTTCACGAATATTATTATATACTACATACTTTGATTTAATCTAAGTCAATCATTAGTTCATCTAAATATTTAATACTGTGTAAAGTTGTTGAAGTTTCTAATCCATCATCCAGCTATAGGATGATATTTTTATTTATTTACAAACCTATTTTTAGAGAAAAAACTATATATTTTTAAATATTTTATTCTTGTTTCAAAACCAAAATTTTAAAAATTGCAAAGTTGTTATTAGATATCTTAATAACTAATTTGTTTATCTTATCACTTATTTCCACTTCGCATTGTTTATATCTACTTTTTTTATGTAAAAACGCACGGAAAAACATTTCTCGCCTTTTAAAATTAATTTTGAATATCGTTTATTACATGTTTCTCGTTTTTTTGTTTTTATGTTATATACATAATATTTTTATCAAAAATATACCTAATAGTTTATAAATAATATTTAGCCTCTCTCTTAGTTTGTCAAGCGTGTTATTTGAAACCCAAAACTGTAAGAAAGAAAACGGATAAGCTAACTTTGGTAATTGTCTTACATATTAAAAATAAAAGATTTAAAAGAGGCTATAACATTCTTAAAAATACTTAAACACTTGATTTTTTTATGTAATAATGTTTCTCACTCTCACAATAGTAGTAATACTGTTTGCATCCTATGTGAATAATGCAACCTATGTGAATTTGATTATAGAATCAGCTACCTTGAGTCGAAGTGAAATAGACTTCAGTTTAGACAATAACAAGGTAACAAACCCATTGAAGAAACAGTGTATACAACAAGCTAAGCCATTTCAAGATACAGCTGGTAAAATAGTTTTTGCATCAAAAACTGTACTTCATCATAAAAACAATACTCTCTTTGAGGTTTGAAATATTTTCTTTATAATGTTTAACTATTTTAATAAATTTTGTTGAAGAAAATATAAAAACACTTAATTTGCATTATTGATAACATATCATTTGTATCATAAGTATGATGATTTTAATTATAAATTATATTTTGTTTAGTAACACTTAAATATTATTTATAAATTTAATAGAATGGTTTAACCCCGATCCTGAATTCTTGCATAGATGGGATTATTGTGTTAAGTGCTTTAAATCTAACCTTTAGTTTACGCAGCAAGTTGGCTGGAATAGTAGTCAACCATATTATTTAAAAAAAAGGTTTGCAGTATGCAATAAGTAATTAGATTTTTAAAATTAGTTTTATTTATTATTGTCTTTACTTATTATTTATTACTAAAATTACAAATATAAAATTATAACATTGTAATAAAGCAAATACATATGAAAATTTGATAAAATTATTTTTGATATTTTAATTCTTTTTTAATTTTTCTGTAGAAATCGTCCGACTAATGCAGATGTCTGTAAATTTATAAGATAGTTTTAGTTATTATAAATAGTATATTGTGTTTTAGATTTTTTGAAAATTTTATATATCAATATGTTAATTATTAAAATTTTCTTTGATAAATTGTATTTTGATAAAATGTATATATCTTTGCACATTTTTTTATCATATAATGGAGAAAGTTTTAGTATTTTATTAGTTTTATTTTTAAACATTTAAAAAATTATATAGAAGAAGCAATTCAAGATGACCTTAATTGGCTTAAATTTAATAGTCAATCATGGACTGAAGTGTGCCATAAATGGAAATCAACTTCAAAATTTAGGTTAAATTGTTTTCAATCTGGCACCAAAGACATTCCAAATTTTGAACTTCTTTTGGATCTAAAAGGAGAAGCATTGGTAAGTATTTTAAATATTTGTTATGTGTTATTTCATATGTCTATATTTCACATACTAAATGTTCGCCTAGAAATTCAAAATAATATCTTACCTTTTATAGGTAAATATCGGTTTTACTCAATTGAGTATGCTACAGAATTACGAGCATTGCAGCAACTTTATGTTTCAAAAAATTTCACTACATGCAAAAAAATTGATAGCTTAGTTAATTGCCAAGAAATATTCCATGCAAGATGGTTAGTGTTTCATTTTTAAAAAAAGTTCATTAATTAGCATATATAGTATGATTAGCATAATATGATAAGCATACATATATCACAGTAACATAATATGATAAGCATACATATATCAATGACAGCTTAGTCGGCAATCTGACAGACTGACAGTTTTTAAGATGATTTAAAATTACCTATGTTCATACACCTAACTGACAATGGAAAAAACAAATTTATACATTCATGTGTATTATATATGTATATATCAGGGATTATCTTTTTCCGGATATTCCCGGAATTCCGATCATTTTTCAAGATTATTAGTTTTTCCGGATATCCAAAAGGTTTTCTATAAATACACGTTTAAGTATATATTTGTGTAATATATTTGATTTTTAAGGTTTTTTAGTCATCACTCATACAAAAATTAGAGAAATTCTCAAAAAAATTGAAGTACAACTCAGCTAAAAGAAAATTAAGAGGAAAATAAGGGGAAAAAAATTACGGATTTTTTCTGGACATTTTAAGCGAACAATTTTCCGGATTTTTTAAATATGACCTTGATCATCTATGATATATATATATATATATATATATATATATATATATATATATATATATATATATATATATATATATATATATATATATATATATATATATATATATATATATATATATATATATATATATATATATATATATATATATATATATATATATATTTATATATATATATATATATATATATATATATATATATATATATATATATATATATATATATATATATATAAATATATGTATATATATATAAATATATATTTATATATAAATATATATTTATATATAAATATATATTTATATATAAATATATATATATTTATTTATTTTAATTTTACAAAACGAAAATCCTGGACTCCTAGTGTTAAGGAATGCGGCGAATCATTTCTTTTTCTTGCCAATGTAAATTAAATATAAATAAACTACAAAAGTTTTTATTCAATAGTTATTATTTAAAGACACTAAAATTTATTAAATATAAAAATTATTATAATAACTATGTTATTACTTGTATTGCTTAATTATTATTATTGCTTTATTTTTTCAGTCAGTTGAAAATGCTGAGCAATCAATTAATAACATCAGGATCTTATATAATGACCTGAAGCTGACACTACAACCTTTGGTTTATGCTGTTCCACAAAACATTGCTGTTGTTGTGTACAACAATCACAGATGGTCATTTGAAACCCCTTTGAAAGCAATGGATTTTTCGTTTGAATTGGTTCAAGTGAGTTTAATGTTATTACTAATATTTGCATTCCTGTATACAGAATTTTTATCATTCATTGAGAATGATAAAAATTCAAAGAAAATTTATTGGTTTTTTTACACGCAAAAAAAAAAAGGCAATTTAAATGAAATTTACCAAAATATTTGGTTATTTCAACAAAAACATTTGGTGAATATTTATGCACCAAGTAATTTTGGTTAATTTCACCAAACGGATTTGGTGAAAAATATTTCACAAAACCATTTTGTGAAATTTACAAAATCATTTTGTGAAATTTACAAAATACATTTTACCAAATTATTTGGTTATTTTAACAAAAACATTTGGTGCATAAATATTCACCAAATGTTTTTGTTAAAGTAACTAAATTTTTTGTGAATTTTACAAAACGCTTTTTGCAGTGAAGTTTATGTCGTCCAAGTGAATATTGGGAAAGGTTTGTAGTATACTACAACTAGTTTACTACCACTAATAGTATTTTTTTATATTATGAATTATACCAACTAAGTAAAGTTAACATTCTGAGAAGGATAAGACTAATTCTGGAATAAAGAAAAATCATACCACTAGAATTTAAAATTGGATAATACTGTACTTAAATTCTGTACAAACGTTATATATCTGGGTGTGGTGATGGATGATCTATTGAATTTTAAAGAACATATTTATTATATAGCAAAATAAAATATTTTAAAAAACAATTTGTGTAAAATATCTATATATACTACAAAATTTTAGTAGTAAAACCAGTATTTTAGTCCTTTCAGTCTAAAAGGACTAAAATATTGAATTTCAAAAAAATAAATGCACCACACTAGCAGTACTATGTCTCTCTCTTATTAGGAAAAAATAAAGGGAATCTTCAAATCTTTCAGCTGCTGCAAAATAGAGCAATGAATTCTATCTTCAAATGTAATTGGTTTACACACAGTGTTGATATGCTTAGATTAAGCATATCAACACTATATATCATTAGGCCTTAAAATTTGAATTGGCTGTCAATCAAATAAATTATTACAGTAAAAGTTCTAACAATAAGTAATGTTATTAAATTAGAAAATGTCTGTACCAAAAATTATTTGGGTTAAAAATGAGGATATGCATAGTAATTAGGCCAGAGTATCTAAGAATATCATACTCCTCAACACAATCCTATTGGACGGAATTCAGTATTTTGCAAAGGAGTTAAACTGTATAACAGTTTGCCACTTTTGATGAAGAACTTGCGAAGAGGAAATTCGAAATTTAAGTGGTAAAATATGCTTAAAAATTAAACTAGTTTAGTATACAATTAACAATATATATATATATATATATATATATATATATATATATATATATATATATATATATATATATATATATATATATATATATATATATATATATATAATAAGAAAAATTAGTCATTATTTAGAATAGCATCTCTTTTATTTTTCTCCCTATTATATAAATAAAGTCCATGTTGCCCACCAAATGTTGTAGGTGCTGCGCATTTCTATTAATTTTAATAATGTTAGTAGATAATATTAAATAATGCCATTTTGTGATCACATATTGCAATCCCAAATGTATTGGATCCATATTGAAGGATTAATTCATTGCAGTTCACAACTAAAGTCAAAGATAAATAACACTGAAATAACTTATTGTACAGAAAATAGCACGAACTTTTTTTATTAAAAAAAAATTTCTTTTTTTAATTTTAAGTTTCTGATTAAAAAAAATCAGAACTATTTGTACAATATTTTTACTATTTGCATAAATTGGAGTCTTTATTTTTAGATGATTGGCGAGCAGATGGGTATAGGTGGAAGCAAAATGGACACAGTAAAATTCCTCGTGGTTTACAACTATTATCAAAACTCCACTTTGCCACAGTTACGCCAACAGGAACTTCATGTGTTTCTCAGAAATTTTTTCTACTTTGATCTAAGTCGGACAGATGTTTTTATTGTCCACTATATTGGAAACCATGAACTTGCAATCTTAATGCATCATGGTATAGGTTTTATCACATTTTATTACTGATTTTTAATTTAATTTTAGAATTATTAAAGATGAATGTTTTATCTATATAACTGAGTATATAAAGTTGTATATACTCAAGTAACCTCACAAGTACTATTTTATATAAATAAAATAGTACTTGTCATAAAGTCAACTCCCCTAAGAGATAGAAAATCCTAATATAAGTTACCCTAGTGAGTTTTAAAAGCCCAAAAAATTAAACTAGTTAATTTTTTTGAAAAAGTACTGTGTAATTTTATTTACTGTATACTTATAAATTAAATACTAAGTACAAATAGTATATAATATTAATACTTTATAATATTTTTTTTTTACAATGTATTTTTTATATATATTCCAGGCAATTGCAGAAAATCAAAAAGTTTTTTTTACCAACAGCTCCATTATTGCGAGATGCAATTATTGATTCTGACAACTACAAAGATCTTCTTGTTGATACCAAGCATAACCAGATCCAATTTTAGCCTAGAAACCCAAGACAGTTGAAGTATGTGCGTAGTGTCAAAGCAGAATGTACTAAACTAGGCACTGAATCTTTTTTAACAATTCACCAACTGGCATATATGATACCAGGTTTTGTCTGGTTCATATCCACGTATCCAGACTTCTCAGTGTTGTTTGGAATGCAAAATTTAATCGATGAACTTGTGATGTGCCCTCAAATTTTCTTTTCACATGCCACAACATTTAATTTAGGAGACTTTTATTTGTCAATTTTAGTTGCTCAAATGAGTTGTTTTAATGAGAACCCATGCCTATAGCATTTGTTTTAAATGATAGGAAGTAAGATAATGTTCATAAACATTTCTTTAAACATTTAAAAGTAAACTACCAATTTTTAATCAGGTTGTTATTGAGACTGATGAGGAGAGTGGAATGAGGAAGGCTATTAAAAAAGTCTTACCAAAACGAAATATGGTATCTTGTTCCAATCACATAATATCTGATGGTGACTTTTGGCTAAAAAAACACAATGCTTGTCATGAAGAAATAATAATCTATAAATCTCAAATGCAAGAGCTACTCAGATGTGAAAGTGAATTACATCTAAAAGTTAAAATTGATACATTAAGGCTTTCTTGGAGTGAGGCATTCTTTGTGTATTTTTCAGACTACTTGTATTCACGTATTTTAATAGCTTATATTTATCTTAGTCCAGACTTAACGGAAGCACAAAAGTTACAAGATTTCAATCTAAGAACTGAAAGAAATAAAATGAATCAAGCAAGAACAGACAATGATCTCTTTTGGTAGGGCATCCGTGGCAATCAATCGTCAAAAAAAAAATCAAATCAATAAGTTTCCTCAAGTTTTGGTTTCAGATGATATTGAAGTTGAAAAGCTGTCATGTTTATATTTAAATGCTACTTCTCTCGATAACAAATTAAATGAATTTAAAGTTGTGATCGAACAATACAAACCAAATGTAGTTGCTGTGACTGAGACTTGGTTCAAGAACAATTCAGTGGTAAATGTTGAGGGTTTTCATTTGCATAGAAAGACAGATTAGATGGCAGACGAGGCGGTTGAGTGTGTTTATATATAGACAATTTAATAGACTTATATGAACTAAATGATGCAGGTCTAAACCTTTGCAAACTTGAACAAGTGTGGGTAGTAGTTTACTTTGGTAAAGACAAGTATCTGCTTGGCTGCATCTACAGGCCAAATGATTTTATAGACATGTCAGAATTTCATGTGGTATTCAGTCGTGCACGTGAGTTCATTGATAAAAATAAGTTCAAAAATTTCCTAATCATGGATAACTTAAATTTTCCATCTATTAGCTGGGCAAATGGCTGTGTAGCTGTAATTTCAAATGAGAATGGAATTGAACACAAATTTTTAGATATTTTAAATAAAAATTTCTTTTACCAGCATATCAACATACCAACTTTCCAACTGTCAGACGATCAACTTATAAATTTAGTTTTCACAACTCAGTCAGCAAGTGTTAGTTTAATAGACTCAAAGTTCGTTCTGGGAAATATAAAGAGAGATCATTTAATAATATGTTTTGATTTTATCTTAGCTGATAAAGCAGTCAGTGACTATAAAAGCAAGCAAAGATTTATGTTTGCCAAATTTAAGTTTGACAAAATATCTGATCTAATTTCAAATGTTGACTGGATAAGATGCTTTAGCAATAAAAACGTTAAGGAAATATTTGATGAACTTATTAATTACATAGAAGTGGCAAATGTAAGGTATGATTTGAAAATGCTTTGTTCGTTTAGATGTTAGACTACTGAGATCACTTTATGTAAATTTTATCAGGCCACTATTAGAATTTGCAGTACCCGTTTGGTCACCAAATCAAAAGGGTGAAATTGACTTACTGAAAAGATTTCAACATCGTGCAACTCGACTTATACCATCACTCAAGAAAATCAACTATGAGAATCGTCTAAAAATTATTGACTTAACTACGTTAACAAATAGAAGAAAGAGAGGAGACATGATTCAACTTTTTAAGAACTTTAACGGTTTCAACAAATTAGAAACAAAAAGAAAGTTTAGTTTTCAACAAACTTAAACAAGAGGTCACCGGTTTAAATATGTAAAAGAAATCACTAAGCAAGCTCATCGAGAAAACTTTTTCTTTAACAGATCAGCCAATTTATGGAGTAGCTTGCCGAACGATTTGGTTAATTCAGAAACAGTTAACAGTTTAAAAGCCGGTCTTGATTGCTGGATGAGCAGCAGTCAGGCAAATCAGCTGTCATAGTGTACTAATAACACACTCACTAATTCATACCAGTAACAGCGTTTAATAATAATAATAATAATAATAATAATTTAATAATAATATTTGTCATCTCAGATCTGTTGGTTTAATGGATAATATAGTTACAAATAATGTATCTGAATCATTAAATGCATTTATAAAAACGTTTCAAGAATGGAAAGAAGCGCCTGTTGATTCTACGATTGTTGCAATGCATCGCCTTCAGACCTTTTATTTGACAGAAATTAAGCGGAGTTGTAGTGGCTTTGGACCCTACACTCTCATTGACAGCATTTTCCTAATCAGTATGTCACATTTAGAATGTAATAATTTGTTTGTTTAAAAACCTTTTTTAATGGTTTTTTGTTTGATTTTAGAATTATTTAGAAAATATTTACAAAAATGCTATATACTCACAAGTTAGTAATGATGTTTTAAATTTAAAATTAAAATGCTTTAGATAACACAGACGACATACCAAAAGTAGATAGTCCAGAACTTGTTATTGCAGAGCTGCAAGCAGCTGCAAATATACCAATGCAGCAATGCATACCTCCATCTATACGTGTGCTTTCTAACAATTTTAATATTGTTCATATTTCAAACCTTAAGGTTTTTCAGTCTCTGCACCTGATAGAAATGCGCATGTTGTGAAGTTGTATCTGAAGGAAAACTGCACATGTCCTCATCAACAATATGTTGTCACATACTAGCTGTTAAACGCAGCATTGGAATTGAATGTGGTGAACGCAAATTCATAAATTTGACCAAATTGCGGCGTAACTCACGGTACATCTAATTTCTCTGAGGTGCCTAATAAACAAGGGAAAATATTGATATTTAGGAAAATATTTTCGAAAAATAAGCAAAGAATCTACAAAAATAATAAACATGAGGGGGTTTAAATAAGGTCTGGGTGAGTGAGGTAAAAAAATTAAATAAATATTAAATATTTGGCAACTCAGAGTACAATGCTAATAGTTCAAAAATGTAAAGATTGAATATAAATTCTAATCTTTAGTAACATTCTGGGTTATCTATGTTTCAAACAAATGTGATTTACCTTAATAACTAACCTTTAATATCAACCTTAATATCTATATCTATATCTATATATATATATATATATATATATATCTATATATATATATATATATATATATATATATATATATATATATATATATATATATATATATATCTATATATATATATCTATATATATATATATATATATATATATATATATATATATATATATATATATATATATATATATATATATATATATATATATATATATATATATATATATATATATAAATATATATATATATATATATATATATATATATATATATATATATATATATATATATATATATGTATATATATATATATATATATATATATATATATATATATATATGTATGTATGTATGTATGTAGGTATGTATATGTATATATATCTTTTTGTATATGTTTGTATACATAAAGAAATTATGTAACTATAAGTTTAAAAAAAAACAAATATATAATACATTAAACATAATATCAGAGTTCCAGGTTATAACCTCGACAAATGTTATAATTTCGATGAGGTCTATAATATATGTATGTATGTATGTATGTATGTATGTATGTATGTATGTATGTATGTATGTATGTATTTATGTATGTATGTATGTATGTATGTATGTATGTATCTATATATATATATATATATATATATATATATATATATATATATATATATATATATATATATATATATATATATATATATATATATATATATATATATATATATATAAATATGTGTGTGTGTATGTATGTATGTATTTTTGTATATAAATATGCCGGAAGAGACAACTTAAATTCTCAAATATTAGACTAAGATGTTTCCTGTCTTGCATCACAGAAAAGAGGATGCAATAAGAAAACATCTAGTCTACACTGTTAATGTCAGTTTTTAGAATTTTTATCATTTTTAGTAAAAAAGGTGACAAGAAATCAAGCTGTAAGAAGCTAAGAAAAGTTGATATAAGTTTTATCCCTGCACCAGATGCAACTGTCAATCTTAACATAAAAATTTTGAATGATTTGAGCATGAATCAAAGTGTTGATTCAGCATCTTAAACTTCCCATATTGATAACCTTTTGTCTGCAGCAAGTTCAAATACAGAGATTCTGTTACATGAAATGTAATTAACTTTATTTGTTTGCATTTTAAATTAAAAGTGTTATCCATGCTTGTTTATCTTCTATTATACTTAAGTAATGTTATCCACGTTTCCACTAGTATTCTATAATTTTATGTGTTAAAAGGATGCAAAAGCAAGTGAAATTTGCTGACAACTATGTCCAAACGCTTGGAGATTCTCTATTAAATTTTCCATTATTTATCAGTTGTGCATTCAGATATGAAGCCAACTACACTAGAAATACCTATTTTAATTTGTGATGATACAAATTTGGTGGTTCCTGCTGATGGGCAGACATGGCTTCAATTTGAAAATCTAAATCTTACCAATGCTGATCGAAGCCTAATTATAAATCAATTGGTTTTCTTAATGATAAAGTTATTTTTGCCTCAATGATATTGTGTAAGCGCCAATTTCCAGATACTAAAGGTCTCGAAGACCCAATTCTGTGCTTTGCTGGTCAATGTAATGCTTCCACCAGGGTTTTTGTTCAAATTTTTAATGATCCGACAAAAGGACATTGAATAACTGCCTCTAACCACTATTGTTAAAATGGTCAAATTGACATATATTGTAGTCTTTAACTTATCCAAATAAAGAATGCATTTATTCAATTTCTAAACTCGCCTGTTTACAGTCTGTTGAAATAGAGTTTAACATAAACAATGTAGCTCGTCAAAAAGATCTTTTGTGTGGGTTTTAGGCAATATTTAGGCAAAGATCCTTGTAACTTTAAATATAGTGAGGGTTTGATGCAACAACATTTGCTGACATGCCTCGAAAATAACAGAGTAACACAGTTTCCTGTAGTTAGCTATAGAACTGTTAGAAAAAAATGTAGTTCATACCTCAAGCTACTCTTTGTATAGTGTGTGTCGCAGTATTTTTAAATCAACAGACTCAATGATCTAATGTTTGATTTGTTAAGAGTGGTTTCATTTACAAGTGTATTAGATGTGTAGAAAACCTTTTCATTTTTTTCAGCTATTCTTTTAAATGTATATTTTGATATACTAAAGTAACTAGATAAAACTTATAAAATTTAGAGTTAAAATAGTGTTTACAGAGTTAGAAAATTTAGAGTTAGAATAGTGTTAAAATAGTTTTTAGAGATAGAATAGTGTTTAGAGTTAGAATAGTGTTTAAAGTAAGAATCGTGTTTAGAGTAAGAATGATGTTTAGAGTAAGAATGGTGTTTAGAGTTAGAATAGTGTTTAGAGTTAGAATGGTGTTAAGAGTTAAAACGGTGTTTAAATCAAATACTAACGCCACATCAGATATACGATTGGGCAACCAAAAACATTCCAGGAATTCACTTATTTTTTGCAGCAAAAGATGACGTCAAGGTGCATCGTAGCTGTTAGGTTGAACGATTTGCTTCAATTCAAACTGTTCCTGGCACACGGTCACACCACCGGTTTGTGGCAATAAGTGAAAACAAACTGAAGATATTCAGGTTGTCATGTGATGACTTGGGTACAATCGTCAATGTGTCACTAGAACCTGATCTTGCAGTTAAACCGGCACAAAGTATAACAGATTTGCATCCAGGACAGTTTGTGGCTGTTGTTTATGACACTGATTGCTTTATTGGTTGCATAACAGAACATTCTGATGAAAGTCAAAATATCTTGGTAAAGTTCATGAACAGAACACTTACAAACAAATTAACTTAGCGATCTCGTGAAGATATCTGCTGGGTACCATTCACTAATGTGCTATGCAATCTTCCACCACCAATATTGTTTGGCAGTTCAGCAAGACAGCATTTTTATGATAATGAGCATTTCGACAATTGCAAGAAACTGTTTCATAGTTGAACTCTGTGTAAATTGAAAAGATACCAACAGTTAAATGCATTGGCACCATACGCTGATATCGCTTTACATGGTTGTTTGTATTGTTGATAAAAACAGTTTATAATTTGATTTTGGAACTTAAACTATTTTTTCATAAAATTTATTTGACAGTTAACTGCTTTGATGATTTACCACAATGCACTTTAATTAACAGAAATTTTTTGAAAAAAAACTAAACAAAATATGGTTTTATTAAGCAATTGACTTCTTAGGAAAGGCTTAAGACACCAACATGAAATTTTCACCATAGCTAGTACTTACTGAGGTTAATAAGTATGCAACATATGATATGTGTGAAATACTGTCAACATGGTCATCTGGGGGTCGCAACGCGCACAAAAATTGATGATCGTGATGCAAAACATTGTCTACAAGGAGTACACTACTATTGATTAACATAAACTTTCTATGAAAATAATAAACACATATATGGTAATTATTAATGGTATAATAAACATCATTCCGTGTTTTATAGGTTTTTGGCTATATCAGGTCAAATATTGGTGAAAACTGTCTGAAATGCAATATTTTGACATTTTTAGGGGATATTGTATGCAAGTTACATTTAATATAAAAACACTATTTAACTCAGCATGAAAAAGTGAGTAAATGCTGAAAATTTCAGCCTGATACCTGTTTAGTTTTTTGAAATATTTACGTTCAAGCATCGCGAAAATGGAAAAGTGACGTGAACTCGCGACAACTCTTAAAACTTTCAAAAATCATATCAAAGAAAGTATTTGACAAAATGGCCTAAAAGTTTAAGCAATTGCTCAACTTTGTATGTACTGCAAGACCTGGAAATTTCAGGAAGATTTGAGATGGTGTGATCATTAATTGTCAAAATGCTGGTTAAGTTGATATGGAATAACTCATGTAATTTTTTATTAACCTATTCTATCGTTACTTCCTATTCGTTTTTTAGTATGAATTGTTGATCTTATAATAGATTTTGTTGTATTTTTGTATTCAATTAATAGTTTGTACACAGATAATTACATTTTGTATTGGTGTTGTAAAAATCATATATAGGTACTTAAACAAATTTCAAAATTTAACTTCAATTGAAGATGACTAGTGATAGTCGAAACATGTATTGTTTAGATTTAATAAAACGGTTTCATTAATTAAAAAGTTTGTCTTGTTTATTAAAATATATATATGTATATATATATATATATATATATATTTATATTTATATATACATATATATATATATATATATATATATATATATATATATATATATATATATATATACATATATATATATATATATATGTATATATATATATATATATATATATATATATATATATATATATATATATATATATATATATATATATATATATATATATATATATATATATATATATATATTGTTAGATTTAAATTTGTAAAAAAGCAAATGAAAAAAAAATTGTCTAATCTTTTTTTCATTCGCTTTAGACAATACCCTTAAAATCGAAATAGAGAATATTTTTTTGATTAAAACTACAGATATAGAAAATGCTCATCCACAAAAAATTTGTCATGAATGCTTTTGTACAGTCTGTAATGCAAACAGCAATAAAACAACATCATTACTTGCTATATTTGTGAACTGGCTGCCACATGAAAAAAACTGTATAACATGTCAAATGGTTGAAGGAGTGTAAAATGGACAGTTTGTACACGTTTAATTAAAAAGAAGGCTATACACAAAAAAATAAATTACTTATACTTAGAAAATTAAATAAGTGTTGAACAATAGCTATGTATAATTCGATAAAAGAAAAATTATTTTCTATTAATAATATAGACATTAACCCATTACTTGGCCTTGACGCCAAATGGCATTATTTACTTTCAGTTAGAAATTTTTTATGTTTTGTATAAGGCAACACGAATATGTTATTTTCGTGCATCTACTACTCTGATACAAATAAGAAAATAAAGAAGTTAAAGTCTTTTGGCGCGTTCTTGATGTTTTCAAACAACTCGGCAAGTGATTAATTTTATCTGTATAAATTTTGATTATACTCACGAGATAAAACTATTGAAATTGTAATATTATGCACGGCTTTGAAATATATTACATAGTGATATTATAATGTTAGTTCTTATAATCAAAAAACTTATTGTTAGCTTTAATCGTTTTTTCTCTATAATATTTAAAATATCTATGACCTCGTATGGTGTCACTGCCAAATAAAGAAGTCATTTTGCAGTAATTTGTAAGTTTATGTAAATATTTTTTTTAAACATGAATAAAAGGAGCAAATTTAATCTTCAAGACTCTAATAGAATTTATAACCAGTGGGAATATTTCCGATCTATCTGATTTAAGTGATGACAATGATGATGATGATGATGATGATGAAATAATAGATGCTCCCTATATAAGTCCAGTCAATGAATGTAGTATTGATGATGAAGAACCAAATGAAGATTTTTCTATGGTTTTTGAAACCAAGAATTACTCGAGGATCAGGTGCAAGAACCGTCAAGAAAAACAATATATCAGATGCTCCCTATATAAGTCCAGTCAATGAATGTAGTACTGATGATGAAGAACCAAATGAAGATTTGTCTATGGTTTTGGATAACCAAGAATTACTCGAGGGTCAGGTACCTACCTATTAAATAAAAAGTTTTCTCATCCAAACAAAATTGATACAAAACTATTATTTTAGTAATTTTTTTTTTAATTCATTAATTGATTTGATTGTTGAAAATCTAATTTATACAGCGTTTAATGTACTGGTAAAAGTATAAACACATTATCTGATGAAATTAGGAAATTTATTGGGATGCATATAATAATGGGTGTTGTTGTACTTCCAGCATATACCCTCTATTGGTCCAAAAAGCTGCGATTTGCCTCTATTACTGATATTATGACACTAAAAAGATTTCAACTACTCAAACGTTACTTGCAGTTTGTGGATAATAATATCTTTGCGAAAACAAACAAAAAGTTGTTCAAGATTAAGATAGTAATAAATGCTGTACGAATGCAATGTTTGAAAGTTGAACCTGAAAAATCACATTCAATAGACGAACAGATTATTCCATCAAAAACTCGGTATACATAAATTAGACAGTATAAACCAAAAAACACCCAAAAATGGTGATATAAAAATTTTGTTCGTGCTGGGGCCTCTGGATTTATGTATGATTTTTATATATATTCAGAAAAGAATGAAGCTATAGACGAAAAATATATGAACATTTACCAAAACATAAGAATAATAAGTTATTTTTTGATAACTGGTTTACCACAACAGATCTGATGATATATTTAAAACAAAATGGAGTTTTTACTGCAGGGACTATTAGGGTATATGGTAAAGCTGAATGTTCAGTTATGTCAAATAAAGTTATCGAAAAAGAAGGTCATGGTGCATTAGATTACCGTTTTGATAATAACTCTGGCGCTATTATAGTGAATTAGGTAGACAATAGCACGGTGCAACTAGCATCAAATTATATTGGTATTGAGCTAATGAGAGACTAAAAGATGGAACAAAGCAAAAATAGGTCGAACAGATCTTCTTGTTTTCATATTGTGAAGTCTTACAATCAGAGTATGGGTGATGTTGACTTAGTAGACATGTTAATATCACTCTACAAAATAAAAATAAAAATACGTAGGTAGTACATAAAAACTTTCTGGCATTTAGTGGATGTTGCCAAAGTTAATTGTTAGATTTTATACCGTCGTCATCAAGATCAACATTGCGTACTGAAACGAACGCAACAATCTCTGCAACTATTTTCACTTGAGTTAGCAGACGCTCTTATCAAACATAATTAAGTAAATTTGTACATGGTTCCAGGTCGTCCAGCAAAACGAAAAAGAAATAAAACAACGCTGTCGTATCTGCAAAGTTTATGTTAGGATAAAAATGTTAAGTTTATTTATGTTTAGTAGCTGATCGAAAATGTTTTCAAGACGTTCATTTAAAAAAATAAAAGATTAAATGTTTGAAAGTGTTTAATTTCCTTTTGATTGGTTTTACCGTTACTTGGCACTGATTCCTTATAGAGTCAATTCAAATTTGGGTCTAAGTTTTCCTTTTTTTTTTTTTTATAACTTTATTTTTACATTCAAATCAGCTCATAAACAGCAAATTTACTTTTTTTTTAAGATTTTTTCAATAATTTGCCAAGTAAAGGGTTAACATAATAGAGCTAAAAAAATGATCTAAATCCTTTTTTAGAGCTGTGGTTATGCTCTAAAATACCACAAACACCTGTTACTTTGAAAAGATCCAAGCACTTGTTCTGTTTTTTTTGTCTTGTTAAAGAAATGAAATTAAGTTATATTGATCAACCTTATTGCCCAAAATGTAAAGAAAAAATATATTACAATGATTTGTTGACCAGTAAGCAAACTGATGCCCCTTTTAAGATGTTAACACTAGTATGTGTTTTATGCAATACTAAATTCAATGCATTAAAAGAATATGAGTTCTATCTTGTTCATAAAAGTAAATAAAATAAATAAAATACATCATTACAGTCATCACCAAAAACATCGCCTAAAAGTATCATTATTAGTGATAAATTTAAAATAATTTAAGACAAAATTTCACAAGAACTAGAAAAAGCAGCGCTTCATATTATTTTTGGAATAATGGAAAAATCAGGAGAGAAATTAGCTGAGTTTAAAAGTAGTGGTGCTAGAGTAAGCTTTTTATGTGTTAAGTAATAATCAACAATAGTATTTGAAAGGTTAAAATTAAATAATCTATAAAATAAATTATTGGGCTTTGTACTTTTCAGTCAATAGTATTTACACAGACAACAAAACCTTATGTCAAAACCAACCAAACATCATTATCTACAATACGACTTCGCAATAACAATATTACAAATCATTAAGAAATTGTAACAGGCAATTTAGGTGATTAGTAAATGTAAAGCAAACAAATAAATTAGAAAAATCCTTTACACCAAAAACCATATAAAAAAGTGCAAAGATTAACCATACTGAAACAAATGCAAGTGTAATGGTAACTATAAAAACGGACATGGGTCTTCCATGGGATAAACTTAAAATAATGTCCAGGTAAATTGATAAATATGATAATTTTTGTATGGAAATAACTTGATATGTGCATTTTTTGTACTTGGTAGTTTGATTTTTTTCCAGATGGCTCAAGATATTTTGTATGAACACTGCATTGAATGATTCACAAAGAATGGTTGCAGAAAGTTAATCTGGAAATGACATAGTTGTTAAAAATACTACTTTCACATTTCAAAAAAAAAGAAGAGAAAAGAAAGTTTAAAATTAAATAAGCTTCTTGGGGCTATATTACTGATTTACGTAATCATATTTTTAGATATTTTGAAAAATTGAAAAGGTGTGTTAATAACTTCAAAAAATTTTTGTGTTATAAGAAATTGTTATTAGTCTTAGAAAAATACGTCAAATGTCAGTTTTTTGTTAAAAACAATTAATTTCGTTGTTTATTTACAGCTTAATGTTCTACAGTAAACTTTAGTTTTTATTTACATATTGTTTTAGTTTTAATGATTTTCATTTAACTATAATATGAAAATCTTAAGGTACTCACTGTGGTTTGATCAGTAATGCAACAGCAGACGAAATGAAAATTTGCAAAAACGAAAAATTGAACAATTGAAAGCCTTCAAATTGATTTCAAAAACTTCATGGAAAGTGGTGGTCTCAAGAAAAATGTAAAATATGACAATAATGTTATAACAGAGCCAGTATTGAGAATACCTCTAGATCAGGTAAGTTTTTTATGTTTTTTAGTTTTGATTTATAGTTACTTTTATTATATTTAATTTATATATATATATATATATATATATATATATATATATATATATATATATATATATATATATATATAAAATCTAGAGGAAGTAAAAAATATTATGTTAATTTTTCATCTGTGAATATGACTTTCTAACCAAAACCAAAGATATATATATATACATATATATATATATATATATATATATATAAATAAATATATATATATATATATATATATATATATATATATATATATATATATATATATATATATATATATATATATATATATATATAGATATATATTTATATATATATATATATATATATATATATATATATATATATATATATATATATATATATATATATATATATATATATATATATATATAAATATAATCTAGAGGAAGCAGAAAATATTATGAGCAGAAAAACTTCGGAGAAAGAATCTATTCTAAAGAAAAATGAGGAATCATGTACTCAACAGATTGAGGTTATTTTGCAACAACTTAAAGTTCAACGTCAGGCATATCACAGAAAAAGTTTCATAGGAAACCATGTACATAAAATGCCTTAAGTATGGTACTATATTAGTATATCTTTATAATTAGAAAGAGAAAGAAATATACATATACACTTTTTAAGTTTTTTATAAATATTTTCAGAGCTGTGGCTAAGTACCGTTAGACTAGGCAGGAGCCAATCGTTGCGCCTAACTAGTGATCCTCAAAAGAATTCCGGGAACGGTAATTCCAGGGAATCTCGTTGGTCAATTTCTGTTCCCGTTTTTTTTTTTCGAGAAATTCCCGGGAATTTTTTATAAATTCAAATATGAAGATTATAATTTTTTAAATGTATATTCAAAGTTTATAGTTGTAATTGCAGGTATAATTAAACTTTTTTTAAACCTGGAAATACACTTTACAGGTGTTAAAAAAGTTTTAATTTTTAAATATACCCGTAATTGTATGTATTAAAATGAATCTTTATAAACTTTACTCTAAAGTTTACCTGTAGTTGGTAGTGCAATTATTGCAATACAATAATAAAAACAATAAAAATAAACTTTTTTAAAAACAACGTTTTCTAAAACAGGTCAGATTTTATTTTAACTTCTTTAAAGATTAGATATTTAACGTTATTCTTTCTTGTTTTTTCAAACATGTAACTGTGTGATATGTTTTTTTGTGAGATTGTTTTTTGTGAGATTGTTTTTTCAAACATGTGAGAGATTGTTTTTTCAAACATGTAACTGTGTGAGACACTAACTTTACCAAGAGTTTGACCTCTTGGAAAGAGCATTTTCTTTCAGAGTCACCATCATCTTAATTAAAAAATTAAAATTATTACTAATTATTACTTATTACTTATTAAGTTAATGAAGCAAAGTTTTTGATCTTATAACTGATTATACAGATATTAACAGATTCAAGAGTACCTTATCGCGTGGTCAAAAAGAGAAATATCTAAAAGGCTAAGCATGCTGATAAAATTCCGTGTAAAAACGCGCACGAATGGTGAGCATTCATCGGAAGCGTTAAGTTAATAATATTTATAGATATGAGGGAAGCTTGTAATTGTACAAGGTTATCATCATTTAAATCATCTACAATATTGTCATTATGCTGATATTGAACCAATAGTGCAGTAACTGTTTCATCCTCAATATCTGAATATAATTCTTCGTTATCAGGCTCAACTTAATCAGGAAGAGGTAAATCGTTAATTATAATAGGTGCTACTTGAGCAGAAGTGTAGTTCGTTATATTTATTTTTGGCAATAAAA